>CM074742.1:3179972-3762472 GCA_037367245.1 Phrynocephalus guinanensis | reverse complement strand
CCTCCATGACTTGGGACCGGATTACCTGGCAGAGCGTATCGCTCAGCGATCCACCTCGGCCCGCCCCGTTCGGCAGGCGCAAGCACACTTGCTGCGGGTCGCCACTCCCCGAGAAGCCCGTAAGACGAGTACTCGGGCCCGGGCATTCTCAGTGGTGGCCCCTAGCCTTTGGAATTCCATCCCTGTTGAAGTGCGCTCTGCAGAGTCCCTGCTGGCCTTCCAGAAGGCTCTAAAAACCTACCTTTTCCGGGAGGCCTTTGGCGATTCATAACTTTGCCTTTTTTTTTCCTCCGCCATCGTCATGCGTTATGCTTTAATTATTGAGGTGCTTATAGGTTTAACTGTTTTTAACTGTTTTAAAATTTATTGTCGTATTGTCGTATGTTTACCTCTGTAACTTTGTGTGGCTAATATAGCCTTTGTAAGCCGCTTAGAGTTCATTGAAGATAAGCGGGGTATAAATCCAAAAATAAATAAATAAAATAAATAGTCTGGTTTGTGCAGTTGTTGTCAACATCTGTGTATTTTTATTATTGTTTTTGAATGTTTTTTCCTGCCTGCATGCTGTCAAATGGATTAAATCACGCAAAGCAGGAAAAAAAGAATAATGAACAAAATGAACCAACGAAATGAATATTAAAAAAAAATAGTTTAAAAAATGAACCAAACCCAATCCTAAAATGAACTGATACAAAATGAATTGCCATTTTTTCAGTTCATGCCCATCTCTAATCTAGACATACTAACATCTTTCTTTGCATGGACGCAAGGTGTTAATATGTGATCTATATATGCTTGAATATGCCTGAATGTCCTGGCCAATTAAATAAATTTAGAGTTATATTTGTAGTCTCCTGTGTAAGCATGAAGAATCTCTTTTTGGTAAAGGATCATTTTGCAATCCTTAGTCAATGAAGAGAGGGAAGGATAATAAATCTCCCTGTGCAAAAGTATTCACATTTGGATTCTCTCTCTTTCTTGAGAAGCTATTCAGAGTCCTGAACTAGGCTCACCCTAAATACTATGGCTAGAAAAATTTTCAGGACTCTAGTCTAGACCAATACTTTAGTGCTGATATATGCAATCCTTTTCAGGATTTCAGTATCGGATGAATGATGCAAAGGGATGAATACTTCTTGTTATGCACTGTCAAGTCAGAATTGATTTACAGCAGCTATAATAGGGCTTTCAAGGTAAGTGAGATACTTGAGGAGTGGCCTGACCAGTTCTATACCCCCAGTGATTTGAACCTAGGCCTCCTGAGCCCTACCTACCCTATCCGCTGCCATGCACTGGGTATCCTGAACACTTCTTAACTGTGGCCAACTCTCCCTCCACAAATATACACTTTTGTGTAAGAACAGCCTTTTCCTTCTCATCAATACAGTATGGTTGGGAGGGAGGGAATAGCTGATTTATTTTCCTTGAGCAATTCCTGTTTAAAGCATTCCTGGCTTATTATGTGCTGAAGAAGGTAACAATTCTTATTGCACCTGCAGAAGGAAGGATTTATGAGAACTGTGATATCTTTTTGCATAAGTACTGGTCTGCATCTGAGAGTAAAAGCATACCTCCATGCTTCTTAGCATCTTTTATCAGATCTTCATTATTTAAAGCTAAAATTCAGAAATATCTCCCCCTCTTTTTGCTTAACGAGACTGAAAAAAGTACTTAATAAGAACAATTATGCAACAGCAGTCCATAATATCACAATATCAAAGACACAGTATGTTTCTGCTTTTTAACAATAACAAAAGCATTACTCAATAACAAAAGGGCCAGAAGCCAACTGAGTATTGACATAGGTGTAAACACATTGGCTTAGTTCAGAATGGCAAATATCCTCTGATTAACAAGGCCCTTATTAAAATCCTAGTTGTACATCAAGTCACATAACTGGCATGAAAATAAGAATTCCATTAAGAACTCATTCATTAGTGGGTGTTCACCACTCCAGGTTACACCATTGCAGATATATGGGTATAAACATTCAGTTGGATTCTGATAATGCAATTGACCACTGCAATGGTAGATAACCATATACCAATATATTTGAATTTACTTCCACTGCAAATAATAATAATAATAATAATAATAATAATAATAATAATAATAATAATAATAATAATAATAATAATAATAATAATAATAATCGATTATTCTTGGGATCTTCAGAAAAAAGTTCTTTCGTTTAATGAATAATTTACTATCAGTTCAGGAAGTTAGTCTTAGACTTAAAATTAGTAATTATCTGTAACAATCTGTAAATAAACAGGAATAAAATATTCTATTGACTTCTAAAAGAGCAAGGGTTAGTTCATGCTGTTTTCTTCTCTACAGTTAAAATGCATTTGCTCTCAATCAATGTAGGTAGGGAGGGCTATCTCTTGAGGAAATTCAGATTTCACAACTGCACCTATCTGACATTTTCTGTGCACTTTATATATGAACTGAGCAAACAACTCATTTTCTGGTGTCCTTTTCCCACAGTGCTAGAAATCACCTCACTTTTTACCAGTTTTGACCCTCATTGCAAAACTATTTGCTTCTATCTGGGAGTTGAGTCATGGCAATTGGACTCCTTTTCTTGAGAGAGTGGAACATTTCACTACTCATCCAAGCTGCTTTATTAGTCTGATGAAAGTTAGTGGTGAGTCCTCCATTTTATAGTTCATCTTCATTTCACATGACCCTGGTCTGAATAGGCTCATAAGTTGGACAATGGCCTGAATAGGTTAGTAGATGGACCATTATCTGAATAGGCTCATTACTAGTGTGCATGAAAGTCCCACCTATGCAACCTTTCTCAACACCCATTAAGTATGGGTCATTAGCTATGGCCTTGCTGGTGGCAGTGTGAAGTGCTTGGCCATTGTCCAACTTATGAGCCTATTCAGACTAGGGAGATGTGAAATCAAGGTGAACTATAACATGGAGGATTCACCACTAACTTTCTTCAGGCTGATGCAGCTGCTTGGATGAATAGCGGAATGTTCCAATCTCTCAAGAAAAGAAGTCCAGTTGCCATGTCTCAACTTCCAGATAAACTCACCTGGATCACTGAGAATCTTCACAGAAATAGTTGCTTCTATGTTCACAGTGATCTTACACATCATTAATTAGACAAATGAGATGGGCTATGTAGGTTGAAATCCTGTTACTTAGTTTAGTAAGTTGCACTAGAACAGGCCAATTGAATTACTGAGGATTTGGTGATTCAACTCCTCCATAAACCCTAGTGACTCTTCTTATGGGCCTAGTTTAGTGCAACTTACTGTGCTGACCAATGGGATTTCTGCTTTAGTGTCTCAGTATCATCCTTTTCCCAGAATGATCTCTAGTGATTAATCCAGGAAAAAAGAACCTTTAGAAGCTTGATTGAAAAGATCTTTCGAGAACTTACCTGCCAAAACTGGTAGGTTCTACCAAAAATGGGGAGGAGGGAAGAGAAAAGGGTGATTCTTCAGCACAAGCTAGATCGATGATAACAGTTTCTTGAATTCTTTGCATCAAGGAGGGGATATGTAACAATAACAAACTCATCAGTTTTTTCCTCATTGCAACATAACTCCTTGCAACATCAAAACCATGGCTGAATCTATAGCTAGATGGACAGGAATCTAAATAAATCACAGACTGATTATATGGCTATCCTGTAGAGTAGAACTGTAAGTTTTCTATATAACTTCAGGACTTGGTTCAGAACACATGGTAAAGTAATGAGGGCAATCTGTTTTTACCTATACATGCACAAAATACACAACAGAGATGAAGACATCTAATGCAGAATTATCCAAACATATCTAATGTAGGACTATATTGTTAACAATGACTAAATAAATGGCTTCTTCTCCAAACAGTTTATTTAAAGCCTTATTCTGAGCCCAAGAACAATAATACCATCAAACTGTTACACTGACATTATTCCATCTCGGGATAAATGACTTGGCCAATCCAGATTATTGCCTAATAAAACAGAGAAGGAGCACTATTATCACTTAACTGCACCTGAATTCCAGGAAAACTACTTCATTCACAAGGTAGTAAACACAATAAGTGAATTGCCAAGTAGAGCCACTGAAGCAAATAGCATAAATGAAAGTTAGAGATGTTCGGCACATTCATGAATAAAACTGAAGGATACACAGAGGTCATTGAAGAAGAGGAAGGTGAATTAATGCTAAAAGTTTTATGGTTGAGTAAATGTGAGTAATAAACTATTTTGTTCTGCATTATGTGAGGATCATGAGCCACCAATGCAATTATTCATTGAGACCATATCATGATACCAGCTATAGAACATGGTTTAACTTTATTGGAACTTCCAAGGCCACACATTTTAGCGATTTTATTCTTCCTAAATTGGGTATTTTAAACTATTTCCTCAGACATGGTCAAACTTTTCAAGTCTCGCAAGGAGAAATGAAAGTGTTGCCATGAGTTAAGGTCTCTAACGCTGTGCCCATGGGCAATACTTGGTCTAGTACAAAAAAGAAAAGAAAAGAAAAGACAAAGGGCAGGATAGAGCTTTATTCTGCTCCATCTTGTGGAAGCTAGCACAACACTTGCTCTTTTCCACAAAGAAGAGGTGATCTATTCTGTGTGGGATAAAGCTCTAGCTCACATGAGATAAAACTTTATCATGTGTTGAATAAACCTTTCCTATGCAAGCTAGAAAAAATGCTGCTGTTTACTATGAAGAAGAAAAAAGAACACTTTGGAGGATACTTCACGTCCTACCTTGTTCCGCGATTACGTTTGTACTATGACAGCGTTGTTCGCGGTCACATGATTTTGTCCCTGTTCAGTCACTGTTTCCATTTACTCATGGGCATGATTACTTGTCTCGTGACAACTGTTACTTCACAGTTTTGTTCTGTGACAAATTCTGAATTTGTCTTGGTTTCTTAACCCTTTTAAAAAAATATTGTAAATAAAACTTTTTTGATATTTCGATTTACTGGTCTTCCGGGATTTATACATCAATGGTACAGGATTTTCAGTACGTTCTTTAATAAACATTTGCATTGCGTGGTGTTTCCCATAGGGAAACTAATGTTGAATGCCACTTCAGCCGCTGACCACTAGGTGGACACTGGTTGTTGTGTGATAGTTGTTACCCCATGGTCCCTTGTCTCAGAGCAGGAACCAGGAACCAACCGTGACAAGAGAATTCCCCAGCCCAGGGACAGGGACAGCTTGTCACGCTCTATTCCCAGTTCCAGGGGCATGGTTGTGACAAAACCCTGGAAACAGGAGTAATGAATATACAAATCATCAGCCAATCCCAGCAGGAGGGCGGGGAATGGTATGATATAAAAAGGGTGGAGCCTAGTCAGTTGAGGCAGTTCAGTTGAGTTAAGTTAAGTTAAAGGTTTTGAGAGTGAGTGCTGGGAGAGAGCACTGCTCTGTGAGAGTTCTGTCAGGCAGTGAGGGCTATAGTGTTTACTAGTTATTAAAGACAGGGGGTCTGGAAGAGTTGATGAAATCTATTATATGTTAAAGGCAACGCATACCATCCTCAGATATTGTTATATTTATTATTTTCTCAATAAACTTCATCATTATTTTTATATTATAAATCTGAGTCGGTCCCAATTCATGAGGCGACAATTCTAAAAGGTGGCAGCATTACCAAGTGAATAAAAGGTGGCAGCATTACCATTTCCATCACAATTACACGTGTAAAAGGAAGGTGTTGTCACAATTTGGTGGCACAGCAGTGGGATGTCGAAATAAACCTGGTTGTGCTTTTGAAAACTCAGTTTGTGAAAGGGGTGACGTCACAATTTGGTGGCAGCGGTGGGATTTCGAATATATCCAGTTTGCCTGAGGGAAAAAGTCACCAGCTCAAAATATTTAGCCTTTACCCTGTGAAGAGATTGAAACTGGAAGTTTAAAAAAGAAGCCTTTAGTAAAAGTTAGCCCTCAAGGGTTGTTGGTCGTCTGTGGAAGTTCCTCTGAAAAGGGGTTAGGACTGAGAATTAGGTTAAACTAATTTCAGTTCTTGGGAAGCCCTGTGTGTGAGAGAGGAATTCAGACTTAAAACCCTGTAGTGCTATCTGATTTTCTTTGGTGGGCCTGTTAGAGTCTGGAGGCCAGGACTCAAAAAGGAAAAGGAGTCTGGCTTGACAAATTATAGGACACCTGGAAGAGAAAATCTGTAAGGATAAACTAAAACTTCTACAGTGGTTTGTTTGGGGAAACTGCCTGAGAGTCACAGAAATCTGTGCTGTCCAGCAGCCTGAAAATTAAAAGGTGCTGAGACAAATTTCCTTTGAGGGTGAAAGACCCAAAGCATTTGCCCTGGAATTTAGGGTGGCTTTGGTAAAGGTCTGGAAATGTCACCCTGGGTTTTAACAGAAAGAAATCTCCAAAGTAAAAGGTCTGTGGGGGGCAGAAATTTTACCTCACAAACTGAAGAGAACTCAGGAGATTTAAAGCTGACAAAAGTTCTGTAAAGCAGGAGTGCCTGACTGGAATCCCTTATATGAGATTGGGGGGGGAGCCAGAGAAAAGTTATAGGTTAAAAGACGAAGAAATATATTTAAATCTGTGTATTTTAAACACTGAGATATTATTTAAAGAAAGAAAGAGTTTGAAGTCTGGGCACTGTGCCAATCTTGCCCTTGGCAACAGTAGCTTAACAGGAGTCAGAAACTGCCAAAGAGCTGAGGTAATTTTTTTTACAGTTGCCATTGAAATAGCTGTGATCCACTTAACCTTCCTTTTCTTAATAAAGAAATATACACCACATATAACAAATAAATAAAAAAAAGATTTTGATTTCAAGTCAGTTCCAAAATGAATACTAAGAATGGGAAAAGAGTTAGTGTTTACTAGAATTGGCATTTCAGCAGAACAACTGAGGAAAAGATTTAGGTCAGTCACTAAAGTGCCAGAGAGATACAAAGAAAACCTTTTTAAAATGGCCCATACTGAGGTGTCTGAACTTAAGCCGCTGTTGGGGATGCCTTTGCGGCCAGGGGAGTTTTGGTATTTGATTAATAACTGGTGGTTCAAGCAGTGGAAGAAATATGTGGGCTTTGACAGCTGAGACCGGTATAATGTGGGAGAGCCCAAACTCTTCCCAGGGCCAATTGACAACTCGGGACTTTTTGCAGATTCAGAGACTCAGAGGTTGAAAGAGCACCTTATTGATAAATTGGATTATGTTTTAGTTCCTACTGAAGCCTGGAATAAATTAGTAAATTGGTATGGGTGTGTAGAGGGGCAGACGCCAATGTTGTGAGAAAAGTTGTAGAATATGGTTTATTCGTGAAATATCCTTTGGAACTGAAGCTCTGTCAAAACAGTGATCCTAATAATAGAGATGGGCACGACTAGGAAAAATTACGTTTTGAGTTGTCGTGTGTCGGAGCCAGCCCGTTTCGGCTCGTTTCCGTTTGTCGCGAAATTTTTCAAAAATTTGTCGTTTCGTTTGTAGTTTTTTCGTCTGTCATTAGTACTGGTTTTGGGGGGTAGCGGGCTCCTGGAGGCACCTCTCTGGAGTGGGTGCCTCCTCTGGCCCGCTACAAAATGGCATGCATAGCCAATTGGATATGCATACCAAGTTGCAGTGGCAGGCAGAGGCACCTCTCTTTCGGGTGCCTCTGTGACTCACGGCCTGGCATATGGTGCACTTGGGCTGGGGATGGGGAGGAGGAACAAAGTGAGAGAGGACCCCTATGGGTGCCCTCTGGCTCACTAAGAAGGGAAGTGTAGTTGCTGTAGTGCAATGCGAGTACACAGATCTGGCTTAGGGTTAGGGGTTAGCGCAAGGGCTAGGCTTAGGGTTACGGGTAAGGTTAGGGTGAGTTACTGGGGTGCACCTCTGGGTGCCTCTCTGACCTACTAAGAAGGACAGTGTACTGGCGTATGGGGTTAGGGTTAGGGTTCGGGTTCGGGCTAGGGTTAGTGGGCTTTTTATGCCCGACTGGCACATCCCAGAAGTCTCGGTCAAAACCTGGCCAAGTGGCCATGCAATTGGTGGAATGGCTCCAAAAATTTGCATGGTCCACTCCCATGGCCAGCCCATCATTGCGCACGTGTAAAAAAATAAAAATAAAAATAAAATAAAATAAAATCAATGGAGACGTTGTGTTGCAAGAAAAACCCACTGCTGCTACTGTAAAAATTCAGGCAGTTTTAAAATAGCTATTTTCGCATGTTTCTGTGGTGCTTTGGTGTGTTTTTGGACCATGATTTCAAAATAAATATTGCGGTCGCCCCATTTTGGATCCCCCGCCCGCACCGCATGGCATGGCGAGCGAGTTGGCGAGACGACGAGGATGCCCCCCACCAGAGCAGCCCAGGACAGGAGAGGGGGGAGGCCGGGGAC
Source organism: Phrynocephalus guinanensis (assembly GCA_037367245.1). Taxonomy (NCBI): domain Eukaryota; kingdom Metazoa; phylum Chordata; class Lepidosauria; order Squamata; family Agamidae; genus Phrynocephalus; species Phrynocephalus guinanensis. The sequence goes on along the minus strand of CM074742.1, from coordinate 3,754,131 downwards.
CCCCCTCCAGAAACCACCCCTCTGGTAGGTGCCCTCACTCAGGCAGGCATATTTTCGCCTGCTTTTTTGGCCAGGAATGGGGGTTTTTAAATTATTTTTAAAACTTTTTTTCTGTGCCGCGCCGCTTGGCGAGTTGGCGAGATGATGAGGATGCGCAGCCCAGGAGAGGAGGGGGGAGGCCGGGACCCCCCCCCCCCCCAGAAACCACCCCTCTGGTAGGTGCCCTCAGGCAGGCATATTTTCACCTGCTTTTTTGGCTGGGAATCAGTTTTTTTTTTAATTTTTAAAACTTTTTTCCTGTGCCGCTTGACATCGCACGATCGCTGCGATGCTGCCAGGAACGACCACGACAAATCAGACCCAATTTTTCTTTAGTCGGTTCGAGTTCGAGTTCTGGCGGAGTAATTGTTGTTCGTTTCGTTACGTAACGGAAACGAGGAACGGAAACAGAAACGAGGATTTCGCCGAGTCGTGCCCATGTCTACCTAATAAACTTGTAAGCTGTTATTTCAGCAAAGCGGATGCCATTGATACTATTGGAAAAGAGATGCGGAAGCTGTTTAATATTCCTGATGGGAAGGAATTTAGGCTGTGGCTGAGATATATGAGTAATACCAGTATTTATGAGCAGTTAAGCAAACTTGACAGCACTATACAAGATGCAGGGGTCTACCAGAGACAGGTGGTGTTAATAGAAGTAAAGAGTGAAGATGGCACTTGGCCCGGACAGTCTCCTGTGACAAAATCAGGCAGTGCAATCAACAGAAGTCTAGCTACCTTCTCAAAATTGACAGCAAGCCCTTGCTCCACAACAGTTGTCTCTTCAGACATTACAAATGGTGACTGCAATAACTCATATGGTTTGAACTCCAGTCATAGAATGGGAGTTTCAGATCAAATCCCAAGAGCAGGTTTAATTGGAATAGATGTCTTAGAGCATGTGCAGAGTGCTTTTGGAGTAACATGAGCTCAGATACACCCAGCTGAACCGAACAGTGAAAACAACACAGTTATACATCCAATGTCAGTAGGAGAACTTGAGAGGGAAACTCAGCAGTCTGAAATGGTAGGAAAAGACAACTTAGCCAACATAAAAGGGCCAGTAGCAGACTTTAGCCTAGAACAAAGGCAAGATGACAGTTTGAAGGGATGTTTTGACTTAATGGAATCGAATACACACCTCTTAAGTTCCAAACACCCTGAAAACTTCATAATAGAGGAGAGAATGATACAAGCTTGTGAAGAACTTCGTGTACCAGCAGAGAACTCCAGACTGGAAAAATATTTTAAATTAAAAGAAGAAAAATTAGCACAGCTTGAAAAGGAACAAAATAAAGCAATAGCAGAAGAGCTGAAAGAAGCTAAAATTCTGCAGGCATCAGTTATTGGTGAACTCCAAAATGAAATTTCACCTTTGAAAACACTTTTAGAGATGAAGAAAAAGAAACTGGAGGAAAGGAGGGATGAATCTGATACATTTGTTTTCGAACTCCAGAAGAAATCAGCAGAACTAGAAGTAATTACCACAGTGGAAAACATTAAAGAAAAGGAAATATGTAATTTGGAAATGCAATTGTCTGGTGCATCAGAAAGTAAAGAAGATTGCTTACAGCAACTTACATCAATGGAAGCAGAGCTTGAAAAAGAAATATTAAATAATGAGCAACTTTGTCTGGATGGGAACAAAGTGTCACTGGGCAAGGGACAAATGATACAAGAATGGAATAAGATCGCTGATGAATTTAGAAAGCTGCAGTAAGCTGAAAAGCAAATAGAAAACCGTGTAAAGCAGAAACCCTATGTGGAAGTGAAGGATGCTAATGACAGACCTGATTCGGTGGTTGCAAAAGACACCCGGGAAAAACAACTACAGCCTGTGAACATCGTGCTTCAGCGGATTCGAGGGGATGAGAGGACAAAAAGAGCATCCAAGTGGCGACTAGGAAATCCAGAAGTCAACTACCTGAGACACGTCGTGGGACGAGGCGTGATCGACCCCCTGCAGAGGAAGATCAACGCAATCGACTCGTGGCCAAGACAGACCAACAAAAAAAAGGTGAGATCTTTTTTTAGACTTGTGGTATATCACAGGAGGTTTAGTCCACATTTGAGCACCATTGCAACACCACTGACTGAACTAACAAAACTGAAGCACCCGTATGTCATACAGTGGTCGCTTGAATACCAAGCTGCATTTGAGGGGACTCTAATGAACTGTACTGGGAGTGGTGTCAAAGAGTTGAATCCCACATTCCAAGAACCCAAGGAAAAATGGCATCAATTTATTTTGAACTGGACTTTGAATTTATGTGCCAGAGGAAGTGATCACCCATGGCGTATCATTGTCCAGCCATTGCAGCAAGAAGCGGGAGACATTTATTACATGGACCATGGTTAATAATAACAATGTAATATTGTTATTTTATTACTGATGTAAGAGAAAGTTGTTTAAAAAAGGATGGAAATGTAATGTCATAAAATGTGAAAACCATAACTTAATGTAAGTTAACTGTAAATGAAAAATGCAAGGTAATGTATAATCAGAGCTCAGTATAAGTGAAAATGTTTATGTGATATTTAGAATGTAAGTTAAGAAAAAAATTGTATGTATATTGGTAAGTAAAATAGCTTAAAATGTAGACCAAATATATGTATTTAGGCATCTTAACATAGATTGATTCTAGGATGATTGATAAGGTAGTTACAGGTATTTGGATTTGTTTAACCAATGTAACAAGAGGATAGTCTATTCAAAATGTAATGTTATAGAAAGAATTATTGCATTTCATGATATTATATAGTAATAAGATTGAACATGTTATGAAACAGTTTATAGATATGCAGAATTAAAGCTGATAAACAGAAGGATGTATGAATTAGTTAAATAGGCTCCAGAAGAGAATTTTAAGTGAGCAAACCGAGGTAAGTTTACTCCCTTAAAATTTCTTTATAAGGGGGGAGGTATTTTGCTATTTTGCATGCTTAAACATCCAGGTTTTAAGTCTTTTAAAGGCAGCCAAAAAGGGGGCCAGGCATATATCAGGTGGAAGATTATTCTGACTGGTGGTTACTAGCTTCACTGATCTGGGCATACAAAGTGCAATCTTCAGGCAGCCTTAACTTTAGTTTGGTAAATATTTGATGTGATCTTTGTGGCATTTAAATTAGCTTCCATCAGGGCCCACCTCCAAGTGCTCTCTAGCCCCCTCCTTACCCCCTTCATCTCTTGAAGTTGTTGACCAAATCAAGGGGGTGGGGAAACTTGGTGGGGAGGTGCATTTACAAGCAATCATGTCAACTGCTCTGGTGGCAGAGGCATGCCAGCTCTCCATCAGAGCATTGACAGGAGTGTCAGCCAGGTCAGCCGGTATCCCCCATGTGGTTTCCTGGAAACCAACAGAATTAAGAGTCTGTGGGGGCAGACCATCTTAATGGGTCCTGGCTCCCCACCAGGGGGAAGTGCCACTGAGAGGCAGAATTTATCAGGTGGAGATACATTCAAAAGATCTGTCACCATCAGTCCACACTCTCCCTGCCTAGAGGAGAACACCAGGTCTAAAGTATGGCCAGCAACATGGGTTGGACTGATGACTATCTGGGACATGTCAAAGGAAGCCACGGTTTTCAAGAACTCTAGAGCTTGACTTGTGATCAATGCATCTGCATGTATGTTGAGGTTGCCCAGGACACAAAGCCTGGGAGACCTCAGCATCACTGCCAAGACAAAGGTCATCAGCTCTGGAAGGGAAAGTGGTGGATTGTGGGGAGCGCGGTAAACCAGCATGATCACAAGACCATCCCTAGTCCCAATCATCACATAGAGGGCTTCCAGACCTTGGACCACCTGGGCAGAGAGCCTGACAGCCTTAATTGCGTTCTTATACACAATGGCCACTCCCCCCCACTCCAGTCTGCCTTGCTGTTGGATGGAATAACCCAATGGGTAAATTATGGAGAGGGCTAAGCCACCCTCTATTCCCTTCAGGTTTCGGTTATAAAGGCCAGGTCTGCCTTCTCATCCAGGACAAGATCCTGGACTAGTTGTGCTTAATTCAGGGCAGATTTGGTGTCCAGCAACAGCAGGGTCAGAGTGCACGCGCACACACACACACACACACACACACACACACACACACACACACACACACACAGAGAGAGAGAGAGAGAGAGAGAGAGAGAGAGAGAGAGAGAGAGAGAGAGAGAGAGAGAGAGAGATGAACTGTACTCTACAAGAAGCAGTACTATCTTGTGCAAGATGGAAAATCATCTGCTGTTTTCTGCATAGAAAAACAGCTGCCTCCAAGGTAATTTATAGCCTGTAAGATCTGTGGGGTGAGGAGCATACTGTAGTTGTAGTGGTCTGTCATGATTCCACCCTCTTGAGTAAGTGCTATATCTCAGTTTGCTGGGTTTGAATGTATGTATCTGAAACTGGATGTGTGAGATAGAATAAGGAGTTTGTTTGGGCACTGCCCACCCTGCGAGCTAGTATTGGGAGTTGTGTAGGAGGCCCCTTGGTTTATTATTTACAGTCACATCAAGAAGATTGGATCCTTATCTGTCCTGGCTCATAAATGTAGTTGTGAGACTGGCTCTACTGGTAAGGGAAGTGGTCAATGACTGTCTAGAAAAGGATAGATTCTAGAGATGGGCACAAAATGACATTTTTTTCATTACCGTTCTCTGTTATTCATTGCGTTACGTAACGGTACGAATAACGACCATTGCGATGGGTCAGGCTCGAACCGAACAGAAACAAGAAAATTAACTTCATTACTGTTCGTTTTCGTATATGATGGCGCACACTGAAATGGAGCTGTTTTTAAAAAGCTCCAATCAGCTGTAGTGCGGGTCCCCTGCTGGGCTAATTGCTGGTGCGAGTTGGTAACTGTGTCTGGGGGAGGAAAAGAAACCCAACGAGCCTGAGAGTTCAAAGTGCCCTACCTCGTGCCAAAAGGGGGGGAGCAGGGAAGGGATGTCGCCACCGCCTGCTGCCATTGGGTCCTCCTGCCACTGCCGCCTCCTGTGGCTCCCCGCGCTTCTCTCCTCTTCCTCCTCCTCCTCCCATTCTGGGGAGTGCCCATTCCCGCTGCTGCCACAGCCACTGTTGCACCGAGCATGGGGCGCACTAGAGCTGGTCAGGGGTGGGGCTCTGCGACTGCGAGGTGGACCTTGGGGCGAGGAAAAGAAACCCATGCAGGTGCGCCCAAGAGTCAAAGCTGCCTATGGCTGCCTCGCCCCAAGTCTGGCTCTGGACTGGCACTGAGTGAGGCAAGGCGGGCTGCCGGGTGGCAGGGGGGAACAGGGAAGGGAACTTTGTCACTGCCCACCGCAGCCTCAGGTGGCTGGCTCCCTGTGCTTCTCCTCTCTTCCTCCTCCTCCTCCTCCCATTCCGGGGAAGTGCTCATTCCCGCAGCCACCACCGCTGCCATTGAGCCAAGCAAGGGCGTGCTAGACCTGGTCAGGGCTATTTTAAAAAAGCCCCGATCAGCTGTAGTGCAGGTCCCCTGCTGGGCTTCTGGGGGGGGAAAGAAAAATATTTTTTTTAAAAAAGAACCAAGCACCGGGTGTGCTAGAGCTGGTCTGGGCTTTTTTAAAAGAAGCCCCGAGTCGGCTCGGTAACCATCCTGGCTGCAGGACGGGACAGGAGGCTTGCCGCTAGCTCCGGTGGTGCCCGGCCCGGGAGGGCTCCCCACGGCCAAGGGAACGCTTTCTGGCTAGTAGGGAGAGCAGGGGACTGTGCCATGGCCCTTGAACTCCCCCGCTTGGCTGAGACAGTGGGCTGGCAGACCCAGAGCTTTGCTGGGGCAGTGGTGGTCCTTGGGGAGGGGGAGGTAGAGGTGGAGAACTTATCCCCTCACATATTTATTAATTGCTGGCGGGCTACTTTTGAACCCTTCACGGGCTACTGGTAGCCCCCGGTCTACCTGTTGGACAGGCCTGCTCTAGACAGCTATGTGCTCTCAAACTAGTCAACACAGAGGTAAGCAAACAAAATGTTTCACATGGTACAAGGTAGCTTGCCCTCCCACTCAAAATAAAGAGACGAGGCAGGTAATTGGGGGTTAACTGGGCCATACTTTATTAGCACAACATTTCAACTCAACAACAAACAAAGAGGGCCCTGGCATCAGCATACAGGTTGGAACGGCGGGGTCTCCCGGGACCCCTCCAACTGGGCAGCAAAGGGTGAGTTACAACACCCAGCTGGGGCAGTCAGCCTACTGCCCCCGCCAGGCCAGTTGATGTTATTACCCCTCCCTGCATTAGATGGGCTTAAACTGGGTAATTCCCAGTGCAGGGAGGCATCCCCGTGTATCCCCCAGGCACAGAGACCTCCTGATCTAGCGTGCTATGGGTATAGGGTACTTGGGGACAGATGTTTGTTGTATACTCACCGCTGCCCCCATCCGCTTCAGCCACCAGTGTGACCAAATTAAAGTGACCATTCTAATGCCCTAACACCAGTGTGGGGTAGGCGAAAAATCCCCCCTCTCAACGGCCAGTTCAGAGTGCAGGTCAAAAATTACTCTCTGGCCCCAAACAGGCGATGAGTCACTCACACTAGTTCTTAACAAGTGGTGGGCGGGTGGGGAACACTGAAGGCAAATGCCCTGTGGAGGGGGTTGGAGCCACCCCTTTTATAGGGTGCTCCTCCCCCTCCCTCTCAGGGCGAACAGCCTGACCTGCTCCTCTCGCGCCTTCTCGCAAGAGGGCAAGGAGAGCTCTGCATGGCAGATAGTTTGACTACGGAGCCAGCATTCTGATGTACCCATTGGGAAAATTCAACTTAAACCCTATATTATTGTAGATTACAATGTCAACATTGTTAGAAGCAAGATCCTGGGCTAGATGGACTCTAAGGTCTAGTTATCCATTTTTTCCCTTGTAGTTTTATGTTCTTACCCAGCCTACATTGAAACATATAATATTTAAAAAAAAAAACATTGGCAGGCTTTGAATTAGGGGAGGTGAAACTTTGGTTCCCAAATGATTTGAACCAAAAACTCCCAGAAGCCCCAGCCATCAAAGCTAATGATGAGAGTCTGTGAAATGTCCAGACAAAAGCCACATGTTTGCCACCTCAGCCTTACAATAACTTTGCTTCTGCCTCTGACTTTCTGAATCATTTTCAAAGTCAGTTCCCTGAAAGTTAGCTGCCTGCATTGTCTGATGGTGCTTGGTTTCAGAAATAGAGCTGTCTTTTCCCTTGCAAGGTAGGAGATCTTTTCTGTCTGCCTATGTGGCATGGCATTTTTAAATGATCAAAAGTAGCTCTCTTTATCTTCTTATAGAAGTGATAATCTCTGACATTTATAATAGATAGAATAACCTCTTTCAAAGGGCCTCTAGGTTTCTAAATCTTTTAAACTGGTACCTTGAAATATGCAAAGGGCAAAATCTTCGCCCCACATATAAACTATTCGCTCTTGCATTTACTCTATTTGTGTGGTTACTGTTAAATATGTCCAATAATTTATTTTATACATGTCCTGTCTCTTTATCTGGTTCAAAATCCTGCATCTTCTGCTTTACCCTTTTGGACAAAAATATAAATTTCACTATAAAATATCCATATATCACAACTTCTACATTCATTCTGAACAGCCTTTGTGCAGTAAAAGAACTTGTAATTCCAAGTGGTTTTAATTTCAACATTTGCTTACAAATTTGGGTCTGCTTGTTCAAAAACCTGATTATGGAATATACTTTATAGTGCACCCCACATTTCCAGGAAAAAAGAGGCAAAATAAAAGTGATATGTTGGACTAGGGCCAAGGCATTTAATTTAATACATTATATATAAACCAGTGGGGTACATTTTCATTATCCCATGATAAATGAAAAGAATAAAAATATCTAAATTGTATGGTAATAAGTAAATATGTGTTGCTTGTGCCTCTGATGGAGCTTAAACACGACCTCAAAATGAGAAGGTGGAGGGAATCTGTTGGAATTATTGAATCTCTCTGGTGAAGTATCTCTTCCCACCCCTACACTTTTTAGCCAGTCAGTGGACAATTAGAGAGCCATGTAGTTAGCTCAGTCAGTTATTCAGTTATGAAGCTAATTCACCAGCTAAGCTCTGTTCAGGTAACAAGTCATTATTTTTCTTTAAGAAAAATATTATGTTTGTTTTTCCTCTGAGAAAAATTATGAGCAAATGGAACATTTTATTCTTTTCTCTTAACAGTGACTTTGAATGCATAAATGGGACCGCATGTCCCTGTTGAGGAGAACTAAGAAACTTAGTGTGTGTCGACTGCATTTCATGCATCTGCCACAACAGAAGGCTCTTTGGGTTACCCCACCTTCTGTTGTGGCAGGCACCACACACACACACACACACACACACACACACACACACACACCTCCTCTGACTCAGCTCTGTGTGTGTGTGAGAGAGAGAGAGGGCAGCTTTGGGGATTCAAGGAAGAAGAGAGGATTGGAAAGGGGAAGCTTAGAAAAGAAAGACAGGGAGGGCAAAAAGAGGAAGAGAGAAAAAGGAGGGAAGAAGGAGAAGAAAAAAATATCTGAACAGGGCACTGATTTTCCGACTTGTCAAAATCAGCTGGGTGTCATGCTGGGAGGAGCAGCCTTCCACTGCCGGTTGATTGAGGGGGTTTCTCCCCAACCCAGCAAAGGGGGGAAGCTTTTTACCTACATTGCTGGGTTGGGGCAGGCTTTCCAAAATCACCTCCCCATAGTTAGCAAAAGCCCTTTCCCCTTTGGAGGTGGAGGGTTTTTGGAACAAATTAATCTGTTTCCATTTCATTCCTATGGGAAACTGCTTTTCAATTTATGAAAATTTCTACTTACAAAAATGCATGTAGAATGGATTAATTTCGTACATACATTTTAAGTATATATGTATGTATATGTAAAATGCGTTTTTAAGAGTTTTTTGGGGAAAAGCTGGCTCTGAAAACACAAAGAATCTGGTTTTTTTCTTTTTCCCTAACAGTTTGAATGGTCTATTGCTCTCCAGTGGTCAAGAGGAGATAGGACAACCTGTTTAAACTTTTAAAATCATCAGATTGGAACCTTGTTGGTTAGAGGACCTCTACTCGCAGGCCTCTGTTAGAGTAATTCTGAATCCTATTTGAGTAATATTTGAATGTTATTGTACCTCACAATTTATTTATTTATTTACTAATTTATTTATTATTGCACTTTTATACTACCTATTTCCCAATGGGACTGTAGGCGGTTTACAATAAAAAAATTGATAAAACAATAAAGCATCTATAAAACCATCAATGAAGGGGCAGCAAAAATAGCAGGCCAGGGGGAAACCCCTCAACATGCAGCGGCAGGCAGTAGGAGGGGGGGGGGGGGAATTAACCAGAAATAAGGTCACCATAGGCCTCCCTATACAGCATTGTGTTTAAAGCCTTTTTAAAGGCCGGCAGGGACGATGCAAGGGACGATGCAGGGACGATTTCTTTCCCTCTTCTTTGGATAGTCAAGTTGGCAAGCTTGTGTTCTGTTCTAATAGGCTAATCTCTTCTAAATGCTAGAGTTGTGGTATAATAATTGTCAAAAAGTGAGGCAAGGTTGTTGGAAGGTTTTTGGAAAGGGAGTGCTATAATAATTTAGATTGGTTTTCACTGGTGAACTGGGATATAGGCAAAATGGCAACTTGTGCAAAGAAAGAAGATTATCCTAGCCAAGTAACAGGCTTGTCTAAATCGATGTCACAAGAGCCATTTAAGAATGCAATGCAGGATTAGCAAATGATTATAGTACAGCAACTCTCAGAACAGATGCAAGAGTTAAGAACTGACCTCAGAGCAGAAATTGACAATAATAATCAGAAAATAGACTCATTTACACAGGTGGTGAAAGAGATGGAGCACATCATGAGAAGAAAAGGTTCTCTGGGAAAAACAGAATTGTACACAATACTCCAGGTGTGGCCTTACTATTGTTTTGTATAATGGCATTATAATGTTGGCTGTTTTATTTTCTGGCAGAGCAGCAGAGAGGAAGCAGGTAGTGAGAGGAGCACACGGCCAAAGGACAGAGAGCTAACTTCCTGTTCTTGCAGGAGCAAGGGGCGGAGTTTTAGCTTTAAATACTTGCTCCCAGCAGCCCCTCAGTCCTTTTCTGGCAGAGCAGCAGAGAGGAAGCAGGTGGTGAGAGGAGCACACGGCCAAAGGGCAGAGCTAACTTCTTCTCTTTGCAGGAGCAAGGGGCGGAGTTTTAGCTTTAAATAGCTGCTCCCAGCAGCCCCTCAGTCCTTTTCTGGCAGAGCAGCAGAGAGGAAGCAGGCGGTGAGAGGAGCACATGGCCAAAGGGCAGAGAGCTAACTTCCTGTTCTTGCAGGAGCAAGGGGCGGAGTTTTAGCTTTAAATACCTGCTCCCAGCAGCCCCTCAGTCCTTTTCTGGCAGAGCAGCAGAGAGGAAGCAGGCGGTGAGAGGAGCACACGGCCAAAGGGCAGAGAGCTAACTTCCTGTTCTTGCAGGAGCAAGGGGCGGAGTTTTTAGCTTTAAATACCTGCTCCCAGCAGCCCCTCAGTCCTTTTCTGGCAGAGCAGCAGAGAGGAAGCAGGCGGTGAGAGGAGCACACGGCCAAAGGGCAGAGAGCTAACTTCCTGTTCTTGCAGGAGCAAGGGGCGGAGTTTTAGCTTTAAATACCTGCTCCCAGCAGCCCCTCAGTCCTTTTTTTCTGGCAGAGCAGCAGAGAGGAAGCAGGCGGTGAGAGGAGCACACGGCCAAAGGGCAGAGAGCTAACTTCCTGTTCTTGCAGGAGCAAGGGGCGGAGTTTTAGCTTTAAATACCTGCTCCCAGCAGCCCCTCAGTCCTTTTCTGGCAGAGCAGCAGAGAGGAAGCAGGCGGTGAGAGGAGCACACGGCCAAAGGGCAGAGAGCTAACTTCCTGTTCTTGCAGGAGCAAGGGGCGGAGTTTTAGCTTTAAATACCTGCTCCCAGCAGCCCCTCAGTCCTTTTCTGGCAGAGCAGCAGAGAGGAAGCAGGCTGTGAGAGGAGCACACGGCCATAGGACAGAGAGCTAACTTCCTGTTCTTGCAGGAGCAAGGGGCGGAGTTTTAGCTTTAAATACTTGCTCCCAGCAGCCCCTCAGTCCTTTTCTGGCAGAGCAGCAGAGAGGAAGCAGGCGGCGAGAGGAGCACACGGCCAAAGGGCAGAGAGCTAACTTCCTGTTCTTGCAGGAGCAAGGGGTGGAGTTTTAGCTTTAAATACCTGCTCCCAGCAGCCCCTCAGTCCTTTTCTAGCAGAGCAGCAGAGAGGAAGCAGGTAGTGAGAGGAGCACACGGCCATAGGGCAGAGAGCTAACTTCCTGTACTTGCAGGAGCAAGGGGCGGAGTTTTAGCTTTAAATACCTGCTCCCAGCAGCCCCTCAGTCCTTTTCTGGCAGAGCAGCAGAGAGGAAGCAGGTGGTGAGAGGAGCACACGGCCAAAGGACAGAGAGCTAACTTCCTGTACTTGCAGGAGCAAGGGGCGGAGTTTTAGCTTTAAATACCTGCTCCCAGCAGCCCCTCAGTCCTTTTCTGGCAGAGCAGCAGAGAGGAAGCACGTAGTGAGAGGAGCACACGGCCAAAGGGCAGAGAGCTAAATTCCTGTTCTTGCAGGAGCAAGGGGCGGAGTTTTAGCTTTAAATACCTGCTCCCAGCAGCCCCTCAGTCCTTTTCTGGCAGAGCAGCAGAGAGGAAGCAGGCGGTGAGAGGAGCACACGGCCAAAGGGCAGAGAGCTAACTTCCTGTTCTTGCAGGAGCAAGGGGCGGAGTTTTAGCTTTAAATACCTGCTCCCAGCAGCCCCTCAGTCCTTTCTGGCAGAGCAGCAGAGAGGAAGCAGGCGGTGAGAGGAGCACACGGCCAAAGGACAGAGAGCTAACTTCCTGTTCTTGCAGGAGCAAGGGGCGGAGTTTTAGCTTTAAATACCTGCTCCCAGCAGCCCCTCAGTCCTTTTCTGGCAGAGCAGCAGAGAGGAAGCAGGTGGTGAGAGGAGCACACGGCCAAAGGGCAGAGAGGTAACTTCCTGTTCTTGCAGAAGCAAGGGGCGGAGTTTTAGCTTTAAATACTTGCTCCCAGCAGCACAAAAAAAAACCCTTATAATTTCTTCTGGGTATAATTGAGTTCTTAAAGCCAAGCTACTCCTGAGGAAGTCCTACACACATTAGCAAGTTAGCACTGGAAACTTCCTGACGTGATTGCCGTTGGAGTAGAGGTGCTTTAGCAGCCCCTACACAGTTAAATTTTCAATAAACAACAAAAGAAGTAAAGAGTCTTACTAGATTAAAAAAAATTAGTGCATGTTTACATTTTTGAGACCTTCAATACATTTTATTGCACTTGTTAAAATGGAGTTGCAGGGAGCAGCTGTAGTTACCTGCAGTACTTGTGCCATGTTTGTTATCTTGACAGAGCGTGTGCAGAACTACATCTGCTGCAAGTGCAAGCTGGTGGCGCTATTGGAAGAGAAGGTCCAGCATCTGGAGGCTCGCATATGCGACCAGCAACATATTAAGGAGCTTGAGCAGTTCCTGGACAGAGCGGAACAGACTACTCAGGTCCAAGAGGAGACAGGGCAAACTTCAGAGGAGGAAGTCACTCCTGCAACTCAGGAGGTGGATGGGTGGAGGAATGTGACTCAAAGGAGTAGAAGGCCAAGGCATCGCTCAGAGAGTCTCATCTTGCACAATCAGTTTGAAGCTCTTTCCCTCAGCACACCTCATGAAGCACACATAGAGGAAGAATTGGTTCCACCGGAGGATCTCTCCCTCATCACTATTGATGAGATACAAGATCAGGTACATTTTGATGACCAGGCTGCAGGAGAGAAGCTCATTGTACTAGGGGATTCTATAATTAGAAATACGGAGGGATGGATTTGTGAGGAGCATGATAACCGTATGGTCACTTGCCTGCCGGGTGCAAAGGTTGCAGACATCACCAGAAATATAGATAGCTTGTTAGAGAGAACTGGGAAGGAGCCAGTGGTCATGGTACACGTCGGTACCAATGATGTCGGGAAGGCCAAGCGGTTAGTCTTGGAAGCCAAATTCAGGTTGCTAGGTAGAAGATTGAAGACCCGGGCTTCCAAGGTAGCATTTTCAGAAGTGCTACCTGTTCCTCGTGCAAGACCCGCCAGACAGGCAGAACTCAGAAGCCTCAATGCGTGGATGAGGCGATGGTGTCGAGAGGAGGGCTTTAGATTTGTCAGGAACTGGAGAACATTTTGGGACAAGCCAAACCTGTTCAGGAGGGATGGGTTGCACTTGAATCATGATGGGACCAGATTGCTGGCACTCAACCTCAAAAAGGCAGCAGAGCAGCTTTTAAACTGATAACTGGGGGAAAGCCGACAGGAGCTGAGTGGCATCCGGTTTGGAACACCTCATCCTCGGTGAATGAGGTTGGAGAGGGTAGAGAATCACATAGAGAAGACATAGCAGGTATAGGTATTAGCACCGGGAGAATAACGGAATGTGACAGTTCATCTACTGAAAATAAAAGCTGTGGGGCGAATAGAACAAGGCAGCAGCTGTTGTTGCGGGACCCACTGTACAGGTGCTTCTACGCCAATGCTCGAAGCCTCCGAGCAAAGATGGGAGAACTTGAACATTTGGCAGCTAGGGATAACATTGATATAATAGCCATAACAGAAACCTGGTGGAATGCGGAGAACCAGTGGGATACAGCAATCCCAGGCTATAAACTCTATAGAAGAGATAGAGGGGGGCGGGTTGGAGGAGGAGTGGCCATCTATGTCAAAGAAGGGGTAAAATCCAGCAGAATGGAGATTGACAGAGGGTCTGACTCCCCCATAGAATCACTGTGGGTTAAACTACCAGGTCCAAGGAGTGATGTGATCGTTGGAGTATTCTATCGTCCACCAGATCAGAAACTTGAGGGGGACCTTGAAATGAGGAGAGAAATCATGGAAGTGGCTAAAAGGGATAGGATAGTAATCATGGGGGACTTCAATTATCCCCACATTGACTGGGCCAATGCGAGCTCCGGGCAAGAAAGAGAAACTGGGTTTCTCGACTTGCTGAATGACTGTGCCTTAGAGCAACTTGTCACGGAGCCCACCCGAGAACAGGCAACTCTGGATCTAATATTGTGTGATACTCAGGACCTGGTCAGAGGTGTGAATGTCACTGAGCCTCTGGGGAACAGTGACCATGCTGCTATTACCTTTGCCATGCATGTCGGAGGAAGAGTGTCAACCAAATCAGACATAAAAACCCTTGATTTTCGAAGGGCAAACTTCCCTCAGATGAGGAAACTAGTTAGAGATAAACTGAAGGGGAAGGTTAGAAGAATCCAATCTCTTCAGAGTGCATGGAGGCTGTTTAAAACAACAATAATAGACGCCCAGCACAAGTGCATACCACAAAAAAGAAGAGCTCATTTAAGTCCAAGAGGACACCGGCATGGTTAAGGAGTGGAGTTAGAGAGGCTCTAAAGCGCAAGGAGAGGTCCTTCTGTAAATGGAAATCCTCCCCAAATGAGGAAAATAAAAAGGATCACAAACTCTGGCAAAAGAAATGTAAGAAGATGATAAGGGAGGCAAAGAAAGACTTTGAGGAACGAATGGCTAGCAATATAAAGGGTAATAATAAAAGCTTCTTTAAATATGTTAGAAGTAGAAAACCTGCCAGAGAACCAGTTGGCCCTCTGGATGGTGAGGGAGGAAAAGGGGAGGTTAAGGAAGACTTGGACATTGCAGAGAAATTGAATGGGTTCTTTGCGTCTGTCTTCACGACAGAGGACCTTGAGCGGATTCCGCTGCCTGAGCCGCCCCTCTTGACTAAAGAATTAAATCAAATACAGGTTAAAAGAGAGGAGGTTTTAGGACTAATTGATAAATTGAGGATTAACAAGTCACCTGGCCCAGATGGCATCCACCCAAGGGTTATTAGGGAACTGAGAAATGAAATTGCAGATCTCTTAACGGTTATATGCAACTTGTCTCTTAAAACGGCCACAGTGCCGGAGGACTCGAGGATAGCAGATGTCACACCAATTTTTAAAAAAGGAAGGAGGGGGGACCCAGGAAACTACAGGCCGGTTAGCCTTACATCTGTCCCAGGGAAGATGGTGGAAAGCCTCATCCAAGAGAAAATCTTAAAACACATAAAAGAACAAACCTTGCTGAGAGAAAATCAGCATGGCTTCTGTAAGGGTAAATCTTGTCTGACAAACCTCTTAGAATTTTTTGAAAAGGTCAACAGGCACGTGGATTTGGGTGAACCGGTTGATATAGTCTATCTGGATTTTCAAAAGGCTTTTGACACAGTCCCTCACCAAAGGCTGCTGAGAAAATTGCACAGTCAGGGGATAAGAGGGCAGGTCCTCTTATGGATTGAGAACTGGTTGAGATCCCGGAAACAAAGAGTAGGTGTCAATGGGAAATTTTCACAATGGAGAGAAGTGAAAAGCGGTGTGCCCCAGGGCTCTGTCCTGGGACCGGTGCTTTTCAATCTGTTCATAAATGACCTGGAGACAGGGATAAACAGTGAGGTGGCCAAGTTTGCCGATGACACAAAACTTTTCCATGTGGTAAAAACCAGAGAAGATTGTGAAGAGCTCCAGAAGGATCTCTCCAAACTGGGGGAATGGGCTGAGAAATGGCAAATGCGTATTAATGTAACCAAATGTAAAGTAATGCATATTGGGGCAAAAAATCCAAACTTCATCTATCAACTCATGGGCTCTGAGTTATCCGTGATGGATCAGGAAAGAGATCTTGGTGTGTTGGTGGACAGCTCCATGAAGGTGTCTCCCCAATGTGTGGCAGCGGTGAAGAAGGCCAATTCCATGCTAGGGATTATCAAAAAAGGGGATTGAAAATAAAACAGCCAACATTATAATGCCATTATACAAAACAATAGTAAGGGCCCACCTGGAGTATTGTGTACAATTCTGGTCACCGCATCTCAAGAAAGACATAGTGGAACTGGAAAAGGTGCAGAAGAGAGCGACTAAAATGATTACTGGGCTGGGGCACCTCCCTTATGAAGAAAGGCTAAAACATTTGGGCCTCTTTAGTCTGGAAAAAAAGGCGATTGAGGGGGGATATGATTGAGACATACAAAATAATGCAGGGTATGAGTAAAGTGGATAGAGGGAAGCTCTTCTCTCCCTCTCCCAAAATACCAGAACTAGGGGACATACACTCAAATTGAGGGCTGGGAGAGTAAGAACTGACAAAAGAAAATATTTTTTCACCCAGCACGTTGTAAGTCTATGGAACTCCCTGCCACACAATGTGGTGATGGCATCTGACCTGGATGCCTTCAAAAGGGGATTGGACAGATTCCTGGAGGAAAAGTCCATCACAGGTTACAAACCATGATGGAGATGTGTAACCTCCAGGGTTTAAACCAGGGTACTTCAAGGGCCAGATGCAGGAGAGTGGTATCAGGAGACAGATATCTAGTCTCATGCACTCCCAAACACATCTGGTGGGGCCGCTGTGAGATACAGGAAGCTGGACTAGATGGGCCTTTGGCCTGATCCAGCATGGCTCTTCTTATGTTCTTATGTTCTTAATCCCCTTTTTGATAATCCCTAGCATGGAATTGACCTTCATCACCGCTGCCACACATTGGGGAGACACCTTCATGGAGCTGTCCACCAACACACCAAGATCTCTTTCCTGATCCGTCACGGATAACTCAGAGCCCATGAGTTGATAGATAAAGTTTTGATTTTTTGCCCCAATATGCATTACTTTACATTTGGCTACATTAAAACGCATTTGCCATTTCGTAGCCCATTCCCCCAGTTTGGAGAGATCCTTCTGGAGCTCTTCACAATCTTCTCTGGTTTTTACCACATGGAAAAGTTTTGTGTCATCTGCAGACATGGCCACCTCACTGTTTATCCCTGTCTCCAGGTCATTTATGAACAGATTGTGAACACTAGTGAGTCATTTGCAGCCCATTTTAGATCTAAAATTGAGGCCATCCAATAGGATCTGGATTCCGGTTGTGATGGTTTGTGCTTGGCCACTCCCAAAGTGGCACCCCTTCAGTCTCTTCAGTTTGTTCAGTTTGGGCCTCTGTCATCAGAGGACACCTCCAGGGCTCTGGTATGTTGTTAACCGGTGACTTCTCCACTCGACCTCTGCCCTTCCTGGCTGATTAAGATTGGGGGGGGGGGTGGAACATGCTGGAGTGGGCTTCGTCTATTATTTCCTCCTTCAGAGACAGGATGTTTACTCCCTGTCTGAAGGAGATGGTAGTGAAGCCCATTCTTAAAAGATTCAGCTTGGCAGCGGACAATTTATTCAACTATCATCCAATAGCCATTGCTATCTTCTTGAGCAAGGTGATTGAGTGAGTTGCTGCCGAACGTCTCCAGACGTTCCTGGAGGAAGACAATGGCTTGGATCCCTTCCAGTCTGGGTTCAGGCTGCGCTTTGTGACTGAGACAGCCCTGGTCAAATTGCAGCATGACCTCTTGAGGGCAGCTGACAGGGGGTGCTCTACTTTGTTGGTCCTCCTCAATTTCTCTGCAGCTTTTGATACCATCGACCATGGTGTCCTCCTGGACAGGCTCTCTGGGGTGGAGATCAGAGGTTCAGCCTGGTGTTGTCTCCATTCCTTCCTTGGGGAACATGTTCAATGCATAAAGCTGGGGGAGGAGTTGTCAGCCCCTTGGACCCTCACTTCTTGGGTACCCCAGGGCTCAGCTATCTCCCCCATGCTGTGTTTAACATCTCTATGAAGCTGTTGGGAGAGGCCATCAGTGGAGACAGTCTGGACTTTGGAGTGCTGCCAGGCCGCAGTCATGGTGTGGACCAGGACCAATAGGCTCAGACTGAATCCTCGGAAGACTGACATTCTGTTATTTGGGGGTCCCCCGATGGTTATAGTGGCCCTCTCCCCAGTCTGGATGGATCATCCCTTCAGCTGGCTGAAAGAATGAAGAGTCTTGTCATGATATTGGACCCAGTCCTTTCCCTAGAATCCCAGATGGGGGCCGTGTCCAAGTTGGCCTTCAGCTGATCACCCAGATTTGCCTGTTCCTTGACGAGGACTCCCTGAGGGCATGCACTGGTGACTTCCAGGATCTACTATTGCAACACACTCTAAGTGCGGCTCTCCTTGGTCCTGATTAGGAGACTGTAGTGGGTGCAGAATGCAGCGGCTAGGTTGGTGGTTGGTGCTGGCAGATTTGTTCTCATCACCCTTATCCTGCACTGACTGGCTGTTGCCTCCCGGATCAGGTTCAAGGTTTTGGTTTTCATTTACAACACCCTCCATGGCTTGGGTCCTGACTATCTGGTGGAGTATATCTCCCGAAGATCAACCTATGCCCATCCCTCTAGGGGTTCTCAGGCACTTGTGCTCAGGGTAGCCACCACTAGGGAGTCCCACAAAACTTGTACGTGAAGTTGGGCCTTCTCTGTGGCTGCCCTAACTACTTGGAACTCCATTCTCAGCAAGGTTCACCTGATGCAGTCCCTTCCTGCCCTTAGGAGAGCCATGAAAACCTGGCTCTACAAGGAGGCCTTTGGATGATCAGTGTTGTATGTTGTGTCTTGATCTGTTGGGTGCCTATACAGTAACCCCCCCACCAATCGTGGGGGTTAGGGACCCACCACACCCGCGATGCGTCAAAATCCGCGATCTGTGGAAGCGGGGGTGGGGTGGGGCCTGGGGGCGGGGGGGCGATTGCGTGCCTGTCTGAGGCTTCTTGGAGAAGTGCGGGGGGCGGCACTGAGTGACCGGGTCGCCCCCTGCTGTCCCCCCGCGCGGCTCCGAGGCTTCTTGGAGGAGCGCGGGGGTGGCGCGGAGCGACCGGATCACCCCCCGCTCCCTGCTCCTCCCCCCCCCCCCCGCAGCTCCGAGGTGCAGGTATTGTGATCCCGCCATGTAGTGGGACCGCAGTACCTGAACCGCGAAATGGCGGGGGAGGGGGGCTGTATTCCTGTTTTTTGTATTTTATAATACAGACAGACACACACATGCACTTAATGACCTTTTATTGCTTTTTCTTTGTATATTATTCTAAGTTTATGTTTGTTTTGTTGTTGTTCATTGGCTTGAGTAGCCTTTGTGTAAGTGGGGAGTATATAAATCATAAATAAAAGTAAAACTAAAAAACAAAACCCTAAACTAATAATCTGATTGATCCTTGCATGTGATGCAAACATTGCTGCAAATGATATGTTGCAGTTCAAACCATTCCTGCTTGGCATGATCTAGACTGATCCAGACTGGGTTAATTTGGCATCTCGTCATACCCTCATTGAGCTGGTACAATTTGTCAATGGCAATAATTTCTTTTAAATGAGGGTGTGGATCCAGTGGCCACTTTTCTGTCCCTGCTGTACAGTCCAGATGTATTCATTTCTATGAAAAATTTTACCCTACCCAGGAAATAATCATGCCTCCAAGGAACCTGGCTCAGTAGAACCAAAATTTCTGTCAGTTACTGAAAGGTTTATGGGCAATCAGATAACTTTGATGTGATGAAATAAAAGTCTTCCCAATTTGTAACAGGACCAATAAAACGTGATCAAAGCAAGCTATTTTTATTATTCTGGGAGGTTTCAGAAACTTGGGGCCTTAAAATATCATTAAGGGGACATTTGAGTAAATGGAAAGATCAGGTTAAACATTTTTCTGAAAGGGTTATAAATGTATATAATGAGTGGCCAGAGGAGACTGTGAAAATAAATAGATGGCATGGGATTGAAAAGTAGCTATTCGGTGTGTGATATCTGTGAAACATGACAAATTATGTCTTATGACAAGATATTCATAAAATGCAGATGTGGATGGTAATATGACTTGAATTTCAGAGGCCTAAGGATACTTCAGTATTTATCTACCATTTTGTAACTATTCATTTTCTTATTCTTTAATAGGTAGGTTATATAGCTGCCATTATCCCACTGTGTGACAGAGTAAAATATATTAAAAATGGAAATGAAGGGAAAAGAAGGCCTAAAGATGTACCCTTGTATTTAAAAATATCCCTAGTGTACTACCATCTGTCTGTGACTTGGAGCTTTGCGGCTTATGAAGACTGGATTATCGGGAAGATCTGGAGGGGAAACATATGTACACTGGACAGCGGGAATGTGTCGCTGTTGGTTCTGCTGGATCTTTCAGTGCCTGCGGACACCATTGAATAGGGTATCCATTTGGGATCCTCTATGGTATCCTCTAGATGGGAGTTGGAGTAACTATTGTTTTAGTGGGTCTGGTCCTTACAGGAGAGGACAATTCAGGTGCTGCTGGGTTACTCCTGTTTGAAACCCTGGCAATTGGCCTGTGGGGTCCATTCTGTTTTGTCCCATATTCTATTTAACATCTACATGCATCTAACTGGGAGATATTCTCTAGAGTTTGGGCTATGTGGATGATACTTAGTTCTATGTCCCCTTTCCATCTGAGGAAGCTGTTTTGGTCCAGATTTGTGTCTGGTGTCAGTAGTGGATTGGGTGAGGGGGCATAAACTGAAACTTAATCCAGAGAAGACAAAGGTGCTCCTGGTCATCGAAAAGGATGGGGAATGAAGCCTGTGCCAGATGGGTTGGTGAAAATGCAACCAGAGTGTTAATTGGGATCAAACAACTTTCCTGTTGCAGCAGCTCCATCAGCTGTCAATCAGTTTCTGGGGACAATTCAAAGTGCTGGTTTTAACATATAAAGCCATAAACAACTTGGGTTCAAACTATATCAAGCATCACATCTCCCTTTGTGAGCCTGTTTGGGTGTTAAGATCATCAGGGGAAAACCTTCCTCTTTATTGTTTTTTTTAAATAATTTTATTATTATTATAAATAAAAAGGAAACCTTACATAAAAATACACCTCATTACCAATTTTGATCTCAACTCTAAATATAAATTCAGTCTACTATGGGTCAGAGTCTATTAGCAACTTTTTTCTCATAGAAAACATATAGAGGTCTCCAGCATTCTCTTGCCTTCTGTAGGTCTTTTCTCCTTGAGTATTTCTGACAAAATGTCCATTTCTGCTGTTTCCAAGTATCTGTCCAAAAGCTCATGTTGTTCCGGTAAGTTCTTTGTTTTCCAGTATTTTGCCAACAGAATCCTAGCTATAGTTAACATATACATTAATAAATGTTTCTTATTATAATCTTTGATTTCTGACATAATATTTAACAAAAATATTTCTGGCTTGAATGGTATCATACAACACAATATTTTCTGTAACATCTCATGTACTCTTTTCCAATAGTTTTTAATCACTGTGCATGTCCACCACATGTGATAGAAAGTCCCTTCTTTCCCTTACACTTCCAACATCTATCAGATCTGTTTCCAAACATTTTCACTATTTTTTGTGGTGTTATATACCACCTATAAAACATTTTATATACATTTTCTTTCAAGCTAGTCGCTCTGATATATTTAATATTAACTTCCCATAGTTGTTTCCAGTTATCTATCTCAATATTATATCCTATATTCTGAGTCCACTAATCATACAATCTTTATCTCATCCTCAGTTTTATGCTCCAATAGGTGTTTATACATTTTCCTAATAAATTTCTCTTCGCTCCCCAAAAACAATATATCAAATTCAATTTTCTGCATATAAAAACCTTCTTTTTTATCTTTACTGAACCTTGACTGAAACTGCGATTTTGCCCACCAGTCTAATATGTTTTGTTTTTTTAATTCTTCCTCTGTTTTAGTTCAGTCTTACTATTTAATATATCTTCATATCTACCAAATCTCGTCTCAGTCATTAAATTTGGGTGTGAGAAGGCTTCTATCGGGGACACCCAACCTGGGATCTTCCTATACATTTGTTTTTTAATATTCTCCCATATTCTCCATAAAGCCTTCCTAATCATATGATTGCTAAAGTTTTTCTGTTCTTTTGCCTTTTCATACCATGCAAACGCATGCCATCCCAGATTCAAATCATGGCCTTCCAATTTCCAAACTCTTGGGTTTTCTAAGAGAATCCATTCTCTTACTCATCCCAGTACACAAGATTTATAATACAAATCCCAATCAGGAGCTCCCAATCCTCCTCTGTTTACACCATCTTGTAAAACCTTCTTCCCAATCCTCGCTTTCTTTTCCTGCCAAATAAACTTCAGAACCAATTTATCCATTTCAATAAAAAATGCTCTTTTTATTATTACTGGTATCATTTGGAATAGAAACAGCACTTTAGGTAACACATTCATTTTAATGACTGCAATTCTCCCCATTATTGATAAATGCATCCTACTCCATTTTTCTAAGTCCCTTCATAGTTTCCAAATAATTATCTTGATATACTGTACTTGCTTTTTTGTTACTTTGATTCCTAAGTATGTTATGGACTTCTCTTCTTTAAAATTAGATCTTTCCAACAATATTCTTCTTTCTTCTATTCCCATATTCTTAGTTAGTATTTTTGTCTTTTCTTCATTTATTTTAAGACCAGCCATCTCTTCAAATTCCAGTACCAATTTTTTCCATAACTCTACTGAGTTGATTGGGTCTTCCAATATAAAAACTACATCATCTGCGTAAGCCTGTAATTTATATTCCTCTTGCTTTATTTTCAAACCTTGTATCTCCTTTTGGTCTCTTATTTTTTGATTTAATACTTCTAATGTCAATATATATAAAACAAAGGTGACAGGGGGCAGCCTTGTCTACTTCCTTTTTCAATTCTAATCTCTTCTGTAAGGTCAGTATTAATTTTTATTTTGGCTCTTTGCTGTGCATATATAGCTGTTATATAATCTCTAAATCTTTGGCCAATTCCTATATATTCTAGATGCTTTAACATAAAATTCCAATTAACATTATCAAACGCTTTCTCCGCATCTAAGAATATCAAAGCTGCTTGTTTTTCTGGATGGGTCTCATCCAAGATTGTCCTCATATTATTACATATCTGACGTTTTGGTAAGAAACCTGTTTGATCTTGATGTATTATTTGTACTAGAACCTTTTTTAGTCTGGCTGCCAAAATAGAAGCAAAAAATTTATAATCTGAGTTAAGCAATGATATTGGTCTGTAATTTTTTATTTCTTTGGGGTCAGTTTTCTCTTTATGAATTATGGCTATTGTTGCCTGCGTCCATGTTACTGGGATTTCCTTCTTTTCCAATATATCTTCTAGTAATTTTTTGTATGGTAGAGTTATTGTATCTTCTAATTCCTTATAGAATTCAATTGACAAACCATCCGGATCCGGTGCCTTACCGCTCTTCTGCCATCTTATTGCATCCACAATCTCATTATAAGCTATAGGTTCCTCCAAGGCTGCTCTTTTATTATCTGTTAGTTTTAATTTACTGTTTCCTCTCAGATACTCTTCCTGTTTTTCTTTTGAAATCTGTTTTCTTAGATATAAGTTTTGATAATACTGTTTAACAATGTTTTTCATCTCTCTCTCATCATATCTTTCATTCCCCTCTTTATCCCTTAATACTTAATACTTTATCCCTTAATACTTTCTGATTTTGTATCTATTTTTTTCCACCACTGCATTGAAATCTCCAACTATCATATGTTCCTCCTGATTGGCTTTGACCAGTTCTTGTTCTAGAAGCTTATAAAAAGGATCTTGTTTTTCATTAGGTGCATATATATTTACAATTAATGATTTTTTGCCTTCTCTCTGTATCTCTATCATTAGAATTCTAGCATTATCGGAGGCAAAGACTAATTTTGGGTTCCATTCTTTTTTAACATAAATCGCCAACCCCCCCCCCCTTTTTTTTTGTCAGATGCTGTAAAAACTTCCCCAAGTTTTGGATATTTTAAAATATGTTCATCCTTTTTCCTGATGTGTGTTTCCTGTAAACATATGATGTCAGCCTTTAATCTCTTTAATTGATAAAATGTCCTCTTTTTCTGGGCTGAATTAAGACCATTAATGTTTAATGAGATTACTTGGATCTGTCTATTCATCCTGACTATTTTTTTTGACTATCCTTTAACCTTTCCTCTCTTCTTTTAAATTCCTTCCTTGTTCCAGGTCTTTCCTCCTCGCCCAGTTGGGTTGCTTGATTTTTCCCATTTCTTTTGGTCCTTCTTTTTCCTTTCATTTCTGCCTCTTCTCTTAGTTCAGTCTCTGACTCTCCCTCTGTCTGTGACTCTTCCATAATTCCCTATCTCCTCAAAAATTCTTGTGCCTTAGATGTTGAATTTATTGTGTATCTGTTCCCTTGGAAATGGAAAAATAATCCCTCTGGTGTCAACCATTTATATTTAATAGACTTCTCTTTCAGGAATGTCACCAATGTTGTATATTGTTTTCGCCGTTGCCTCATTTGCCAAGGAATGTCTTTTAATATCTTAATCTCTGTATCTAAAATATATATCTGCTTCTGTTGAGTTTCCTTAAATACTTTATCTCTCAAACATTTCCTTGCAAGTTTTAAATGTATCTCTCTTGGCAATTTATTCCTTCTAATATATCCTGAGCTTGATCTGAATGCATAATCAATTTCTAATAGGAACTTGTCTGTGTCCATTTCAATTATTGGTGCTAAGGCCTCTATGATTAGTTGTTTTATGTCCTCATCCTGTTTCTCTGGTACATTCTGAATTCTCAGAACATATTCTGCCTTTTCCATCTCCATTGTTACTAAGCGGTCCTCCAATCTTTGTTGCTTTACATTGCAACTTTCTACCTGTGTTTCCAATCTTGCCATTGATTCCTTATTATCTTCTAGCTGTCTTGTGTTATTTTCAACCTGATTGTGTAAATTCCCAAAGTTTGCACTCAGATTTTTAACCTCTCTAATCAATTCTTTAAGAATTTCACTTGTCTGGTCAATTGAGGTTTGCATTTGAAGTAACTGAAGATTATTTTCCTGAAATTTTTCTGTCATGATTTTTTTCCAAAGCAGTCTTTTCTGCCAATTTTAATGCTCCCATTGTAGTAACATCTGGAGAGCTTTGGGGTGTTGCCTGTGGTGTCTGTTGTGGTGTGGATTTTTTAGAGCTGGGGGCTCTAGAAGCCATACTGCTTATAAAGCTAAGCTAAGCAACAGCCCCTTATACACTATAATTTTCAACCAATAGCAATACAACCTTTATTGTTTTTATTGGTTTATTTTTCTGTTATGATTTCTTTTTGGTTTATTATTGATACCACTTATTTTTGTTAATGTTTAATATTATTTTGATGTTATTTTTATTGTGTTATGTTTTGTTTATTTATTGCTGTTCTTCCCCCTAGTGGCTTTCGGGCTAGATGGGTGGTAAATATTTATCTCAATCCCACCACCTTCACATGTGCATTTGGTGGGGGCAAGACAAAGGGCCTTTTCTGTTGCTGTTCCCAGACTCTGGAACTCCCTCCCACAAGAGGCCAGACTGGCAACATCTTTGTTGTCCTTCCACTGTTTAATTTCCTTTTAAGGAAGGTAGACCAAGGCTCTCTCTCAAGATTACCTGGCATAAACAGTAAGGGGAACTGGAGGCTCAAATGTTGTGCATTTATTTATTTATTTGACTTTCATACCACCCATCTAACCCTAGGGCTACTCTGGGTAGTTTACATAGAATAGCAAAATAACAAAGTAACATATTTAAATAACCAAAATACAAACAACATATGAACAAAATATACATAAATCAACAACGCTAAACTAAAATAAAACCAAAAGTAAAGTAAAAATAGCCAGATGATTGCTTAAATAAGAAATAGAAAAAAGAAGATAAATGGTAAAAATAATAATATCTTACTAGATGTTTGAGAAATCAGGAAAGGCCATTCTGTACAACCAAGTTTTTAATATTGTTTAAAAAGTTTGAAGCGAGGGTGCCAGGTGAATTTCTGGAGGTAGATGTTTCCATAACTGGGGAGCATCCATCTAGAAGGCCCTCCTCCTTGTTACAACTTTCCAGGACACACTCGGGGTTGGAACTCCCAGGTTTCCTGCCTGGCTAGCATGGGTGATCCTGGCAGTTCTTCTTGGGAGGAGCCGCTCTGTCAGATACTGAGGTCCCAAACTGTTTAGGGCCTTGTATGTTAACGTCAAAACCTTGAAGTCAGTGTGGTAGTGTACCGGCAACCAGTGCAGAGCTGCCACCATGGGGGTAATATGTTGGTGCCTTTTTGCCCTGTTAAAAGTGTGGCAGTTGTATTCTGCACTAGTTGAAATCTCTGCATTAACCTCAAGGGCAGCCCCATGTAGAGAGCACTACACTAGTCTGTTCTTGAGATTACATGCACATGAACCAACACAATTAATATATTCGTATGAAACTGTTGGTTCTGATGTGGATGAAGGATTTGGACATGTGGCAGTGTTGGCCCTTCAACATTTGCTAAAATATGCACATGGTCTGTTTTGCGATGTACATACCTTCAGAGTTTTATTTTATATAAAAATACACAGATCATATTGGCAAGATGAGATGAACTGAAGTTTGCCTTGTTAATCAAAATTATCCAAAGGATATCCATTTCATTATATGCAGTCAAGTCAATTCTAATTTATCATAGAATCATAGAGTTGGAAGAGACTTCAAGGGGCATCCAGTACAACCCCCTGCAATGCAGGAATCCCCATCATAGTACTCCCAACAGATGGCCATCCAGCCTCTACTTAAAAACCTCCAAAGAAAGAGACACCATCAGCATCTGTGGTAGCATATTCCATTGCTGGACATCTCTAACTGTCAGGAAGTTCTACTTAATACTCATGACCCTTCAGAGATTTTCTAGATGTAAAGTGCTCAGGAGTAGAGATGGGCACGGAATGAATTTTTAATTCATTTCGTTACTCATTATTCATTTTGTAATGTTACAAAACAAATAATGAACCCCCTCTGTTTTGTTCCATTTCATTTTGTTTGCCCATAGGAATGCCTGATGGGGTGAGGGAAATTGCAGGCTTTTGGCCTTTCCCAGCAAAGATCAGCTGGTGCACGGGCTAGGGAGGCAAAAAACCAACTTTAAAACTCCCACATTTCCCCCTGCGTGGGGAAAAGGCAGGAGGTTTAAACTTCGTTTTTTTGCCTCCCCCAGCTGATGGGTGCTGGGGAGTCAACAAACAAACAAACAGACAAATAAAAACAAAAAAAAAACTCCAGCCTTTTCCCTGCCAGATAGGGCAGGGAAAAGGCAGGAATTTTTTTCCTCCATTGAAATGCATTGACTCAATGCATTTCAAAGGAGAATTTTTTCCCCATTGGAATGCATTGGTTCAATGCATTCCAATGAGGAATCACTGGGGTGCTTCCCCCCTTCCCCCAGCCCGCAAGACAGCTGATGGGCACTGGGGAAGGCAAAAAGATAAATAAAAAAACCTCCTGCCTTTTTCCTGCCTCATCTAGCACTGGAAAAGGTGGGACATTTCTTCTTCTTCTTTTTCTCCTTTGAAATGCATTGGCACAATATATTTCAATGGAGAAATTTTCCCCATTGGAATGCATTGTTCAATGCATTCCAATGAGAAATCGCTGGGGCAATTTTTTTTGCCTCCTCCAGCACGCAAGCCAGCTGATGGGCACTGGGGGAAGGGGAAAAAACACCTCTCCTTTTCCAGCCCCATCAGTGCCAGAAAAGGCGGGAGGTTTTTTTCTTTTTCCCCCCTTTCTTTTCTCTCTCTCTCTCTTTTTTTTGCATCTCCCACTGCCCATGAGCTGGTGCAAGGGCTGGGGGAGGCAAAAAAGAAGTTTAGAACTTCCACCTCCCCCTCATTGGCACAGGAAAATGCAGGAGTTTTAAACTTTTTTGCCACCCCGGCAGCCAGGTGATCGGCACTGGGGCTGGCAAAAAATATAGTCATACACAAACACCACACCACACACACACACACACACACACACACACACACACACACACACACACACACACACACACACCAAAATGAAATCCCAAACATTTTTTTTAAAAAAAATATTCATGTAGTATGAAATGAACCCTCCTCTCCCCAAACTAAAAATGAAATTAAACAAAATGGAATTTTTCATTTCATGCCCATCTCTACTCAGGAGTGGTTTATTAAACCCTCCTTCTGATGGCATTGCAGGACTGCTCATCCTGCCCAAGATTGCACAGGTGGCAGGCACATAACTTCATCATCAGCCACAGCACTCAGTCTCTGGGTGATTTTAGCTGTCTTTTCTCACAAGATGCACAGTGAGGGTTTCAATATCTGGTCCATACTCCAAAGCTAGTCATTCAGACCCACTGAGATAAACCAGCACTGTAGAGTAACAATGACTTGCAATTAATTCCTAGGTCATAATGGGGAAGGGATTAATAATTGATTGAACACTGAACAAAAGAATTCTCTTTCCAAAGAGAATATTGCATCAAACAGGGTGACGGGTGATGGGTGAGTATGCATTTAGGCAGATGTAGTAAAGCCTATAGAAGGAGGCTGCAGTTTTCCTGTTTGAAGGGTTCAAGTTGGGTTTTTGGATACCATTTGTGGGCCACGGGGTCTGGTTATGGCAGAAAATTTGAAATCCATAGTCGGGTTGGAATAGGTAGTTAGGCAAAAGATCAGTAAGGAGGTCAGTGAGGGAAGAGTGTTGGGTCCTTTTGATAAGTCAGAAATCTCCAATTTATGGGTGTCCCCACTTGGGCTAGTCCCTAAGAAGGTGCCTTATCCCTCACCTGTCATACCCGGAGGGCTCTTTAGTTAATGACAGGATTCCCCATGAGTTGTGCACTGTGAAATACACCTTTTCCAACTCTGCCATTCACATAATTTGGTCATGCAGGGTGGGCGCGGAGATGGTGATATGTGACATTAAGTCAGCCTTTCACCTCCTCCCAGTCCATCCTGCAGATTTTGAGTTACTGGGGTTTTAAATGTGGGTATTACATGCATAGGGTGTTGCCCTTTGGTTGTTCTGTTTCTTGTGCAATTCTTGAAAAATTCAGCATTTATTGAATGGTGGTTGTGCTTTGTGTCCGGTTTAAACAGTGTGGCACACTAGTTAGATGATTATATTTTGTGGCGCTAATGGCACAGGCACTTGCCAGTTCCTCCTGGACTTATTTGGAACACTGGCCAAGGGACTAGGTTTAACATTAGCAGAATAAAAGACAGAGGGACCATCCACCACGCTTACGTTTCTAGGAATAGAAATTGACACCAAGGAGCAATCATGTAGACTCCCAGGGGACAAGTTGGATGACCTGAGGGCCCGAGTATGTGACATTGGAACCCATGCCTGGATGACCTTAAGGGACTTGCAGGAGCTAGCTGGCCATCTGAACTTTGCCTGTAAGGTGGTGGCTCCTGGGTGGGCCTTCCTCCACCATCTGTGCGAGGCAATCGGCCCACTTCAGAGACCTATGCACAGAACCAGGGTCACAAAGGCTATGCTGTTTGGCAAGAGTTTTTGCAGAGTTACAATGGGGTTTCATTTTGGTGAAAGGAGATCCATTTGGGGGCCCAGTTCCAAGTTCAAATAGATGCAGCAGGTTCATTGGGTTACAGAATATTTTGGTGAGGGTCCTGGTGCTGTGGAATGTGGCCTGAGGCATGGCACACTAAGGATGTAACCAGGGATGTGACATTCTTGGAGTTACTTTGTTGGAGGTTCTGTTGCCCTGGCTGAGCGCCCATTGTTGTTGTTGTTGTTGTTGTTGTTGTTGTTGTTGTTGTTGTTGTTGTTAGAATCATAGAATCATAGAGTTGGAAGAGACTTCAAGGGCCATCTAGTCCAACCCCCTGCCATGCAGGAACCCCATCACAATATTTCTGACAGATGGCCATCCAGCCTCTGCTTAAAAACCTCCAAAGAAGGAGACTCAACCACCCTCCACGGCAGCATATTCCACTGCTGAACAGCTCTAACTGTCATGAAGTTCTTCCTAATGTTCAAATGGAATCTCTTTTCCTGTAGTTTGAAACCATTGCCCGAGTCCTAGTCTCTGAAGCCATGGAAAACAAACCTGCTCCCTCTTCAATATGACATCCTTTCAGATATTTAAACATAGCTATCATATCCCCCCTCAGCCTTCTTTTTGAAAGGCTAAACATTCCCAGTTCCCTAAGCCGTTCCTCATAAGACATTTCCTCCAGACCCTCAACCATCCTGGTCGCTCTCCTCTGCACCCGCTCAAGGTTGTCAACATCCTTTTTAAATTGAGGCGCACAGAACTGGACACAGTACTCCAGGTGGGGTCTGACCAGAGCAGAATAGAGTGGTACAATCACTTCCCTTGATCTAGACACTATGGTTCTGTTTATGCAACCAAGAATTTTATTGGCCTTCCTGGCTGCCGCATCACACTGCTGACTCATGTTCACTTTGTGGTCCACTAAGACTCCCAAATCCCTTTCACAGGTACTATTCTCCAGCCATGTATCCCCCATCCTGTATCTGTGCAATATTTTTTTTTACCTAGATGTAGCACCCTACATTTCCCTCTGATGAAATCAATTCCGTTGGCTTTGGACCAGCACTCTAATCTGTTGTTGTTGTTTGTTGTTGTTGTTGTTGTTGTTGTTGTTGTTGTTGTTGTTGTTGTTGTTGTTGTTGTTGTTGTTGTTAATATATGCTGTGTGGTATTGTTACGGATGCTTAGTATTTTTTGTACCTTGTATTCTAATTTCTGTATTTTGCTTTTGTATTTTGTATTTCATAGTTGTTTTTTGGTCGATATGCTGGCAGGGACCTCAATTCCCATGGTGTCTGGCCGTGGGAGATACGCTTTGAGCAGGGGGGTTAGTCGGGTAAGAAGAACTTGGGTCAGGCAGTTGGTGCCTGTCTCCCGTTCTGATCTCCCCGCTCACCACCACACACCTGACTGCTATTCCGCCTGTGCCTCTGGCCTGTCCTGCCTCCTGCTTAATACCAGGTCGGCTCATAATAAAATACCAATTATCCACAAAGTTATCGTGGATATGTGAGCCAACCTGGCCTGTATAACTGAGACCTGGGTGGGCGCAGAGGGTGGGGCCTCCCTCTCCCTTGTGTGCCCCCCCCGGGTTTCAAGTTCAGAGGGTCAGGGGGTGGGGTGGCCATCATTTACAGGGAATCCTTTCATGTTAGAAGTTCTGTGGCATTGGTGCGTCCCGGGGTTGAATGCCTTCATCTATCTATTGGTGGGTCAGCAAGATAAGTTTGGTATTGTGCTGGTGTACCATGCTCCCCGCAACCCAGCACAATCCTTTCCAGAGATCGCAGAGTTCGTCTCGGCTGCCCTGTTGAGGTCCCCCCACCTATTGGTGGTTGGGGACTTCAACATGCATGCCGAGGAGGAACTCTCTGGTGCGGCTCTGGAATTCATGGAATCCATGACCTCCATGAATCTATCTCAGCATGTTGATTGCCCCACCCATAGGGCAGGCAATACCCTGGACCTGGTTTTTTCCTCCATGTCGTCAGATTCTTGTCTGAGGGTTGGGGGTATTTCACCCCTACCTGTGTCATGGTCGGATCACCATCTGCTAAAATTTTCTCTGTGGATCTCTGCCCCGCCACGCGGGGAGCATCAGCCCTTTATCTGGGCCCACTCCCATAGGCTCCTGGACCCTGCAAGGTTCATGGAGGCCTTCACAGAGCTTTCTGGCAGTCTAGCAGACGATCCGGTTGAAGCCCTGGTGGATAGGTGGTATGAGGGTGCCACCGGGGCGGTAGACCAGATCGCCCCCAAGTGCCCCCTGCACTGTGGAGACCACTCCTCGTCGTGGTTTATGGCAGAGCTGCGGTCGATGAAACAAGAACGTAGGAGGCTTGAGGACATTTGGAGGAAGGATCGGACGGCAGTAAGTAGGGCTGCACTTAAGCAGCTGAACGGCTGCTATGCTCGCACGATCAGGGACGCTAGAACAGCCTATGTCTCCCTGAGAATTGGTGAGGCCTCGAACCGCCAGGCAGAGTTGTTCCGGGTGGTTCGGGACCTCTCCAATCCCGGTCAGCTGAGGCCTCCTCCTAGTGAGTTCACTAGTGAGCAATCTGCAGCCCATTTTAGATCTAAAATAGAGGCCATCAGTTCCGATCTGCCCTCCACTTGCTCTAGTTGATCCCCTGATGTCCCTGGGGCCTCACCCCCTCGGTCCCCCCCTCCTGGTTGAGTTTGGGCCGGTGTTTCCAGTGGAGGCCTCCAGAGCTATGGCTTGTTGCCGGCCAGCGTCTACCCCCTTTGACCCTTGTCCGGCTAGGGTCATTAAATCAGCCGAAGGGAACATGCCGGAGTGGGTTTTGGGCATTGCCATGGCCTCCTTCAGAGAGGGATTCTTCCCTTCCCGTCTGAAGGAGACAGTGGTGAAGCCCACTCTAAAAAACCCTGGCATGGTGTTGGAAGAGCTATCAAACTATCGTCCGATTGCCATTTCCCCCTTCCTGGGCAAGGTAGTTGAGAGGGTGGCCACTGTCCGGCTTCAGTCGTACCTGGAGGAAAATCGTATCCTGGATCCCTTCCAGTCCAGGTTCAGGCCTCTTTGTGGACCGAGACTGCCTGGTCACTCTGGAGGATGACCTCCTCAGGGAGGCCAACAGGGGGTGCTCCTCCCTGTTGGTTCTCCTTTATCTGTCTGCTGCCTTTGATACCGTCGACCACGGCAACCTGCTGGTCCGGCTTGCTGAGGTGGGAATTTGGGGCCTGGCTATGTCCTGGCTCCATTCCTTTCTTTGCGGCTGGTCTCAGCGGGTTCAGCTGGGTGATGACTTGTTGGCTCCTTGGTCCCTCTCTTGTGGGGTGCCCCAGGGGTCGGCAATCTTACCCATGCTGTTCAACGTTTATATGAGGCCGCTGGCAGAGGTCATCAGGAGATTTGGAGTTTGCTGTCATCAGTACGCTGATGACACGCAGCTCTATCTCTCCTTTTCATCATCTGCAGAGGAGGCAGTATGCTCCCTCGACTTGTGCCTGGAGGCAGTTCTGGAATGGACCAGGACTAACAGGCTCAAGCTGAACACGGAGAAGATGGAGGTTCTGTTCTTTGGGGTGTCCTCATCCGGGTGAGTTTCCCTCCAGCCTATGGACAGGGCCAGGGATCTGGGCGTGGTACTGGACTCAGCCCTCTCCCTGGAAGCCCAGGTGATGGCTGCCTCCAGGGCCGCTTTCTTCCATCTCCGCAGGACCGCCCAGAACCAACCGTACCTCGACGAGTCTTCCCTGAGGACAGTCGTGCAGGCCCTCGTGATTTCGAGGATGGACTATTGCAATGCCCTCGTGATTTCATGGATCGACTATTGCAATGCCCTTGACCCTTGTCCGGAGGCTACAGCGGGTGCAGAATGTGGCGGCCAGGCTGGTGGTGGGTGCCCGTAGATTCGAGCACATCACCCAAGTTCTGGCTCGCCTGCATTGGCTCCCCGTGGCCTTCCGGATAAGGTTCAAGGTCCTGCTTTTGACCTTCAAAGCCCTCCACAGCTTGGGACCAGAGTACCTGTCGGAGCGTATCTCCCAGAGATCTACTGGGTCCAGGCCCACGAGAATGGTGCAGGCGCGCTCACTGAGGGTGGCCACACCCAGAGAGGTGCGGAATTCATGTACACGTGCCCGCACCTTCTCTGTGGTGGGCCCCATGCTGTGGAACCATCTTCACAGTGAGCTGCGCCTTGCAGGGTCCCTGCCTGCTTTTGGCAACCTCTCTATTTAAGGGTTTTTGTTTGTTTGTTTGTTTGTTTGCTGCCGTGTCATCCCCATTGGAGGGTCCTGCCTTGCCTCCTTTTTATTGTAATCTGTTGTTGGTTTTTCATTTTATTGTTCTGTTTTTGTAAGCTGCCCAGAGTTCCGATTCGGAAGATGGGCGGGATATAAGTGCAATAATAAATAACAAATAAATAAATAATTCCCAATCTGGGGTGCTTTATTCATCTGGTCTGAGACCTGGGCAAACTCAGTCGTCCGTTTTTGGTGTGACAATTTGGTGGTTGTGCACATCATTAACAGCCTCACAGCAAAATCACCTAGGGGAACGCGGCTCATCAGGGCATTCATGTTGAGGTCCTTGCAGTATAACATAGTTGTCCATGCTCAGCACATGCCAGGAATGGATAACAGTATTGCTGATGCTTTATCCCGCCAACAGGTCAAACATTTCACCTACATTGGAAGCAGAGTGACTCCCACCCCTAGGTAAGGGCTGAACCGACTAAGGCAGGCAGGTAGTATAGGGCTTCTTCACATCACCTATTGGCAGAAGAGAGGCTCCAACCCCCAGGGAGGGCCAGTAGAAAACTTGGTCCAACACAATCCCTCCAAAATCCTCATAGAGTGGTCCTCCCTGGTTTAAAGACCAGGCAAGGCCAGAAGAAAAATTGGGCCAATGCAGACCCTTCAAAATCCTCAGAGAGTGGTCCTCCCTGGTTTAAAGACCAGGCAAGGTCAGTTGAAATATTGGGCCTACACAGACCCTTTACATCTCCTAGAGTGGTCCTCCCCAGTTTTTGACCAGGCAAGGCCTAGAAAAATTGGGCTCCAGGCACATCTGACCTTCATATGCAGCTTCCAGATGAGGTATGGTGGGTTGGTGATCTGAGGCCAAGAGGGTGCTAAGGTTATCAATAGCACACAGGACCAAACGGGCTTATGATGTGGCTACGAGGGAGTTTTGGGAGTTCCACAATCACCTTGGCCTGGAACAACTGTGGCCCATCCCCGTGGAACACCTGCAGCAATTCCTGGTGTACTTGCACAGGAAAATGTTATCCACCAGCTTGTTGCAGGGGAAGTTATCAGCACTGGTGTACTATGCCAAATCCCAGGGAATTGTGAACTCCAGCAGGGATTTCCACCTGCAGGGAATGATAGAAGGATGGGCAAGGGGAAAGGGGAGGCTAAGGGATTCTCGCTTCCCCTTGACACTGGAGCTTTTAACCCAGATGTGCACGGCTTGGGACCAAATTTGTAAGAACAGATATGAGGCTATATTGTTCTGCGCTGCTACCCAGCTGGCTTCCTTTGGGGTCCTTAGGGGCAGCAAGTTGATAGCTAGGGATAGGACAGACAGTTCCAAGTCCACCCTGTAGGTCATGCACATCCAGTTCCAGGTTGACAAGGTTAACATCCTCATTTGCGGATCCAAAACATACCAGTTAGGTCATGGTACCCGGCTGACCCTAGGCCCATGTTCCATCTCAGCCATTTGCCCAGTAAGGGCTCTGAGGGTATGCCTAGGATTGAGAGGGATGGATGAGGGCTACTTGTTCAGGCACCAGGATGGCTACCTATTGACCAAATTTCAGTTTTCCAAACTCTCTAGTGTGGTGCTACAGGGGCTCGGAGTGGGGACTTTGAAATTTGGCACACACTCTTTCAGGATTGGGGCGGTTTATACTGCAGTGGCGTTAGGGTACAACCTGGAAGCCATCCAGTGCCTGGGCAGGTGGTCATCACAACGTTATAGGCGGTATGTTAGGCCATTGCCATGTTGTTAAACTCTTAAATGTATCTCATCACAGGAGTCTGGTGCCAGGCCTCATGGCAGCATGTTTTAATTATTGGCTACAGTTTTATCTATTGGGCTGAGAAGTTTGCAGTAAGAACTGGTTGGGTTGGTCCAACCTGGGTTTGGGCAACTGGGCAATCCTGGAATGGAGAGGCACGTGAGGGATGAGGTGGTATGACTTTCTGCATACGGCCTCTATGGCTGCCTATGGGAGGCCACCAGGCGTTCTACTCATACACTTGGGTGGGAATGATCTGACCAAACAGTCCAGCAAGTCCCTGGTTTGGGAAATTATCAAAGACTTGGGAAAATGGAAAATGCTGTACCCCCCACGGCCGTGTGATCTGGTCTACAATCATCCCAAGATGGGAGTGGGGAGGTAAGTGCACACCTGAATGGTTGAACTGCTACAGATGGGGCATCAACCCCATGTAGAGCAGTGATGCAGAGATTCAGTGTGGTGGTGGGCCAACATGAAGGTACAGCGGGTGGAGATGTACAGGCCCAATGGTGTATACCTATCGGATGCAGGAATGGAAATATTCCTGAGAGATATTTAGAGGGGCCTGGGGAAAGAGATTTGGTGAATGGATGGGTGGCATGGAGCAAGGCTAGGTCCCTGGCTGTGGTGACAGAAAGGGAGGAAAAGGCAGCTGTTGAGTCAAATCCATCAGACCCATTCCTAGCCCATCCAACCCCTTGAGGCTGCCGGTCGAGAGATTACAGCATCAGAGGGAGGATGCACAGGGATGCCCCTCCAGGCCTGGAGCAACCAGCAGTCTTCAGGACGACGCCAATAGGGACAAGGACTCACCCTAAGCTGCCGGTTGGAGGGGTCCCGGGTGACCCCGGGCTTCCAACCAAAAATCCTCATGGAGCCAGGCCCCTCTAAGTTGCATGGTTGGATGTTGTGCTTATCAGTTAATAAAGTGTTAAATACCAACGCCTTATCTTGTGTCTTTATTTTGCGTGGGTGGGCAAATTGATGGCACATATTTATTATGTATGTAAAAAACAGACCACTAGCCATGACGGTTTGGATATTCAGGGGATTGTACCCAAAAAGGTAACTTGTCCAAGGTCAAAAAATTCAGGAGATAGTAGCTCAGAGATTCTAATGCACACAACACCCAAAGTGAAGAAATGTGCCCAGGACGTTAAACACTTCTGCAAGCAAAGCCTTTTCCCTTCTGCTTGGTGAAACATTGCCATTAACTTTGAAATGACTGATTTTTTAAAAAGTCAATACAGCCGCACAGTTTATTTATCAGCTGTCAGACCCCTTTCCTCTTCTCAAAGTACATTGTTCTTGGAATAAAGTAACCACAATGAATCATTACTTACCCACTAACTGCAGATAACTGCCAATCTATCTACATTACCCTGTCTTTTCTTTGCAGCATTTAAGGGCAGCTCTGCCAAATTAGACCATAACTGTTGGTAATGCCCATTTTCCCAGAGATTATTGCCTAGATGATCAATCTCTGTGTGATTGGGAGAGTCACACTTCTTTATTGGGATGTTTTTTCCTTGCAATGTATGCAAGCAAAAGAGACACTATTTGTCCCATCACTAGATATTATGGCTTTGCTCATTTTGTTCTTATGTACATATCTGTCGTTCCTCTGCTCCCCTGCCCAATATAATTCATCCAGGATATAAAGCTGCTTAGATGCCCTAAGCACATCCAATCTTGCCTGCTTTCAGAAGCTAAGCAGGGTTGGCCCTGGTTAGCACTTGGATGGGAGACTACAGGAAATACTAAGTGCTGTAGGTGCCTGGAGTAGGAACTGGCAAACCACTCTATTATTCCTGCCAAGAAAACTCCATGGACATGGTGTAATGAAGTAACAACTGTAACGATGGAACACAAAAAAAAAATGGTTTAAGGGGTTTTTTTTTGTCCTGAAAATATCTTTTCCTGTTTCTGGAAAGACAGCAAATTCATTTTTGACTTCCAATCAAGGAATGAGCATATGTCTATCCTAGAAATTTCAAGGGTGTGATGTTCTACCACCTTTCAAAGTTATTCTTCATAAAGTTGTGGGCTCTTCTTCATTGGAAGTTTGTAAACAACAATTGGGAGGCTACATCTGGCCAGAACTGTGTGTGTGTGTGTGTGTGTGTGTGTGTGTGTGTGTGTGTGTGTGTGTGTGTGTGTGTGTGATGGAATTAATGACCCTTAAGATCTTTCCTGCTGTATAATGTTATGATACTGCCCCATCTCTGCTGTCTTTCCAGAAACAGACAAAGACCTTTCTCTTCAGGCAAGCTTTCCCTGAATAATGGACTACCTACAGCAGGGGTCCTCAACCTAAGGCCCGGGGGATGGATGCGGCCCCCAGGGTCCTGAATCCGCCCCCCGGGAACAATTGCAGACCCCCCCCACCTACCCCCTGCTTCGCAAGCAAGCAAGCCTCCACAGCTGCTTCTATTGCTGAGGCATTTCAAAGTGGTGGGCTATGTCGCTTCCCCCACTCACTCCACCCACCGCCCAGATGATCAGCATGCTAGCTAGTGAGACAGTTCAAAGTGGGAGGGCCACGCCAAGGTCTCTCGCTCCCCCCACCCGCCGCCCAGATGATCGAGACACCGGCTGCAGCCAAGTGGGGCAATTTAAAATGTCGGCCTTTTGGGGGGGGGGACTGTGGTCCGGCCCCCAGTGGTGTCTGGGGAGTAGTGGACTGGCCCACTGTTTGAAAACTTTGAGGACCCCTGACCTACAGTGTCTCTTTATGAATCTACCATACATGACTACACAAAATTTGTGTTTATAACCACTTATAACTTTGTGTCTATATATCTCCTTGTGTGATTGCATTGACACTATGTTATCAATTGTTAGTCTTAATGTTGCCTTCTAATGCTGTAAGACAGGGGTGTCCAAACTTTTTGCAAGGAGGGCCAGATCTGGTGAAGTGAAAATGTGTGGGGGCCGACCATTCAGCTGCATTTGGCCCCAGGGGTGGACTTTGGACAAGTCTGTATAACATGCAAGGAGGTGGGGAGGATGCTGCAGCAACGGAACTGCGGGTGGATAGGCTGGGCAGGTGGGGGATAGACAAAGGCAGGGAGGGCAGGCAAACCGTAAAACTGCAAGCTAACGCCTCCATCTGATATGAGGAGGGGCCAGCTGCAGGAATGCATTACAGGCTGAGCCGATGGGGAGAAGAAGCCGCGGGCCACTCAGAATTTGAAAATGGGCCACAACTGGCCCCCGGGCCTTACTTTGGACATGCCTGCTGTAAGACATTCTAATGCTGAAATGGACTGTATATTGTCTCTCCTTACTGTAAGCCACCTTGAGTTCTTTTCGAAGGAGAAAGGCAAGGTATAAAATAAATAAATAAATAAATAAATAAATAAATAAATAAATAAATAAATACTTTGATTTTCCCAATTCAATTAGCACACAGAAGAGAGCCACATATGCTGGCCCTACTGCTTGCATCCAACTTCCTTCAGCTCCAGTCCTGACTCCTGATCTCTACATACTGAAGAGAGGAAGTTAGGTGTGTTCAGGATGCTACATAAAATAGGAACACTGTGTTCAGGTTTCCTGGAGGATCCTAAGTAAGTGGAGGTGTCCTCTTTCAGGCCTTCTACTCAACAAAAAAGCTAGACCCACTCCCTCACTGCTGTTTTGGAAAAACGTCCATAGATCACTTCTACACATCACCAAAAGAAGTTTTAACATCACACCAGTAAAAGCCACAAGAGAGACTAGTACACTCTTAAGCTGCGTATCCAAATGACAGTAGTGCTGGGGTGGGCCACATGTGGGCCAGGCTCAAAGGCTAGTTTTGTAGTCTCCAGCTCCTCACATCCCTCTCAACTTTTCCACACACACACACACACACACACACACACACACACACACACAGAGAGAGAGAGAGAGAGAGAGAGAGAGAGAGAGAGAGAGAGATTTTCATAAAAATTATATTGTAGCAACTGTCCTACTACTAATTATGTGGCATTTCATGGGTACTGAGTCGTGATGATACTTTCCAGTGTTTTCTAGTACAGAGTATGGAGGCATTCTAGCCTAAGACTGTACAGGCTGGCTTTTTCCCTAGGAAGCACATTGCTTGATCAGAATCACAACCAATACCCAACTCACAGGGCTATGCAGGAAGTGCTGTGCAGTACACAACACTGCATCAAAAATAAATAAAAAAATAAAAAATCAGCACATTATATGTGTAAACTAACCTCTTTAGTCATGTTGTTCAAGCCTTTTGGAAGTATAGCTGCCAACAAATATGAAAAATATCCTTCAACTACATAGAGATCAGTTATCCCTGCTTTATTGCTTGATCACTCTATGTAACCACTTCCGTAATGGCTTGTCCTTTTGCAAAGAATGCAGAGTATTTAATACTTTTGCTGCCAGTGCCTCTGCTTCGCATTTTTCTACTTCTATATTTTAATCAAACTGCACTTTCCACTGGGCTGTCTCTGAATACAGAAAATATTTTTTTTTGCTTCTGTGACAATGTTAGGTTTTTTTTGAAACAGAAAACTAAAGATGTATGTAGAAATAAAATATGTCAACTTTTTCTTATACACCACCCCATAACACTACAAGTAGTCTCTGGGCAGTTTACAATTTAATTACATTATTCAGGCTACACATTGCCCCCCAAGCTGGGTACTCATTTTACCTACCTCGGAAGGATGGAAGGCTGAGTGAACCTTGAGCCTGCTACCAGGGATTGAACCGCAGGTCATGAGCACAGTTTTAGCTGCAGTACAGGCATTTAACCACTGTGCCATGAAGCAAGACATAGGACATAGTAAAACATAGTACTTGATCTAATAAATGCATAGTAGCCAGAAGTTCAGTATGTATGTATGTATGTATGTATGTATGTATGTATGTATGTATGTATGTATGTATGTATGTATGTATGTATGTATGTATAATATTTTAATCCTGCCTTTCTCTTTAAAAAGGGGATTGGACAGATTCTTGAGGAAAAGTTCATCACAGGTTACAAACCATGAGGGAGATGTTTAATTTCCAGGCTTAAAAACAAGGTAATTCAAAGGCCAGGTGCAGGGGAGTGGTACCAGGAGACAGATATCTAGTCTTGGGCGCTCCCAGATGCATTTGGTGGGGCCACTGTGAGATACAGGAGACTGGATTAGATGGGCCTTTGGCCTAATCCAGCATGGCTCTTCTCATGTTCTTATGTTCTTATGAGGTATGGGAGGCACTGTCATTTTTGCCCCTGTACCTCCTTTCTTCCTTTCCCAGAAGTTGCAACTGTGTGTTAACAGATAGTTTTTTTCTTTTGTTATATAAGACTAAGAAAGGAGAGAGTGGTGTCACCTGTCTTGAGAGGCAACTTGAATGATGACAAGTAATAGTAATATCTCAAGAAAAAGAGGTCCATTTGCCATGACTCAACTTCCAGATAATGGCAAAGGAAGAAAAACTTTCGAAGGAATGAAGTAAAGTGAAGAATTGTATGCTAAGCATGATTCATTTAACATGTACAAGAAAATAAGGCAAACAGCAGGTGTATATAACAGTAGAGGAAGTGAATCTTTTATGGGCAAGAATGGTAATACCTTTACAAGCACTGAGAAACTGCAGGAGTGGAAGGAATATATAGAACATCTCTTTAAGGATAAAAGAAATATTGACCGTGGTGTCAAGTTAGAGAATGGTATAGATATCATGAGGGAAGATGTAGAATATGCGATTAAACTATCAAAGTGTGGCAAAGCCACAGACCCTGATGAAATATGGAAGTTTTGAAATTGCTTAAGGAAGAACAATCACTTTCACTTCTGGTCAATTTATGCAGCAGCATCTCTAGAAGCGGAACCATCCCACAGGACTGGCTCGAATCCACATTTATACCACTTCCAAAGAAACCTAATGCAAAAAGTTGTAATGAATACCAGACGATCAATTTGATGAGTCATGTCCTGGAGTTATTTTAAAAGTCCTGCATTTAAGCATATATTGGAAGTGTGAAGAGAGCATTGGATATACCTGATTTGGATTCAGGAATGGATTAGGAACTCGGGAGGCATTATTTAATCTTCAAATACTAGTTCAGTGATGTCTTGATGTCAGTGTTGATGTTTTTGTTTGCTTTGTTGATTATGAAAAAGCATTTGACTCAGTTAAACATGATAAACTTATTAATATTCTTAAAGAACTGGTCTTGGACACTGGTGATATCAGATTGATTGGGAATTTGTATTGGAATCAGCATGCTAATGTCCAGACAGATGGTCAGCTATCAGAAGAGGTGTCAATTATGAAAGGTGGTTGTCAAGGTTGTATTCTCTCATCTCTACTTTTTAAATATCTATTCTTCAAACATTTTTTCCAGGATGCTCCTGAATCAAAGAACCAAGGTGTGAATGTGAATGGATTTTTTCTTAATAACATAAGATATACTGACAACACTGTTCTGCTTGGAGCAATTCTGGTTGATTTGCAAGGATTATTGGATTCTGTTGCTGCAGAAAGCAGTGCCATGGAATTGCTAGGATCTTTCATGCAAAATCCATTGTAGAATTGAACAAGCTAGAAATTTCTTCAAGAAAATGAGAAAAGTCTTGACAAACGGGGACTTATCTATCAGACTTTGTACTCGAATACTTTGATCCTATGTATTCAGTATACTTCTCTAAAGTGTTGAAGCTTGGACCCTGACAGATGCATTATGGAGGAACCTGGAAGCATTTGAAATGTGGATATATAGACGAATTCTGAAGATACCCTGAACTGCCAGAGTCACTAATGTGGCTGTATTACAGCACATGAATAAAATGCTACAAATCCTCAATACTA
The DNA here is from genome assembly GCA_037367245.1 of Phrynocephalus guinanensis. Lineage (NCBI taxonomy): Eukaryota > Metazoa > Chordata > Lepidosauria > Squamata > Agamidae > Phrynocephalus > Phrynocephalus guinanensis. Next base: position 3,712,024 of record CM074742.1, on the reverse strand, counting down.
GAGGTGGGTGCTGTATTTTGGAAGTGGTTCAGTTCTGAAATGAAACGCGGGAGCCCAGCTGGTGTTTGGAACTGGGCCAACTTTCTGGAATGAAATCAACCAATCCCTTACATTGCTCTGGGGTCATGCGAGGCTAAACTCCAATGAGGAAGAAGTCTTCTATGTCATCTTTCCTTCTACTTAGTGCTGGCTAATCATACAGGGTTGCAGGATTATGGATTTCCCTGCACAACTCCTGATTGGCCAGCACCAGGGAGAATGAAAGATGACATCAAAGGCTTCTTCCTCATTGGAGTTTAGCCCCATGCGACCTCAGAGTAAGGTAAGGGATTGGATGATTTCATTACAGACGGTCGGTCCAATTCTAGTTGCCAGCTGAGCTCCTGTGTTTCATTTCTGAACTGAACCACTTTCATTTCTGAACTGCCCATCTCTACTCAATACCATAAAGAGAAGAAAATTGCAATACTTTGGACAGATAACACACAATAATACCATCTTCTGCATGTTATCCTTCAAGGGAGGAGGAGGAGGAGGAGGAGGAGGAGGAGGAGAAGAAGAAGAAGAAGAAGAAGAAGAAGAAGAAGAAGAAGAAGAAGAAGAAGAAGAAGAAGAAGAAGAAGAAGAAGAAGAAGAAGAAGAAGAAGAAGAAAGATTCATTCTGAGGCCCCACTGTTCTGCTTGAGAATAAGAACTGGACTTTACTCTGTGTTTTTAAAGTGAGAATAATAAAATGCAATTTGTAGTTATATACACACTTGATGAGCTGCTTCAGGACTAGAAAGTTTGAGAAATAAAGAAGGTGATCATGTGACCTGCTCTACTTCACATATTGCAAGTATAGATGGGCACGAAATGAATTTTTAATTCATTTTGTTATTTGTTATTCATTTCATTAGCTAATGAAATGAATAATGAACCAATTCATCTAAGAAAAATGAAATGAAATGAAATGGAAATTTCTGTTTCATTCATTTCATTTTTCATTATGCAGGACACCTACCTTGTTCCACCGCACCAAGTCCCTATCTTCTCTTCGGCGCAGGGAAGCAAGCGCCTCTCAGGTGGTGGTGGGGATAACAGCCCTGGCATTGGGGACTTGTAAAACATGAATAAATAAATAAATAAATAAATAAATAAATAAATAAATAAATAAATAAATAAATAAGTACCAACCTGGCCCGGGAGCAGCATGGTCGGCCTTGTAAAAATAAATTTAAAAATAAATTTAAAAAAATAGAAAAGCACCAACCTGGCCCTGGGGCCATGTGGTCAGCACTGGAAATCTTAAAAAACAATTTAAAAAATAAAAAATGGTGCTGGACCTAAAAATAAATAAATAAACCTTGGTCTGGCCTGTGGGCAAGTCAGAAGTAAAAAATAATAATAATAATTTTTTTAAAAAAAGGTTGGCCCCTTGGCATTGGCGGCACTGGTGGTCCCCCAGTGTCGTTGGCGTCAGCAGCATCAGCAGTCCGCCGGCGTTGGCGTTGGCACTGGCGTCAGTCCCACAGCATCGCCATCAGTGGCGTTGGTGGTTTCCCGGCATTGGTGGCATCGGACCCCTGGTGACAGTGGGGGGGTGGCGGTGGAGGCGGTGGTGGCGGTACCCAGCCAGGTAAGCTGAATCAGTTCATTTTGGTTTGGTTTGTACGAATTTGGCACAACTAAAAAAAAAATTAAAAATACTGATCTGGCCCACAGGCCAGCTGTTCTGCCCGAGTAAAAAAAAACCAATTTTTTTTAAAAAAAAATAAAAATGCGCTGACCCGGCCCACGGACCAGCTGGTCAGCATGAGTAAAAACAAACAAACAAACAAACAAACCCACCCACCTGGTTGGTGTGAGTAAAACTAAATTACAAAAAAAAAACACCAAAAAAAAAAGCTGACCCGGCCTGGGGGCATGTTATTAATCCTCCTGGTCTGTCATATCTACTATCCTAATCTATTCCTAATTATTGTTGGGGGCTGCCAATCTAATAGGTCATATTTTGCTACTCTTAACCTGATATCATTTTGCCACTTGCATTGATTGCTAATTGTGACCGGATATATAATGAACCTCCACTGCTCACAAGAGAATGGGATGGGCGAAAATGTGCTGCCACTCATGGCCAATCAGAGTGGTAACCAAAAATTCCCACCTGGCCCTTCTGTGACCAGCTACTCTCATTCTCTTACCTTGAGGGAGGGTGGGTGGATGGCTGGAAACCAAAGAGGCTGCTTGCCTGGCATTGAGTTCTTAAATTCCCTCACCCCATAGCCAAACCCTGTGACCGACTAGCCCAGAGTGGCCTTGGTCCATTCTGGACCACGTGACCACTGGTCAAACCTCTCTGCTCCTGGTCAGGTGGACAAAGCATCACCTCCCGGCACGGGGCCGGATCAGAGCAGCCCATGTCACAAGCCAGTTCCCATCTTATTCCTCCTCATTTCTTTTTTTGTTACAATTTCCATTTTACCTTATTTGGAGTAAATTGAAAGTACTACTTTTTCAACCATCAACACCATCACCAAGTTAGAAAGTGGCTCAAGGTAAAATGAAAAAATAGAAAAATAGCAACATCCAACACAATACATTAAAAATTAGATGGCTATTTTGTTTCATGCTGATCTCAACAAATCATGAATCAAAACAAATAATCATTTTTCTGATTTGTGCCCATCTCCAATATCTGTTTCAGGCCAGAGGAAGAACCTTCTGAGAATTTCTGCTGCTTATTGTATTGTTCTGCTGCAACTGTCTTCCAGAGATCTTGGGTTGGTCAGGAAGAATCTTGATGGATAACCATTGGGGATTTGTGTTTCTGCAAACACATATGCATTCACACACTACTATCCAGTGCAATACAGTAATTCACAAACTGGATAAGGATTGCAGAAAGCCAAGTTCAAATTTCTATTTAGCCAGAGAGCTCAGCATATGATCTTGTGGTTAGTCACTGTATCTCAGCAGAAATCTTTCATAACAATTAACTTTGTGCATAAAAATTCAGAAGCAGATACAAGATAAGGGCAGGAGTTCCAGAAAAGTGTGTACTTTTTCAGGCAGGAGTGAGCTAGCATCACTTTTGATGTTAATTGGTGGACATTCACAGAATGAGGCAATTTTTCTCTTTCCCTTTCTTGCTTTCCTATTGTCACTGCATCAGTCCTCTTTTTATGCCTTGTAAGTTCTGTTCACACATTTTCCCCTTAGAAAAGCCTTTCATAAAAAGAAGGGTATAGCATAGCATTGCTTCTGGGATTTTCCCTTGCCTCGGTGTTAACAAGTAACAGTAGTATGGAAGATAGATGCCCAATCTGAAAGTTACTCTGACCTCCCATTATTATACCTCACTGCCAATTAAATATATATCTCACCTACTACAGTTCAATCTCTGGCATATTCTTGAAAGGTACAAGCACTCAGCAATGTGAGGGGAAGATGGCAGATCTTTTTCTAGTAAAAACTGAGAATTATCATACTAATAGCAGCTTTTTAGGGTGAGGTAGTTAGGATTATACTATGGGTAAAGGACCACCTGCATATCTGAAAGGGCTGCTTTTTCAGGCAAACCAGCACAAAAATCGGAATCTAAAAATTCATGCAAATAATAAGGTTTGCTTGATTTCCCAGTTTGTAATTTTCTTTCCTTCTGCTGCACTGAATCAAGCTGTGCCCTAAATGTAGCTCTAATCAGATCTTTACAAAGGGTTATGTAACAAGGCTATTGGCAGACTGAGAAGATCTTTTACTACATTATGGTGTACTAACCATTCTTGCTTTATTTTTATTTCTGGCTCATGCTGTGTGGATTATGGACCTTTACAGAGGGCCAGTAATTTTCACACAGAGAGCTTTGCAGAACATTGAATTTCCTTTGATTCCCCCCCCCCCCACACACACTCCTAAATCTTTCTGGACTTGCCAGCTTCATTCCCAAAAAACCTCCCACTTTAGTAACAACATGAAACAGAGGTTCAACACGTCCAACAGTTTCACATACAGCAACATCTTCCTGGAAAATAATGCACCTGATGAATTTACATCATTATTTCTGTCAATGAGGAAGAAAAAAATAGTCATTTCTTCAAAAAAACAAAGTACAACACATGACCTATCAATATGGGATATTATGGTTCTGTGTCCATGATTTAAAACACAAGAAAATGACCTGATTCTCCTGCACAATATCATTCCTGTGTTGCCAAGTAGTAAAGAGGATGCCAAACTTTGTATAGAAAACGTCAACCTGAATGTTGACAATGCTAACAACCACAATCAAAATGGTCTACAGGATACTTGTTTCTGCTCACTACCATTTTTATTTATTTATTTATTTTAATGCCGACCACATGGCCCGTGCTACAGCTGTAGTGCTGGCCGGTCAGCTCCCCCCCCCCCCAGTCACTGCTCCCTGCAGCCAGGAAGACCGAAGGACCAGCACCAGGTAGGAGACATCTCCCGCGCCACCATTAACGAAATGAACCAATTTTTTCGGTTCAGTTAATTTCGTTCTAAATCCACTCTGGGGTTCGTTATTCATTTTGTTACGTAATAAAACAAATAACATCTCTACTGATATGTGAAAATCAGAAAGCAAATCTTTTCATTGTAAAGTAAGAAGCATTATTGTTTGCTTAGCTTAGCTAAGCTTAGCTACAAAGAACTGCACAGGATCCAAGCTATTTATCAGGAAAGCAAACAGCTTAAATCAACTTGCTGACAGACAGAGCAGGGTAGACACAGGCATCAGAGCTCTAGCTGCAACACAGGTTGGAGATCAGAGAGATAAGCTCAACAGCTGAGGCAAGGGAGGGAAGGAAGGAAAACAAAGCATCAATCAGTTTAAAAATAAACCTCCTGTCCTCAAGACAGCTGGATCAAGAAAGAGGCCTCTTGCCACTGGTACAAATTGTTTCATTTCTGAAACAAAAACTGGTGTTCCATTCATTTCTTGACAACATGCTGTCTGCTGTATTGAAGCGTTTCAAAATGTTTTGTAACCTGACGAAATGACAAAACAGCATGCCATTTTTCATTTTCTGCCCATCTCTATTTTGAAGAGCTGTTTTGGACATAATGAAATGGTGGGGAAAGATGTGAAGGAGTGCAGCACAAACAGTGAAAAAATATACACACATTTTAACCTCTCAAGCAAACTAATGCTACATTGCTTCCTCCACTGAATGCACACTAGATATCTACCCTCCTATTTTTAAACCCTTTGTTGCCTACAGCTGAGCTTCCCTTGCAGCAGGTTTGCAAAATGAAGAGCCATGATCCACAGTTTTGGGTATAATTAGGCCACAACTTTATTTAGCACAGCGAACAGTACTCTGGCTAGACAATTGGGTTGGATCCATGGCATCCAGGGAGCACCTCTACCCTTCGATGCTTCCAATGCTACAGAATACCCCAGGGTGCCCACCCCATTGGTATCCTAAGAATCCACTCCAATTACTGGTTCAAGGGGGTGCCCACCCCCATCAGAGACAAGGTCATCAATCATTGTCATCAGGTCATAAATCATGCCATTAATCACTGCCACCATATTTGTTCCCTATTCTATCTTTAATATCTTTGTGTCTTCACAATCAGACACAGCCTTGCAAACATGAATCCCAAACAGTTCCAGTTTTAAAAATACCATCCTTGTTGGGTTCTGACAAACAGATTCAAAAGTTCAGATTGCCCTAAACAGGCAGTCAATTTCCGATTTGAACATATTATGAAACTCAGCAAAGGAGAGAGAGAGAGAGAGAGAGAGAGAGAGAGACAGAGAGAGAGAGAGAGAGAGAGAGAGAGAGAGAGTAAAATAAATACAAAGGGAAAAAAACCATCTTAACTACAGTTTCCAACAATAACTCTAGCACCCTTTCCTCAGCAAATCTGCAATTTGTGAAGCTAAAGAAAGGGTGGGGGAGAAAAAGGTTATGTCTATGAAGCCATGCACTTGTATGCTCATCATTGCAGATTTGCATGGGCAGCTGGAAGCCAATCTTTTTACATTCTTATTTTGAATGAAGCCCCACCCACTCCTGCACACATGGAGAGAGGTTCCTGCACTGCAGGACAAAAAATTAGAGGGATTGTTGCTCATGGGAGAAAGAGAGAGGAGAGAAAGAAAGCTAGAAACAGACTAGATAGAAATCAAGCCAAAGAAACCCTAATAGAGGGGAGGAGGGAGAAACTGAAACTGAGCTGCTTGTTGTGTGTGGGCTGCCCTCTTTGCAAAAGAATAATAACAGGAAGAGAGGAGAGGGTCACGGCTCAGAGCTTACAGGGAAAGACTGAGCAAGCTACATATGCATCCTCAAGGAAGGAAATATATACAAACTTCACAATCCCTTGACCGCCATCAAATTGGGTGAGTAAGGTGGTTACTTCATGTGAACTTGCCTCCGTGTTGAAATCAGTTTTCAACACAGATCGAGAAGCGGATTGAAAAGATTCCCGAGCTCCAGGACGGGAATCTCTCACCCCGCTTGGATCGCAGTTCAGGGGGCGTGGTCAGGGTGAACTTGGATTGACCCCACAAGGACGTGAGGTTCCGTTCCTTCAAACTCGGATTGACCCCACAAGGACGTGAGGTTACGTTCCTTCAAACTGGTCTCCAGCGGGGCCGCGAACTGCAGCGAGAGGGATGTGAAGTATCAGCCTAAGTCAGCAGACACCTTGCTTTGGACCTGTACCATAAGCCTAGTAAGAAGACATTTGAAAAGTTGGTACATTTGGAGGCAACTTCATAAGAACAAGAGCCTCACAATTTGGAAAATCTAAACAATATGGATTTGATAAGGCTTTAGAAGACATCAGTGGGAGCCTGAAGGCTGCAGATGAGAAAACAGAAAAAGTAGCAGACAAAGTAACTGGAATGGAAAAGAAAGTTGTTCATATGGAGCAATCAATCCTTGGGAAATATGAATCAGAATTAGAGGTGGGCACGAAACAGAAAACCGATGTTTCGGTTGGTTGTTTCAGATTTTATGAATTTTTAAAAATAATTTATATGAACTCAAACCGAGCTGAACTGGCTGGGTGGCGGTAGACCATCCCACCGCCGCCCCTGGAGCCCCAGCTGCAGCTGGGCCAGGTGGCAGCAGACTGTCCCACCACCACCTCCGGAGCCCTGGCTGCAGCTGGGCTGGGTGGCGGTAGACTGTTCCACCTTCACCTTTGGAGCTTCAGCTGTGGCTAGGTCAGGTGGTGGTAGATTGTCCTACCACTGCCTCTGGAGCCCTAGCCACGGCCAGGATGTTTTAGTCTTTCCTCATAAGGGAGGTCCCCCAGCCCAGTAATCATTTTAGTCACTCTCTTTTGCACCTTTTCCAGTTCAACTATGTCTTTTTTGAGATGCGGTGACTAGACATGGGCACGACTTGGCGAAATTCTCATTTCCGTTTCCGTTTCTCGTTTCTGTTACGGAATGGAAACGGTAACAACAATTACTCTGCCAGAACTCGAACTCGAACCGACTAAAGAAAAATTGGGTCTGATTTTTCGTGTTGTCGTTCCTGGCATCGCAGCGATCGCGCGATGCCAAGCGGCACAGGAAAAAAGTTCTAAAAATAAAAAAAACCCGATTCCCAGCCAAAAAAGCAGGCGAAAATATGCCTGCCTGAGTGAGGGCACCTACCAGAGGGGTGGTTTCTGGGGGGGGTCCCCGGCCTCCCTCCCCTCCTCTCCTGGGCTGCGCAAAGTGCACATCCTCGTCGTCGAGTCGCACTCGCCCACACCAACTCGCCAAGCGGCGTGGCACAGGAAAAAAGTTAAAAAAAAAACCACCCCGATTCCTGGCCAAAAAAGCAGGCGAAAATATGCCTGCCTGAGTGAGGGCACCTACCAGAAGGGTGGTTTCTGGGGGGCGGGGGGTCCCCGGCCTCCCTCCCCTCTCCTGTCCTGGGCTGCTCTGGTGGGGGGCATCCTCGTCGTCTCGCCAACTCGCTCGCCATGCCATGCGGTGCGGTGCGGGCGGGGGATCCAAAATGGGGCGACCGCAATATTTATTTTGAAATCGTGGTCCAAAAACACACCAAAGCACCACAGAAACATGCAAAAATAGCTATTTTAAAACTGTCTAAATTTTTACAGTAGCAGCAGTGGGTTTTTCTTGCAACAAAACGTCTCCATTTATTTTATTTTATTTTATTTTTATTTTTTTACACCTGCGCATTAATGATGGGCTGTCCATGGGAGTGGACCATGCAAATTTTTGGAGCCATACCCACCAATTGCATGGCCACTTGGCCAGGTTTTGACCGAGACTTCTGGGATGTGCCAGTCGGGCATAAAAAGCCACTAACCCTAGCCCGAACCCGAACCCGAACCCTAACCCTAACCCATACGCCAGTACACTGTCCTTCTTAGTGGGTCAGAGAGGCACCCAGAGGTGCACCCCAGTAACTCACCCTGACCTTACCAGTAACCCTAATCCTAGCCCTTGCGCTAACCCCTAACCCCAAGCCAGATCTGTGTACTTGCATTGCACTACAGCAAGTACACTTCCCTTCTTAGTGAGTCACAGCGGGTGCCCTTAGGGGTCCAGCCAGTGCCTCCAGTCCTCTGTCACTTCGCTCGCTCTCCAGAAGGCAGTGAGGCACCCGAAAGAGGTGCCTCTGCCTGCTACTGCTGCTGCAACTTAATGGTATGCATATCCAATTGGCTATGCATGCCATTTTGTAGCGGGTGAGGAGAGGAAGCACCCACGAGGTGCCTCCAGGAGCCCGCCCCTCCCAAAACCAGTACTAATGACAGACGAAAAGCCAACAAACGAAACGACAAATTTTTGAAAAATTTCGCGAAAAATGGAAACGAGCCGAAACGGGCCGGCTCCGACACACGACAACTTGAAACGTAATTTTTCCTGGTCGTGCCCATCTCTAGCGGTGACCAGAATTGCACACAATACTCCAGGTGCGGCCTTACTATTCTTTTGTATAATGGCATTATAATGTTGGCTGTTTTATTTTCACCCCCCTTTTTGATAATCCCTAGAATGGAATTGGCCTTCTCCACCAATGCCACACACTGGGTTATCAACCAGCACACCAAGATGTCTTCTGTGTGTTTTAAGATTTTCTCTTGCATGAGGCATTCCACCATATTCCCTGGGACAGACGTAAGGCTATCCAACCTGTAGTTTCTCAGGTCCGCCCTCCTTCCATTTTTAAAAATCACTGTGACATCCTCTATCCTCCAGTCCTCTGGCACTGTGGCCATTTTAAGAGACAAGTTGCATATTACCGTTAAGAGACCTGCAATTTCATTTCTCAATTCCTTAGTAACCCTTGGGTGGATGCCATCTGGGCCCGGTGACTTATTGATCTTCAATTTATCAATTAAATCTAAAACATCCTCTCTTTTAACTTGTATTTGATTTAATTATTTAGTCAAGTTCAGGCAGCAGAGTCTGCCCAAGGTCTTCTGTTGTGAAGACAGATGCAAAGAACTCATTTAGTTTTTCTGCAGTTTCCAAGTCCTCCTTTACCTCCCCTTGTCCTCCCACACCATCCAGAGGGCCAACCGGTTCTCTGGCAGGTTTTCTACTTCTAACATATTTAAAGAAGCTTTTTTGTTTCCCTTTATATTGCTAGGCATGTGTTCCTCAAAGTCTTTCTTTGCCTCTCTTATTATCTTCTTACATTTCTTTTGCCAGCGTTTGTATTCCTTTTTATTTTCCTCATTTGGGGAGGATTTCCATTTACAGAAAGACCTCTTCTTGTGCTTTAGAACCTCTCTAACCTCACTCGTTAACCATGCCGGCACTTGTGTCAATGGTTACTGAAGGCATAATAAAGGAATATCCAGAAACTAAGGAAGAATTTAAAAGTCAGCAAATGCAAAGCCGAATAGAGGACTGGCATAGTAAAGCTCTGCATGGTCAGTTTATAAGAGACACCAATGATAAGATCAACCAAGTACAAACATGGCTTTGGTTAAGAAAAGCAACACTGAAGAAAGAAACTGCAGGACTAATCACAGCAGTTCAAGATCATGCTTTAAGAACAAATGTCATAAACGGGACAATTGATAAATCATCAAAAGATCGTAAATGTTGATTGTGCAAATAAAAGGATGAAACTGTAGATCACATCATCAGCTCTTGCTCCGAAATAGCTCAGACCGATTATTTCGCCCATCATAATAAAGTAGCAGCAATGCTCCTCTGGAACATATGTAAAAATTTCAAACCACCATCAAGCAAGGACTTGTGGGAACATCAGCCAGAAAAGGTGACCAAAAACAAAGTCATCAAGGTGCTCTGGGATTTCAGAATCCAATACGACAGACACCTTGTCCACAATACTCCAGACATCAAGATAATATACAATCAAGAAAACAAAATTCAAATTGTCAATGTGGGAATCCCAGGAGACACAAGAGCCAGCGGGAAAGAGTTAGAAAAGATAACCAAATATCGGGATTTAGAAATAGAAATCGAAAAGCTATGGGATAAGAAAGCAAGAACAACACCAATAATAATAGGCACCATGAGTGCAATCCCAAAACACCTGGATCAAAATCTGAAAACCTTCGGCATTGACAAGATCAACATTGGTCAACTACAAATGGTGACATTATTAGGAACAGCATATATTCTACAAAGCTATCTCCAGTCATCCTAGGCCAGGCATGTCCAAACTTTTTCCCTCCAGATGTTTTGGACCACAACTCCCACAGTCCTTTGTCATTGGTAATGCAGGCTTAGAATTCTGGGAGTTGTGGTCCAAAACATCTGGAGGGAAAAAGTTTGGACATGCCTGGCCTAGGCTCTTGGAAAGAGCTCAATCATTGGAGAAGGCCAACTCCATCTTTACACCTGGCAGCTGTGTTCACTGGATAATAATAATAATAATAATAATAATAATAATAATAATAATAATAATAATAATAATAATAATAATAATAATAATAATAATAAAAAGAAGAAGACGAAGAAGAAGAAGAAACTTTCACATATAAAATATCGTTAATTCATTGAGACTTACACATTTTTAAGTATCATTTAAATGTATGATCATTAGAAATGATTTTTTTCCCTTTTGCAAAAGAAGACCAGATTTATGGCACAGTTTTAAAACAATAAACAAATAACCCCACAATAAAATATTAATACTGTTTTTGTATAAAAATAAAAATAACTTGTAACAATAACGTACTGTTCTACAACAGCAAATACATACTCATGTTCCATATGAATACAACAAACCCTTTGAACTTTACATAAAAGATAATACTAAATACTAAATATTGGATTGTTTGTTCAGTTTTTGGATATATACTCCTTGTATTCGGCCCTTCTGGGGCAACCCCCCAAAATCAAATCCATTCAGAAATAAGATAGAAGTAACATTTTAAAGAAAACATTTTAAAGAACTTTTATTTATTTATTTATTTATTTATTTATTTATTTATTTATTTATTTATTTAGATAGATAGATAGATAGATGGATAGATAGATAGATAGATAGATAGATAGATAGATATTTTCTTAGAACAGTAGAGCAGTGAAGGTTAAAATCCTGTTGGGAAGTAAATACATCTACATCAGTAATTGTGCAAGTGGCTTCTGTTGCAAGAATCTTTTAAAATTAATTTTATTTTACATAACAAAACAATAAATCATATCAAAAATAACATATTTTTATTAACATGATACACAAAGGAAAAGGGTAGAGAAAGAAAAGAAAAGAATAACAATTACTTACTGTATGTAACTTTGTGCTACCTTCACCCTCCGAACTATCGCCATATTCCACATTTCTTTATACCAGTCCTCCATACTAAATTGACTGTTATAACTCCAATTCTTTGCAATAATTAACCTTGCTACGGTCACCATAATAACAATTAGTTCTCTTTCTTCCCACTTAATTGGTTATTACTAAGCATATTCAACAGGGCTATCTTTGAAGAGTTTTGTACTTCCTTGCCCAATTTATTATTTATCCTTGAAAAATTAATAACATTTCACCCCCTCTTTTCACCTTTCACCACATATGTAAATAGTCCCCTTTTTCTTTTTTTACATTCCTTTCCTAGCATGAAGACAGTACTGTTTCAATTATCAATTTTCCTCACAGATGTTAGGTATCATTTCCATGCAACTCTACAGCAAGTAATTTTCTTTCCCTATATTTTTTCATTATTCCGTTCCAATCTTCCCCCATACTTTCCTGAGCTAAGGCTTCTTGGCTTGTTTTCTTTAAAGCGGTTGTTTTGTTATTTGCCTGTTTCAATATCTTGCATATTACATTTATATTAACTCTTCTATTCTTTCTCACAAGTTTCAGGTCTATCTCATTTTTTTCTATTGTTTCCTCACGTTTTATTCCCTCTTTATATAAGCAGAACACTTTTTTGCTTTGCTTTCCATTCCTTTTTCCATTTATCCAGTTGTAATATTTTTAACCAAGAATTCTCCTCTCCACATAGCATAACTCATATATGCTTCCTGTTTTACATCTTCTTTATCCAATATTTTATTTTTATATTTCCCTTCTCAATAAAAATACAATGTTCCTTATATTCCTCAAATTCTCTGGGAAATTCTTTAGTTTGCCAACTTCACTCAATTAGGAGATCAAGGAATTTAGTTTCCTATACTCTTCTCAACTTTCCAACACATTAATTGTAAAGGTATTCCTATTCCTTTAATAATAAATTTATTTTTTCTTTAAAAAAATCTCATTCTATCCAGATTACATGATGCTATAGTATCAGTCATATGCTGAAAATGATTTGCAATATAATATATTTTAATATTGGGTAATCCTAGACCTCCCTCTTTTTGTGGTTTTTATTCAGTCTTGGTCTTTTAATTCAATTACAAAGCTCATTAATTACTGTCTCTCAAAGTTTTAACTTCTTTTCAGTAAATTTAAAGGGCACCATACAAAATAAGATAAAAACCTTTTATATGATTTTCTTTTACATAAAGTATCTTTGACAAACCATGAACATTTTAATATTTGATACTCTATTTGTTCCCTAAGCACTTTCTTCATTATGCCAAAATTTCTTTTGATAATACAGAAAGACCACTGTATCTGCAAGGGATCAGTTCTGGAGGTTTCTGCCTGGATAGGGCACTATGTATGGGTTGTTTGGTTTCTTGTGCAGCATTTCAATGTTTTAGTTCATTTTTAGAATGGAGGCTGAAGCACAGGACTGGACTTTACCATTCAGTGCACTATTTAGATGTACGATTTAGATGGTGAGTGTGAGAAGCTTCTCAAGGACTTCTAGGATATGGACAAAGAGTTGGGTGTGCCTTTGGTGGAAGAAAAACAGAAGGCCCCACCAGTAGGCTAACATTTTTGGCTATTGACCTTGACATGGAACAGCAATGGTGTAGATTGCCACATGAAAAGCTCAGGAAGAAAGTTACATTGAGGGAGTGGCAGGTGATAGTTGAGCACCTGAATTTCTCATATAGGGTGATACCTCCAGGGCGAGCCTTCTTGCGGTGGCTCTGTGAGTCCCTAATTTTGGAGGGTGTCCATCAGCCTTTTTCTAGGGTGCTAAATCATCAATGAACAAGTTAAAAAGGGTCAGAGCAAGGATACATCCTTGCTTTACTCCTTTATTAGTAGGGAAAGGTTAGGTTAGTTTTCCTTCCCATGATGATCTGACTTGACAAGTGGTGGCGGAATGTAGGCTTCTAAGAGACAAGAGTCTTTTATCTATGTCCATGTTGTTAAGTTTGAGCCATAACATTTGCCTATCTACTGAGTCAAAATCGCTTTTCGGCCTCATGGCTAAGAGCTAGCATAGCATTAGCTACCTGTAGTCAATAGTTATATCACTCATTGCCCAACCAGCCTGGAGAATACACACACACACACACACACACACACACACACACACACACACACACACAGAGAGAGAGAGAGAGAGAGAGAGAGAGAGAGAGAGAGAGAGAGAGAGAGAGAGAGAGAGAGAGAGAGAGAGAGAGTTTTTAAAAGCAGAACCTAACAATGAGTGGCCAGGAAGGAGTTAAATGCTTTCTGTACATTGAAGGCTGTGTCAATGTTAAAAGTGACAAACTTACATAGGGCAGTGGTGGCGAACCTTTGGCGCTTCAGATGTTTTGGACACTCTTCACTCCCAGAATTCCAAGCTTAGATTGCCAATGACAAAGGATTGTGGGAGTTGTAGTCCAAAACATCTGGAGTGCCAAAGGTTCACCACCACTGACATAGGCTCTTTGGGCTGATTCGAGACACACTCTGATTGGCTAGAATGCTGTGCTATGCAAATAGATCCTTTCATATTTTCAGAAGATATTAAAACAAAAAAGGAGATTTTAATGGTTAAATAATGGTAATTAAGGAGTCTGATTAAAGTCATTATTGTAGCAGTAGGGTTTTTTTAAATCATAGTTCAAAACTCTTTATCCAAATTTCCCCAAATTTGGCACAGAGCAAGAGCAGACGTCCTGCTTCATCTGTGCCAAATTTGGTTCAGATCTAAATTTCAATTACATATAATTGATATAATTTTTGTTTGCTTCCCATCTTTTCAGTTTTGCTGGTAGAATACTGTTTAGGCTGTGTTCACAAAATATATGGTACCATATGGTAACATCTGAGCTTTCATTTTTTATTATTTTGTGATCTGAATTACATTTAATACTATTATCATGAAACCTGCCATGTCTTCCTTGTAAGAATCCATTCTGATTCTTAGCAGTGTATCTCCCAATATTTTTATTTTTATTTATATGTTTATTTTTATTTATAAATATATATTTATACATTTATATATATTTATTTTTTAAAAATTCAATGGAAAATTACTGATCTCAGGCATGTGAATGGCAGGATTCTCTTCCCCAAATGATTTTAAGGGACCCTTTGAAATTTGAAGAAGTTAGGGATCCTGAGGGCAGAGATACTAAACACCAAAGAAGGGGTTGTGCTTATGCTTAATTGAGGCAGTGTCTCAGGCACGCTTTACCAATTTAAGGGGTAATTGACAGTTTCCCCTCTACTGTAAAGCACACCGAAGACACTCATTAAATTAGGTACCCCCACCTCCTTTGGAGTTTAATATCTTTGCCAACAGAAACCCTAACTTTTCCATATTTCAAAGGGTTCCCTAAAATCGCTTGAGGAAGCTAGCCCTGTGACTTTGGGGGAGATACATGACTGGGATCTGTATTTTCTATAGAATGTTTTTCTAAGCTTCAAAATTTGGAACAGTTAGGGTTTCTGGGGGCAGAGATATTAAGCTCCAAAGGAGGTGTGGGTGCTTATGCTTAATGGAAGGAGTGTGTCCAGTGTGCTTTACCAATTTAAGGGTTAATTGACACTCAGCACACCAATCCACACTCCTTCAATTCAGTTCCCCCTACAGCCCCTTTGGAGCTCAATAACTCTGTTCCCTGTACCCCAAACCTCTTCAAATTGGGGGTGGTTCAAGGGGAGAGCTTGAGGAAGCGCCACTCTAATTTCCACGCTGCTAGCTGCCAGGGACCACTATTTTCAAGCACATAAGATTGCAATTCTAAATGTTTTTTCCAGTGGGCTCCCCATTGAAGGTGAATAATTCATCCCCCTGAACCACCAATTTCTCCAAATTTGGAGGGCTTACAGAGGAAAATCCAAGGAAGCAGCACACCAAATTTGGTGCCTCTAGGACCCAGGGGAGCCATTTTACAGAGAAACAAATCAGTTATTTATCTATCTATTTATTTGTTATATATATACTGCCCATCTTCTGGACGGAACTCTGGGTGGTTTACAGTTAAAATAAAACAACAGAAAAGAAAACAAAAAAGGGAAGAGTACCAATAAAATAAGGAGGGACAATACCCTCCACGAAAGATGATGCGGGCAGCAAAAAGAGGGGAAAAATAAGTAAAAAGGTCGCCATATGCCTCTTTAAAAAGGTGTGTTTTCAGAGCCCTTTTAAAGGAGAGCAGGGACTGTGCTAGGCACAGCTCACTAGGGAGATGGTTCCACAGCATGGGGCCCACCACAAAGAAGGCACGGTTGTGCGTGAGCAATTTCCGTGCCTCCCTGGGTGTGGTCACCCTAAGTGACCGCGCCTGCACCATTCTCATGGGCCTGACCCCAGTTGACCTCTGGGAGAGATGCTCCGACAGGTACTCTGGTCCCAAGCCATGGAGGGTTTTGAAAATCAAAACCAAGACCTTGAACCTAATCTGGAGGACAACGGGTAGCCATTGCAGGCAAGCCAGAACTGGGGTGATGTACTTGAATCTACGAGCACCCACCACCAGTCTGGCTGCCGCATTCTACACGCACTGGAGCCTCCAGACAAGGATCAAGGGCAACCCCACGAAGAGGGTATTGCAATACTCAATCCTAGAAATTACAAGGGCCTGCACGACTGTCCTCAGGGAGGACTCATTGAGGTACTATTGGATCTGGGCGATCCTGCGGAGATGGATAAAAGCAGCCCTGGAGACTGTCATCACCTGGGCTTTCAGGGAGAGGGCTGAATCCAGGACCACACCCAGATTCCTGGCCCTGTCCGTAGGCTGGAGGGACCCCCCCCCCAGATAAGGGAGGGGGGCATTTTACCCAGATGAGGGCGCCCTGAAGAACAGAACAGAACCTCTGTCCTCTTTGGGTTCAGCTTGAGCTGGTTGGTCCGGGTCCATTCCAGGCCCACCTCCAGGCACAGGTCGAGGGAGCGTACTGCCTCCTCTGCAGATGATGAAAAGGACAGATAGAGTTGCGTGTCATCAGCGTACTGATGGCAGCAGACTCCAAATCTCCTGATGACCTCTGCCAGCAGCCTCATATAAACATTGAACAGCATGGGTGAGATTGCGGACCCCTGGGGGACCCCACAAGTGAGTGTCCAAGGAGCTGACAAATCATCACCTAGCTGAAGCCGCTGAGACTGGCCGCCAAGGAAGGAACGGAGCCAACACAGAGCAAGGTCCCCAATTCCAGCCTCAGCAAGCTGGGCCAGCAGGTTACTGTGGTCGACGGTAACAAAGGCCGCTGACAGATCAAGGACAACCAGCAGGGAGGAACACCCCCTGTTGGCCTCCCTGAGGAGGTCATCCTCCAGAGCGACCAGGGCAGTCTTGGTCCCCTGAAGCGGCCTGAACCTGGACTGGAAGGGATCCAGGATACGATTTTCCTCCAGGTACGACTGAAGACGGACGGCAGCCACCCTCTTAACAACCTTGCCCAGAAAAGGAACAATGGCAATCGGACGGTAGCTGGATAACTCGTCCGACGCAATGTTGGGATTTTTCAATGTGGGCTTCACCACGGGCTCCTTCAAACGGGAAGGAAAAATTCCTTCCCTGAAGGAGGCCGTGGTAATGGCCGAAACCCACTCTGGCATGTTCCCTCTGGCAGATTTAACAAGCCAGGCTGGGCAAGGGTCAAAAGGGGTAGCCACCGGCCAGCAATAAGCCATAACCCTGGAGTCCTCTGCTGGGAACACCGGCCCAAACTCAACCAGGCGAGGAGACTGAGGAGGTGAGGCCCCAGGGACATCAGAGGATGAACTAGTGCAACTGTGGTGGCAGATCAGAACAGATGGCCCCAATTTTTTTTATCTAAAATAGGTTGCAAATTGCTCACTAGTGAACTCACTAGGAGGAGGACCCAGCTGACCAGGATTGGAGAGGTCTCGAACCACCCAGAACAACTCTGCCTCACCAATTCTCAGGGAGGCATGAGATGTTCTAGCATCCCTGATCGCACGAACATAGCAGCTGGTCAGCTGCTTAATTGCAGCCCTACTCACTGCAGTCCAATCTGTCCTCCAAATGTCCTCAAGCCTCCTGCGTTCTTGTTTCATCGCTTGGGGGCGATCCGGTCTACAGTCCTGGTGGCACCCTTATACCACCTATCCACCAGGGCTTCAACCGGATCGTCTGCCAGACCACCAGAGAGCTCCCTGAAGGCTTCCATGAACCTTGCAGGGTCCAGCAGCCTACGGGAGCCGGCCCAGATAAAGGGCTGACGCTCCCCGCGGGGCGGGGCAGAGATCAACAGAGTAAATTTTAGCAGATGGTGATCCGACCATGACACAGGTAGGGGTGAAATACCCCCAACCCTCAGACAGGAATCTGACGACATGGAGGAAAAAAACCAGGTCCAGATTATGGCCTGCTCTATGGGTGGGGCAATCAACATGCTGAGATAGATTCATGGAGGTCATGGATTCCATGAATTCCAGAGCCGCACCAGAGAGTTCGCCCTCGGCATGCACGTTGAAGTCCCCAACCACCAGTAGGCAGGGAGACTTCAACAGGGCAGCCAAGACGATCTCCGAGATCTCTGGAAAGGATTGGGCTGGGTTGAGGGGAGCACGGTACACCAGCACAATACCAAACTTATCTCGCTGACGGCATTCAACCCCGGGACACACCAACGCCGCAGTTCTGCTAATATAAAGGGATTCCCTGTAAACCAGGGGTCCTCAAAGTTTTCAACCAGCGGGCCGGTCCACCACCACCCAGACACCACTGGGGGCCAGATCACAGTCCAAAAGCAGCTGCGGAGGCTGGCTTGCTCACAAAACAGGGGGTAGGTGGGGGGGTTGCAATTGGTCCTAGGGGCCAGATTCAGGACCTTGGGGGGCCGCATCCGGCCCCGGGGCCTTAGGTTGAGGACCCCTGCTCTAGATGGTCTACGGTGCATGAGTACACTGAGCGATTTCATAAATACACCTATGTTTTCAATGTTCCTTCCATCCCTCATAATGGACTTTTTACTCTTTTCTTTAAGTGTTCACGTTCCCTTTTCACATTAATATAGTCTTTTAATGCTGTGAGATGTGCCTCAGTTCCCTGTTCTCAGTCTTGAGTATGTCTTTAATGTACTGGGCTGTATAGTGTCCCTCATGAATGCAAGCAACTGTGTGTCCTTTCCCAAGGAGAAATAAGGGGTAAAAATAATCTAAAATAAAATAAAAATTAATTTCTTTGGGGTCTGTTTTATTTCTTCCAATGCCTTCTTTTTGTTTTTCTGTTTCTCATCTCCCTATGATCACATTTTTTCTTTTCCATCCTTTTTGATTTGTATCCATGGTTTCTCTTTCAGATTTCTCAATCTACCTGTTAACCTGTCCTCCACTGACCTCCTCTGAAGCACCCCACACATGACATCCGGTCTCTGCGTATTTAGCCTCCTCTGCTGAGGGAGGTCTCAATCTGTGGTGTCCCCCTCAGATAACGTAATCAGCGGATAACTGAATCAATGGATACAGGGATCCCACTGTATTACCTTCCTTCTACTTGTCTGTATCCCTGAGATGGTCTCCACCACTTCCACAGCTCCAGGGAGCTTCCGTGGCCAGATGGGAGTTCGAATCCTGCTCTGGCCCTCTTATCTCCTATATCAGTGCTCCCCAACCTTTTTATCACTGTGGACCAGTAAATGCTTGATAATTTTTCCCTGGCCCGCTTGTTTTGATTTAATAAGATAAAAAAATGTAAATGCCCCCCCCCCCCGGCCGCTGACGCACATGCGTGCTAGTCGTTTCCCACTCTAGGGGGCGGTGCTCATCTCCGTACTCAAGCCGAAGAGCCAGTGTTGTGCAATGAGTCCTTGGCATCGCTGCAAGGAAACACTGTTTTTACTTCCTCGCATTCCCCCCCCCCCGGGGGCTACCCAGCCGCCGTGAGGTCTTGGGACCCTTTGCCCTTCCTTGACATGAGGCCTCCCTCCCTCCCTCCTTACTTTCTTTCTTTCTTTCCCTTTTCTTTCTCCCTCCCTCCCTCCCTCCCTCCCTTCTTTCTTTCTTTCTTTCTTTCTTTCTTTCTTTCTTTCTTTTTTCTTTCTCTTTCTTCCTTCCTCCCCCTCCCTCCCTCTCCCACTCCTTCCTTTTCTTTTCTTTTCTTTCTTTTCTCTCCCTTCCTCCCTCTTTCTTTCTTTCCTCATTTCTCTCCACTCTCCTTCCTTCCTTCCTTCCCTTCCTTCCTTCCTTCCTTCCTTTCCTTCCTTCCTTCCTTCCTTCCTTCCTTCCTTCCTCTTTCTCTCCCTTCTTTATTTCTTTCTTTCTCCCTCCCTCCCTCCCTTCTTTTCTTTTTTCTTTATTTCTCTCCCTCTCCCTCCCTCTCTCCTTCCTCCTTCCTTCCTTCCTCCCTTCCTTCCTTCCTTCCTTCCTTCCCTTCTTCTTTATTTCTTTCTCTACCTCCTTCTTTCCTTCCTTCCCTTCTCTTTCTTTTCTTTCCTTCCTTCCTTTTCTTCTTTCTTTCCTTTTCACTTTCTTTTTTTCTTTTTCTTTCTTTCTTTCTTTCTTTCTTTCTTTCTTTCTTCTTTCTTTTCCCTCCCTCCCTCCCTCCTTTCTTTCTTTCTTTCTTTCTGGCGGGGCGGGGGCAATTGCGGGGGGTCGCAGCGGCGGTGGCGATGGTGGGACGGGGGCGATTGCGGGGGGCGATTGTGGGTGGTCGCGGCGGCGGCGGCGGGATGGGGGCGATTGCGGGGGGGTCGCGGCGGCGGCGGGACGGGGGCGATTGTGGGGGAGTCGCGGCGGCGGCGGGACGGGGGCGATTGCGGGGGGGATTGCGGCGGCGGCGGCGGGGGGGGTCGTGGCAGCGGCGGCGGGACGGGGGCGATTGCGGCGGGGGCAGGGGCGAGGGCGAGGGCGATTGCGGGGGGGGTCGCGGCGGTGGGGGCGGGATGGGGCAATTGCGGGGGGCGGTGGGGGCGGGGACGATTGCGGGGGGGTCGCGGCGGTGGCAGGGCGGGGTCACTTGCGGGGGGGTCGCGGGGGCGGGGGGCGATTGCGGGGGGTGGCGCGGCGGCGGCCCGGTGCCGATTCATCCACGGACCGGCACCGATCCGCGGCTCGGGGGTTGGGGAACACTGTCCTATATAACCTCCAAAGGAGAAATCTCAGGGGCTCAGAGTTATCAGAGCAAATAGTTCATTGGCCCAGGAGGAGGGTAGAGGAGGCTGCATTGTCTTTAGAGCAGGGGTCCTGGGGCTCTCTTGGTGTTGTTGGACTACAGCTCCCATAACAGCCTCGATGTGTGGCTGCTAGTAGCAGCTGATGGGAGCTGGAGTCCTAACACAAGGGCTCCTTTTCCCGGTTCCACAGGCAGAGACATTCATCTGTTCACTACACCACCACCCCCCATGCATATACAGGGTCTTAGCAGGAGCCCAGATGCTTCTGAGAGGGAAATCCGTGAGGGGTTTGGGGGGGGGTGTCTGTTCCTCTTCCCGGCCTCTGGAATTCCCTGCCACTGGAGGCCAGATTGGCCTCATCTTGGCTCTCCTTCCACAAGCAGGGGAAGGCCAAGCAGACGTTCCCTTCATGGCGGGTTTTCCAAGGAAGGGATGTGCCTTCCTGCTTTGAAGGTGTTCGTACTGGTGCTTCATTTCCTGTTGTTTTTTAATTTGACATTTGCTTAGAGACGGGCACAACCTTTGGCTATTTTCCCTTTTGGCTTTAGTTTTGCACAATTCCCGGGATACGGTATATTGGTTCATGTGTTGTGGTTCATCAAGTTTGCCTCTATCTAATTTTTAGACCCACTAAAGCTCAGCTGACTCTTTCTTTATGTCCTGATTTGCGAAACCATAGAGGTCAAAGTGGGTGTGTGCCTTGTTTCTTCCATGACTGTGTAGATGCTTGTTATAAGGCCTTCTTGTGGAAATGGCAGCAGAGTTCCACAAGAAACATCCTGAAACTGGAATACAGGGCAGGTGCAATGCCCCAAAAAAACCCAGGCAGCACCTGACCCAGGCGTTCTTGCTGCCCGAGGCTTCAGCTTCTCCTGTGTCCCATCAGGCCATTTACACAAGGTGGTGTGAGGACAGGTGCACTACAAAAACAATCACAGGCCTCAGCTTAGAGGTTCCTGGTGAAATCAGAGCCGTGGGACTCACAATGTGATGTGTTTCTCCATCCCGACTGCGCTCCATGAGGAACCGTGAAATAAACGGCCAGCATATCAACCAGAACGGATTCCCAGGGTCCCCTGAACTTTTGCTCCATCCCCTTGCCTGCAAGGTGGAACGTCAGGTGTGGGAGAGCGTTTGGACGGCCTCCCTCTGTCCCTCGTGTGTGGGACTTCCGTGTTTAGTGACAGAGCACAGGGAGGGTGTGGCCGCCAGACTGGGGCAGATGGGAGGGACCCCATAATCCTCTCTTTCAGCAGACCCACTGGCCACCGATCCTTTTTCCAAGCCCAATTCAAAGGGCTGTTCTGTACCTCTAAAGCAGTGGTGTCCAAACTTCGGCCCTCCAGATGTTTCGGACCACAACTCCCTCAGTCCTTTGTCACTGACAATACAGGCTTGGGATTCTGGGAGTTGTGCTCAAAAACATCTAGAGGGCTGAAGTTTGGAGAGCCCTGTTCTAAAGCCCTAAAAGTCATTCATACAGCCGGAGAGGGCCATCTTCAGAGGTGCTGCTCTTCCTTCCTTTCCTTTTGGCAAGTTGGCAACCATACCTTTTCTGCATGGCTGCCAGTGAAGGGTTTGGTTGATGGGGTCCACTTTAAGCAGAGAGGACACGGCACGACCATCAGGGCCGAGACAGGGTCAAAGATGGGGTGAATGGCTTAAGATATGTTGCCTCCTGAAACGAAAGCCAAAATCATACCATATGCAAATGCTTGGGGGACCACGTTATTGGCAATGGAAGGACATCCTTCTGCCACAGCCCAGAGCAGCAGTCCAGTCTAAGGGAATCACACACAGCCTTATGTGTATTGTGCCACTTGCATGAAGCAAGTAATAAAAACATGGATGGGGGGGGGGTCAAACAATACAGTATATAGATAGAAAGGCCAGACTGTCTTCCTTCTTGTTCCCTTTCTTTTCCAAGTCTGTAGGCGGATTGCTAATCTTAGGCTTCCTTCTTTCCTCCTTCTTTCTCCCAAGTGTCTCTTTCTTCTTTTCCTAGCTAGAAATTGTCAGGCTGCACATGGCTGCTTCATATTGGCTGCTGAGCCCACCTGCACATTTGGAAACCAGCTTTAGGGGGTTCCGTAAATTAAGTTGAGCAAACGGATCCTCTAGCCCTGTCTGAACATTGCCTTTCCACCTCGAAATTCCAGTTTCCAGAGGCCTTATCCTTCAATGTCAGGGTTATAACTTTATGGAAGGGAGGTCTGGATAGCTCCGTGAGTTGGTGACCTGGCTGTGGAGCCAGCGGTTCCCCATTGTGCATTTCAGACAAACCAGTGGCCTTGGGCAACCAGGAATGGTCAATCACTTTTGCTCACTCTCTATCTAGAACACCCTGCAAAGGATAGCCAAAAGTCAGAATAGCTTTAATGACTGATGATGATGATGATGATTACAGAAAAAGAAATGGCTAAATAATAAAGAGAGCAGGACAATAAACTCTAAATATTTGTAAAGAAGATGGAAAAGGAAATTGCCCCCCCCCACAGGTACTGTATTTTCCAAAATTCACTAGATCAGAAATTCACTCCTTTTGGTATGGAGAAAATGAAAAGGTATATAAAAACACCAAGAGACGTATCACCTATAGAACCATTGGTTCACCCCAATGTTTTGAACTCTGAGAAAATTTAGACCTATACAAATATTTTAGATGTAGAAGGGAAATTAACAGCGAAACAAGACCTTAAAGACCATGTCTTTCATTTATCTTGGTGGCCTTTAATGCAAGCATAATCCACATATGAAAGGGATTTTGAAATTTATGATTTTTATAAAGAACAGGCAACGTTTGATCAAATAATTTTGTCATCTGATGATCAATAAAGAAAATACAGAGTATAAGTTTCACTCAAAGAGGAAAATGGAAGATGAGCAACTGAAAGAAATAATGGTTCAATGGGTGAAAAGTAGTGGGCATTACATTGAACTAGAGCAGGCATGTCCAAACTTCGGCCCTCCTGATGTTTTGGACTACAACTCCCAGAATTCCAAGCTTGCATTTCCAAAGGCAAAGGACTGTGGGAGTTGTGGCCCAAAACATCTGGAGGGCCAAAGTTTGGACATGCCTGAACTAGAGAAATGGCAAAAGCTGTGGAATGGAAACTGTAAAATGACAATAAGGACATCAGCCTCATGGCGCAGTGGTTAAATGCCTGTACTGCATGTAAAACTGTGCTCACCACCTGGGGATCAGTCCCAGGTAGCTGGCTCATGGTTGACTCAGCCTTCCATCCTTCTGAGGTCAGTAAAATGAGTACCCAGCTTGCTGGGGGGGGGGGGGACAATGTGTAGCCTGCATACTGTAATTAAAACTGTAAACCACCCAGAGACTACTTGAAGTGGTATGGGGTGGTATATAAGCAGACCACCTTATAAATAGAATTTGTATAAAATGTTTTATAAATGGCATTGACCACCTGTTTGTTTAGCTAAAATGTGTCCTAGTATGTCTAGTAAATGTTGGAAATGAAATCAAAAAGGGTACTTATTACCAAGTATGATGGATTTTTGAGAAAGTTTTAAAAATGGATTAAAATACATTCATGGCTTGTTAAAATGTTAAAAAGACATAGATTTTGAACCAGAACTATTTTATTGGGTATAATACCAGTAAAAGTTTAAGGCAAAATATATACTGAACATTGCATGTTTTGACAGCAGCTAGGATCATCCTGGCACAACCTTGGAATAATGAAGGGATACCTACAGATGAAGAAATAATTAAGATTTTTGACTCTATGGCAATGGACAGACTTCCTTTGAAGATTAAAGAGAAGGAAGATGCAGAATACTTTAAACCTGAAATATGTTCTATCAATGTTTAAAAAAGGGAAGTAGCAATTAAGGTTCTAATGTGTATGAACTAATTAACCCAGGTAAAATGATATTTAATAAGCATGGATTGATTTATTAATAGAAAATTAATAAAATGTGTAATAATAAAAAAGGAAAACATTTGGTCTTTATTGGGACTACTAGCACACCAGCCTTCATTTCTTATTCCTGATCCAGGCAGGATGGGAAGGGTCCCTTCAGAACACCCAGACCATCGGAGCCCAACTGTCATCAACAGCAAACCCACCAGAGTTCCGAGGACGCTGGCTTTCAGTTGACCAGCCTCAGGAGGACGACAGGATGCTGCTGTGGATCCTGCTCGTTCTCCTGGCGTTGGTGTTGACCCTCTGGGTGCTTCTGAAACACCAACGCATTCAAAGGGTCAGGAATGAAGCCAGAAATTGTCAGGCGAGATCATGGATTCCCCGGATGCTTCACTCGGTCTTTTCTTTCCTTCCTCCTGGTCGGCTTCCTGCTTGGTTGAAGGCGGAGGCTCCAAGAAGGAGGCCTCGCCCACAGATGGCGCCAAAGCCTCGACCCAGGTGATGGTTTCTTCTTCTACCCCTTCTCCTCATCCAGAAGGACAGCGAGGCCACCTCTGTAAACCACCCTGACAGGGGGCCAAAAGGGACCAGCGTAGCCAAGGATTAAGAGGAATGGGATGGTGTAATCATTGGGGAAAGAGATGATCCCTCTGAAGGATCCCAGTGGAGAGGAGTCCTTTTCTATCTAGTGGTTCTGCAATGTATTTTTATTAGAGCTTTCTTTTCTTTTTAAGGGCCAGTTTTAAAAAAAAATTAATATTTCAAGGGAGGAAAACCCTCCACCTGAGGCAGCACCAATTCTGAACTCCCTCAGGAGAGGAGGCTAAGTGCAGAGGAGTAGAGCTTGGTGGCTGTGGGGTGGTGGTACTTCAGAGGGTCAGCGGAGGGTCCCTGGAAAAAATTCTTTTCAGGGGGAAACTTTGTGGGATCCCTCAGAGGGCCCTGAACCACCACTGGCTTCCATTCTACTTTTACCTTTTTCCCTTCCCCACAGGGTCATCTCTTCCACCTCAGTGGAGGAGTATCTGAACAAACTGAACAATTTGGCTACAACATCGGCTCCCAGAAATCCTCGGGCTGTTGGATGCCGAACGGTCCGTTTCCTGGGAGGGAAAGAGCCAGAGCATCCAGGTCAGCCACTCAACAAGGAAGATTTGGAAAAGCACTGGACACATCTTCCTTCTGTAGCCACCCAAAAGGCCAAGTGTTCAAAACTACCCACCTCTCGCTTGCCAGCTCCATCTGAACCTGAACGATCATTGAAAAGCCCCAGCACCAGTGCCTGTCCTTCGGATCTCTCCCACCTAAATCCGTCGGAGCGTCTCTTGCGACTCAAGCAACGCTGGCTATGGGTACAGGGAGGCCGTCTGACGCCAGGAGACCCTCCCAGAAGCAAACGGCCCCTAATCCTCCTCCGTATGCCACGCATTCTAGGAGAACTTCAGGAAAGGCAAGAATGCCACCGAAGAAACCCAGTGCCACCCATTCCACCTAGGACACACAGGGTGCCCATGGCAGGCCCTCAAAAGGAAAGAACAAGAAATACCACAACATACCCAAAGCCATGGCTCCCAAACAGGCCTGGGGTCCAAAGAAACAGGACACGCAACACCGACCACGGAGGGAGTACAGAATACCCAGAACCTGACGGCCCACAAAAACATGACTGTGAGATCAACCCAATAAGAGAAGAGACCCATATTCAAGAAAATATGCACAGCGACCGATGTGAGGGGCCAGCAATGAACAACAACGAGGGAAATGCAACAAAAATGCAGGCCAATATTTCTGAGACCGGGCACAGCGACCAATGTGAGGGGCCAGCAATGGACAACAATGAGGGCAATGCAACAATAATGCAGGCCAATATTTCTGAGACCGGGCACAGCGACCAATGCGAGGGGCCAGCAATGAACAACGATGAGGGAAATGCAACAATAATGCAGGCCAATATTTCTGAGACCGGGCACAGCGACCAATGTGAGGGGCCAGCAATGAACAACAACGAGGGAAATGCAACAAAAATGCAGGCCAATATTTCTGAGACCGGGCACAGCGACCAATGCGAGGGGCCAGCAATGAACAACAACGAGGGAAATGCAACAAAAATGCAGGCCAATATTTCTGAGACCGGGCACAGCGACCAATGTGAGGGGCCAGCAATGAACAACAACGAGGGAAATGCAACAAAAATGCAGGCCAATATTTCTGAGACCGGGCACAGCGACCAATGCGAGGGGCCAGCAATGGACAACAATGAGGGCAATGCAACAATAATGCAGGCCAATATTTCTGAGACCGGGCACAGCGACCAATGCGAGGGGCCAGCAATGAACAATGATGAGGGCAATGCAACAAAAATGCAGGCCAATATTTCTGAGACCGGGCACAGCGACCAATGCGAGGGGCCAGCAATGAACAACGACGAGGGAAATGCAACAAAAATGCAGGCCAATATTTCTGAGACCGGGCACAGCGACCAATGTGAGGGGCCAGCAATGAACAACGACGAGGGCAATGCAACAAAAATGCAGGCCAATATCTCTGAGACATGGCACAGCGACCAATGCGAGGGGCCAGCAATGAACAAAGACGAGGGAAATGCAAGTAAAATGCAGGCCAATATTTCTGAGACCTGGCACAGCGACCAATGCGAGGGGCCAGCAATGAACAACAACAAGGACTATCCAACACTACCACAGGCCAATGTTCCAACCAGCAGAGTCAATGAGGAAAGCGAGGGGCCAGAACTCAAAAACAACCAGGGCAATTCAACAATGCTACAGCCCAATGTTCCAACCACTGGGCAGAGTGACCAACACGAGGGGTCAAAGCAAGGCAGCCATGAAAGCAGCACAAGAACACCACTGCCCAATATTCCAGCCAGCAGGCTCAGTGAGCAAAGCAAGGGGCAACAACCGAAGAACTACAGGGGTATGAGAAGGATCCCAGAGCCCGATACTGCTAGAAAGAGGCACCGGGCACCAACTGAACAGCCTCGCCCTAATGGCTATGGGGAGTCTCCAAGAAGCCAAGAACCCGGCATTCCTGCCCACACACTTGGGGCCCAAAGCCAGGGCCCAGGCCCGGATGCCCACGGGGCCACGGCAAAGAGCACAAGAGAGGGGATTGGAGGGAAATGGCATAGGTGGCAACAGAAGACCCAACGGCATGACCGCCAAAGGTCCAGGAGACCAAAGTCTCATTTTCCAAAGAGACCATGCCAGGGACAAAGTGAAGGGCCTCCCCACAATGACCACATGGACCAGAGAATGAGTGGTGAGCCCGAAATAGCCGTGAAGAGGTCCTGGGCACAAAGTGAGGGGCCTCGGCATTACAAACACGGAGGCAGAACAAGTCCAGAGCCCTGTGTCCCTCGAAAGAGACTCATGCCAGAAAGTGCTCAACTGCACCAGGACAGCCCCATGGACACTACAGAAGCCTCACAGCCTCCTGTTGCAGGGACCAGGCAGCAGGCACTAAACCCATTCCCTCCCCAAAGTAGCCCCATGGACGATAGAAGGAGGGCAGTGCCAGGCATTCCTGCCAGCAATCTCAGGCTCCAACAGGATGGGGCCAAACCACCCCAGCCAGAGTGGCTTAAAAAGCAGCCCGGATCCCAGCGTTCGAAGCAAGAGGCCCTTGTCAGAAAGTGACGGGCCAAACCATCCAGCTGACGGTGGTGTAACAACGAGCCACGTTCCAGCCACCAATCAGAGGGTCCAACAGGAGGGATCAATCCACCCCAGGCAGAGTGGCTTAAAAAGCAGCCCAGATCCCAGCGTTCGAAGCAAGAGGCCCTTAGCAGGAAGCCCAGCGCCGCCCATTCCAGGCAACATGGTCACCATCCAAAGAAACGGGGGAAACCATGATGGCCAGGATACAAGAACAAGGAGCCGGCAGCCCCACCTCCCAACCAACAGTCACTGGCACCAAAGCATGGGGCTAAACCACAGTGGCCATGTTGACATAACCTGGAGCCAGATAGCCCTCATGCTAAGTAACATTCTCAGGGCCCATAGCAAGGGGACAAACCACCATGGCCGTGGGCGCGTAACAAGGGCTCAGGCTGATGGCATTCAAGCTCTCATTCTCACGGCCCAAAGCGATGAGCAAAACCACCATGGCCAGAGCGGCATAATATGGAGCCAGGTAGTCCTCACTCTGTGCCACATTCTCCAGGATGAAATTGGGGGGCCACACCACCATGGCCATGGGGGGACAACAACAAGCAACAACCCCCAAATTCCAGGGCAGAAGACCCATCATGATGGCCATGGGGGCATATATTCGAGCCCAGTCTCCCACACTAAAGCCACGAGTCATCAGGCGCAAAGTGAGGGGCCACGTCAGGACCACCAAAGCCCTTCCAGTAGAACGCCAGATACCTCAGGGCACCGTCCACCAGCTCAAGGACCCAGCCCTCAAAGCGACAGGCCCCGGGTTCCAAGTCCTTTCCCTCTCCCGCCAAAACCAGCACCCCAAATGGCACCCCAAGGGGCTGGCGCTCCCAACAAGAGGCCCCGGGTTCCAAGTCCTTTCCCTCTCCCGGCAAACCTTGCACCCCAAGGGGCCTGCGCCTCCAAGAAGAGGCCCCGGGTTCCAAGTCCCTTTCCTCTCCCTGTAAACCTGGCACCCCAAGTGGCAAACCAAGGGGCCTGCGCTTCCAACAAGAGGCCCCGGGTTCCCAGCCCTTGTCCCATCTCAGATGGCGCTGGCCCCATCACAACAACCCCTAAGGCTTCCAAGGACATCTTTAAGAAGCCCCGAGCCCCATTGCACAACCACAGAACCCGTCGCCTTCACCGTTCGAGGGTCTCCTGGCCCTCCTTCCAGGGTGCCCATCCAACATCCATGGGGCCCTAAAGGAGCAACAGCCAATTATTTCAAACTTAAGCTCTATTTGGATTTATATATGGAGGCAATCCATCAGTTTTTTGACATTTATCCCATATTTCAAAATATTTCAAAATAAATGAATAAATTCCAGGTATTCTCACTTCCCTCCCTCCCTTAAACTTAAACTTAAACATTGTTTATATCAAGCTTCCCATATCCTTCAACCCACTATTTATACCTAGTCTTGATAGTAAAGCCAAAGGGGTCTTTGTCCCATTAATGTCTCTCCTTCCATTTGAGAGGCTCCTTCTTTCTTTCAATTCAAGAGGCTCCTTTTGTACCATTTAAGAGACCCCTACCTCGACCCCCTCCCGACCTCACCTACTTATAGTTCAAAACAAAATTGTTCCTTGAAATATATGTATGTTTATTTAGACACTTAGAGACATTTCGGTTTAGACATTTAGAATACACTACCTGTTTGCTTGACCAGAGTGTGTGCTGTTCTTTTTCTTCCGTGGAAGGGGAATCTGGGAAGGGTGGTGGGAAACAGACCATGCCCGTGGGATGGTGCAAGGGCAGCAAGCACAGTGAGATTACTGTCATCTCGTCACTGGGTTTCTGCCAGGGATGTTTTGGGTCTAACCTTTGATTCATGGCTGTCACACACCTCTCTTCCCCTCTGCTTCCTAGGATCATCATCAGCACTTCCCTCTCCAGGAGTTGGGTTGGGTTGGGGCTTAAGATTCCCTTTCTCCCGTGTTGGGAGGGGAAGGGAGAAGCAGGTGATGGCCCAGAAGGCAAGCCACTCCTGTGGCCCAGTGGCCTTTCTGGGCAGCCTGCCTTCCAGAAGGAGCAATTCTGAGAGTTCAGCCTAAATGCTGCCCTTTTCTTCTGGGCAAAGGCTGCAAAAACTTTCATGGGGCAAGAGGGTGATTGGAGAAAGGCACCCCATCTTCAAATGTCACCTGCAGAAAGCGAGGCCCCTTTGGCCAAGTCCCAAGAAGCAAAAGAAGTAGGGATGTTTACAGCTGATCCTTCCGGGGGATGGGGTGATGGGAGGCGCTGGAAGGAGAAGAGGGTTTCCTCTGAAGGGTCTCAGAAGAGAATAAAAGAGAACGGACACGTCCAGATGCAAGTCAGAGTTCAGGAGATCCCAACTTGGAAAGGGCCACCAGGAGCTGTCTGAGGAAGGCACCCCTGGGGCTGCCCTTTCCCCACAACTCAATGGAGGTCCCAGATGCCTCTTCTGGGCCAACACGGATGACAGTGGCGGGATGGGGGCCTCGGAGCTGAAGCCAAGGTTTGCCAGCCACTCTCACAGAACAGCTGAGCCAGTCATGGGTGAGCTGAGTGGAACAAGCAATAACGGGATTTCAACCCATCCCTGGTCAGCTTTGGAAGACTGGGTGGTGAACACAGGTTGAGCCAGCGGGCATAGCAGGAACGCAGGGGGGAAAGGTGCCGCCCATCTTCCCTGCAGAGGTGCTGTCAATTTTCTAAAAGTCGCATCATGGTAGTCGGTGAAACACGGAAAGCTTGACTGAAGAGAAAGGCTTTCGCCTGCTTACAGAAGGGCAGGAAAGCTGGACCAGCCTGGCCTCCAGTGGGAGGGAGTTCCAGAGTCTAGGAGCAGCCACAGCAGAGGCCCTCTCCCGTGTCCCCCTGCCCCAAACAGCTCTCAGGGACGTGGGACCCACAGAAAGGTGTCCCTTCCTGTTCTTAAACTCTGGGGGCAAACTTACAGTGTAAAGGGAGAGGGGCTCTATTTAGAGGGATTGGCACAAAGGGCACTCATTCAAAGATGAGGATGTAGCCATATTAGACAGAGAAGATAGGTGGTGTGAGAATGGAATCAGGGAAGCCATTCATGTGAGCATTGAAACCCCCTCTCTCAACAGAGCTGGGGGCCTCAGGCATACTCTGTCAGCTACTTATCAGGGTGTGCATTCCACAATATCCAGACAAATAAAAAAGCCTTCACCACCAAGGCCATAGCTAAGGACCCACACTTTATAGGTTTCATCACCTCGGTCCTTTGTTCACCTTAAGGCTATGGATACTGTTTTCTACCTAACAAACACATTCAGGTCATTGTTCATCTTGTGAGCCTATTTCAGACAGGGTGATGAGAGATCAAAGCTGATTATAAGATGGAGGACTCACACCACTAGCTTTCTTCAGACTGACGAAGCTGTTTGGATGAGCAGCAAAACATTTCTATCCCCCAAGAAAAAAATTCCAGTTGCCATGACTCAGCTTCCAGATAAACTCTCCTGGATGACGTAGAACCATCACAGACTAGAAAAGAGATGTGCAGAAGAGAAAACTAAATCTGCAAATACCTTTCAGGTATCCCCAGTGGAAGTGCAGCACTGCTAAGTATTCACATGTATGCTCAAATGCTTTCTCTTTCAATAGAAATAACTCTGTATCAGGTCTTCATATGCTTACACAGAAAGAACACAATCAGGTCTACTATACTAAATTCTCTCCCCTCCTTGGTCATAATAAGAACAAGAGTGTGCCTGATCTTGGCGGTCTCTCACCCCTGATCTTCGCAGCCCAGGTGCTGCTTTGATTCCAAAGGACCACGTGAACAGGAGGAGTGCAGGTATTTCCAGTAAGATCAGGAGACCCTCCCCTAGAAAGATCTGGGCCTCTTGCTCTTTCTAAGAGGAAGAACCCTCATGAATCCCCAATGTTTCTTTGGAAGAGTCACAGACAGGAGTTTCCATCAGAGACACCCAAAAAATACCTCTGTCTTCTCCAAGCTGGGAACTCTTGGCCCCTAGGCCGGACTTTGTACAAGCACTAGGGCATGCAAAGGGGGCGTGCTGGCTCAGTGGACTAAGGTGCTGAAACAGCCAGCTGCAAAGTCAGCAACTCAACGGTTCGAACCCCAGGTGCCATGCAGCGGTGTGAGCTCCCGCCGTTAATGCCAGCTCCTATCAACCTAGCAGTTCAAATAATAATAATAATAATAATAATAATAATAATAATAATAATAATAATAATAATAATAATAATAATAATAATAATAATCTTTATTGTCATTGTACAACCAGTGTACAGTGAAATTGGCTGAGCCTCCCTCCCTCCCCCCCAACACCATCCCACTAAAAAGCCATTTAATCTGAGTTCACTCTTTTTGCTTGCTGCACAACTCACCAGCCCCACGAGTCTATCACAAGTTATCACGTCTCATTTAACAGTCAAAAAGCCCAGGGATAAAAACTGTTTTTTAGCCTGTTGGTATGGCTTGCTATACTTCTGTATCTCCTACCCGAGGGTAGGAGAGGAAAGAAGTGCTGACTGGGGTGTGAGACATCCCTGATGATTTTCCTTGCTCTCCTAAGACAGCAGTCCCTGGCGATGTCATCCAGTGGACTCAGGGGACAGCCCATAATGTTTTTTGCTGTATTCACATGTACTTAGATGTAAAATGTAAGCAGATCAATGGGTACCACCGTAACAAGTGGGAAGGTAAAACAGTGTTTCTGTGCAGCCATGCCGGCCACGTGGCCATGGACCTGTACAACACTGGCTCTTTGGCTTGAATACGGAGATGAGTACTGGCCCTAGAGTCGGACACGACTAGCACGCATGTGTGTGGGGAACCTTTACCTTTTTAGGGCATGCAAGGAGGCAGGGAGGATGTTGCAGCAACGGAGCTGGTTGGCTGGGCAGGTGGCGGGGGGGCGGAGGCAGGAAGGGCAGGAAAACAGTAAAACTGCAATCTGACGTATCCATCCATTATGGGGAGGGGCCAGCTTGTGGGGATGCATGACAGGCTGAGCCGGTGGGCAGAAGAGGCTGTGGGCTGCTTGAAATTTGAAAATGGGCCGCATTTGGTCCCCCGGGCATGACTTTGGACATGCCTGGCTTGTGTATTTCTCAGAGAACTCTCTTGATTTATGGATTGAATCCTGTCAGTATCTTCTTGAATTCCAGTTAATCAGTATCCCTTCAAGTTCACTCCTTTTCCCATTCAGTTTGGTCGTCAAGAATTGATATTGATCTTCGCCTCTCTTGAGTCTGTTAGGTATTTATTGGACCTGAGCAATCTCTGGTTTTCCACTTCCAATTCATTCCATCTCTTCTCTGAAAACCCAACGGTTTCCTCTTGGACTCTTTCCAATGGGCCTCCATGCTTCCTTGGAGCTTCTGGAACCTTTGAGAACCATTCAGGACAACCCAACGGCAAGGACTGACACGAATAAGATCGGAATACCTTTGTTTTCTCTTTTGTATGGAGCCCAGAAAGAGAAATAAAACATATATCCAATCATACATCTGTTGGAAGCAAGTCATTGCAGGTGGGGATGGTTCACGTGTCCCAGGAAATCCTGAGGAAGGACCTCTTCTGGATGGGACCCGCATCCCCCCTCTCTTTCCCCCGGGTCTTCCTCTTTGGTGCTAAGGGAGCCTGAAGCTTCCCTGGACTGGCCCCAGAAGTCTCCTTTTAAAAGTCCTTTCTGTGAAATGGGTGGCCTGGATGAACTTCCAGGAAGCCTTTGCAAAAACCCCGTGCCAGCTGCAGCATCTCTTCCACAGCTCCCTGCTCCCAACTCTAAGGGGCCTGGTGCTAATTGGAAATTAATGGGAATCTTTTGAAAAAGAGGCTAGCTGCAGTCTGCAGAAGTGAGCAGAACCAGGAGAAGGGTTGCAGCACTAAATTTTTTCCTGCTCAGAACCTACTGAGAGGGGCCTTGCAGCAGAGACAGGAGGGGAAAAACAAGGAAGGAAGGAAGGAAGGAAGGAAGGAAGGAAGGAAGGAAGGAAGGAAGGAAGGAAGGAAGGAAGGAAGGAAAGTGACAGTCATTGGTGGTTTTGCAGAAGATTTCTGCTACTCATTTGTATGTTTAGATCAACAAAGTGAACCAATTTTAGCATTTGGGTAGAACTTTACTCCATATCTTTGGTGAGAGGCGAAGGTGTTGACTGCTGTGACATTTGCTGCCCGGAGGATGTGTTAGGAGCAGGGCAGTGCCTGTGCTTTCTAACCCTAGTGGGTGAAGGATCGGCTCCGGGGGGAGGGGGAGCAAGGCTAGGACTGACAGAATCAGGCCAATCCCTGTAACAGGCCCTGAGCTCCTGTCCCCTGTGGATCCTGAGGGCTGGCCGATATAGGAACGGTTTCTCCCCACAGACTTGGCCTGAGCTCCTGTGACCCAGGGAGTCATCTTGCTCTGGTTCGTTCGTGTCCCTGGATCCTGCTGATGCCCGCTGCCCTGGTCTGCTCCCAGGGGCTCCTGGTCCGTTAGTTACCCTCTATGTGTCAAACAGTAATACAGTACATATATATATTCCTCATAGGTTTTCTCTTCTTTAAAGATTGCCAATTCTGTCTCTCTGTGAGGGTTCGGTCTGACAGATCAGCGGTTCCGACCCACAAACGAAGCGAGAGTCTTTTTTAGATTTAACGTCAAAAGGGTTTTTATTGCATACAGCTTGCAACTCACTGTAGGTTCTTTCTTCTCCATTCAAATTCAACATAGATAAAGGTTGCATAACATTTTCTGACATAACGGATTCTCTATAACTAGGTTCGAACGGATTAAACTCAGCTCCAGGTTCCTCTAAACAAAGGGATGAGTGCTCCTTCCCCGACCCAGGCATTGGGTTCCACAACATGGGTGCTTCGCCCACTGTGCTACCGGGACTGCTTCTGGGTCCCTCCTCCATTCTCGCCTGAATCTCTCGGAGGTCTCTGGTCATCTAAGGGGTTTGACTGTCACTGACCATTGGAACTCCTCGTCCCTCCTAGGTCTCACAGTTCTCTCGCCCTCCGCCAGCCTGCTCTCGTCTGTCTGCGTCCTGACTGTTGTTAACTGACAGTTCCAACTGTCACCCTTCAAACCCCGATCTCGCGCCTCCCTCTCCTCTCGATCGCGTGCGCTATGTTCGTCCTGTCCTCGTGCCCGCGGTATCTTACGCTCCTCCCATTCGTCTTCCAGTTCTTCCAAGGACCAAAACACCTCTTGCTCCTTAACCCTTTCATCCCTACATTCTTCTCTAATAGTTACACCCCGTATATCCCGAATACACGCTTTAAGGTCTTTCAATGAGTCCTCCTTCTTATCATCATCTGTCCCTCCAGACAGCACACACTCTCTTCCGCGCTTTCGTATGTCCTCACTCTCACACTCTCTTCTTTCTTCCTTCTCCATATTCTTTATTAAGACTTCTGTTTTGTCATTCACTGTGAAGAACTTGCACAACACTTTGCAGGCCAAATTGAACCAATCCGGTCTACTTTCAATGCTGCTATTGATCCAAGGTCTGCAAATAAAACACACACACACACACACCCCTTGCCTGCCCTATATTAATGGATGAGTTTCAGCTCCTACAGCGGATGAT
The DNA here is from genome assembly GCA_037367245.1 of Phrynocephalus guinanensis. Taxonomy (NCBI): domain Eukaryota; kingdom Metazoa; phylum Chordata; class Lepidosauria; order Squamata; family Agamidae; genus Phrynocephalus; species Phrynocephalus guinanensis. Next base: position 3,676,086 of record CM074742.1, on the reverse strand, counting down.
GTGGTCAGGACGCTTGGGGACATGAAGGCCAACCCATGTCTGCTGGATCCTTGCCCCTCGTGGATCATAAAAGCACCCAGAGAAGGAATGGCAGATTGGTTAGGAAGAGTAGTGAATGCTCTCTTGCAACAGGGAAGGATTCCAGCATGATTAAAGGCAGCAATCATAAAACCACTGTTGAAAAAGCCCTCCTTAGATCCAACAATACTGAATAATTACCAGCCAGTTTCAAATAGTCCATTCTTGGGGAAAATACTACAGCGGGTTGTGCCCTCTCAGCTCCAAAGGCTTCTGGATGAGATAAACTACCTGGACCCATTTCAATCTGGCCTCAAGCCGGCTATGGGACAGAGACGGTCCTGGTTGCATCTCCCTCTTAGAGTAACTATGAGATCTCAGCAGATACAATCTGGTACCACAACTGAATAGTCAATGATGGGTGATATACAGTACAAACAGAGAAGTGGCTCAGATGGCCCCTGCAAAGAGATGCTAATATAAGGCAGTTGCTGAGATCAGATCAAGTTCAGGCACTGCGTCAGCATGCCCTCCAAGGGTCCCAGAACATTTGTGGAGCATATCAGGAAATCATAAATGTTCTCAGAACCTTTTTGACCACAACCTACTCATAAAAATATCAAGGAGCCCAAATAACATGGTTTGATAAGGATTGCCAGTTTATGAAAAAGCAGCTCAGTAAACCTTTTTTAAATCAACAGTTGGAAATCCCTGGGCCTAGCCCTTGCTGAAGGGAACGACAGTAAACACTGGAGACTGAGAGAGAGAGGCTTCTCAGAGGAAGCTCCTGAAATTTTCTCAACCACCACTGAAGTAGGGGTTTCGCATTTGAGCCACATTTTGGAAGTAGTCATCATCTACAAGTCCAACCTATAAATGGAATTCCAGATAATCTCCCAGATTTCTTCAGCCTTTGACCTGATAAATAGAGGGCATTTATGGTACAAACTGAGCAAAACTGACATTGACAAAAGACTCTTGTGGATAATACAGTTGTTACACCAAAACAGTTGTAAGAGCTCAATATTACTCTACGCCGATGACCTGATGCTGTTATCTTTCAATAAAATTGGCTTCAAAAGAATGCTATCCAGATTTGGGCCACTTTGTAAGATGGAACAATGAACTATTAATTATGCCAAAACTAAGATTATGGTTTTGGGGAAGAAACCTCCCAGGCATAACTGGTCATTAGATGGACATGCTCTGGAGCAGGTGCACCTGTTCAAATATCTGGGCCTGAATTTTAGCAAGAAAATACCCTGGAAACAACCTGTAAAAGCCACTACCAGAACAACTGGACCACATGACATATTACTTTATGTCAGGTGAGGACAGCTAATAAACCCTTCTCTCAGGGTTTTTATTACAAAAATTCTGGTCCAAATGCTCTATGGGGCTGAAATATGGGGAGAGGGAGCCAAGCCCAATTTGGAAGTAATACAGAATCTCTCCTTAGATCCAACAATACTGAATAAGTACCAACCAGTTTCGAATGTCCCATTCTTGGGGAAAATACTAGAGTGAGTTGTGGCTTTGCAGCTCCAGAGGGTTTTTGATGAAATCAACTACCTGGACCCAATTGAATCTGGCTTCAGGCCTGGCTATGGGACAGAGATGGCACTGGTTGCATTGGTAGAGGACCTACGCAGGGAAATGGATAGGGGATCTCTGTCCCTTTTGGTTTTATTAGTCCTTTCAGCTGCTTTTGACACTATAGACCACAGTATCCTCCTGACCCATCTCTCTGAAATGACTTGAATGGAATATAGGATAAACTATTGGTATATGTATTTCAAAGGGCGGGTTTTAACCTACTAAGAAGTAAATGGCCTGAGTCCAAGCTACCTAAACATTAAATCTCTCAGCATGAACCTACTCAGGTGTTAAGGTTACCAGGAGAGACCATTCTCTCAATCCTGCCACCCTCACAGGTACATCTCATGCAAACACATGAAAGGGCCTTCTCTGTTGCTGCAACCAGACTCTGGAACTCCCTCCCACTGGAGGCCAGGACTGTCCCATCTCTGCTGTCTTTCCAGAAACAGGCAAAGTCCTTTCTCTTCAGGAAAGCTTTCCCTGAATGATGTACTATCTATTTTGTATCTTTATATGAACTACCATACATGGCATCACAGACTTTGTGTTTATTACCAGTTATAACTTTGTATTTATATGCAGTATCTCCTTGTATCATTGCATTGACACTATGTTCTCAATGTTAGCTTCCATCCCTCATAACTCTACGATGGCCACCCCACCCCCGACCCTCCGACCTCCCGGCCCACTGGACCTGAGACCTGGGGGGGCACAGAAAGGATTGGGAGGCCCCTCCCTCTGCACCCACCCAGGTCTCAGTGATGCAGTCCAGGTCGGCTCACTCATCCACGAGACGGGGACCTTATTATGAAACAACCTGGCATTAAGCAGGAGGCAAGACAAGCCGGAGGTGCTGGTGGAGTGGCACCCAGGTACATGGCGGTGAGTAGGGGGATCAGAATGGGGGACAGGCATCAACTGCCTGACCCGAGTTCTTCTAACCTGACTAATCCCCCCGCGCCAAGAATACCTCCCATGACCAGATGCCACAGGAATTATAGCCCCTGCCGGCATGGCGACCAAGAAAAAAAAGCAACAAAATATGTAGATAAATACAAATAAACAAATTATAGTACAAAATACAAATAAGCAAATAACAGTACTAGATTACAATATATACCGATGGAGGAAAAATGTCTCAAGAACCAAACTAAAATAAACATATAATTAGGGCCAAATAGCCAGCGGACCAAGAAGGGAAACAAGAAGGGGGGAGGGAAAAAGTAGGGGGGAACAACCTGAGGAGAGTCATATGGAGCGAGGGGCTCTGAGGGGGCACAAGTTTGCTGGAACGCAGCACGTCTGAGGCGGAGTGAGACTGGAAAAGTCAGGTCAACAGCAGACCACTACTCAGTCCTACGGATCCTGCCGACACTCCTGGTGACATAGCATTAAAGCCAACCCCCAGGCCCAGATGGTCACAGCTGCATGGCCTCCTCAGGTCCAAAGTGTCCCAGAAAGGCAGGCTCTTCATGGTGGGGCCTTGGTGGGCACTAGCTGTCTTCGCCACCATCAAGCCGAGGCTACCCTTGGCCGGTGGCGGGCTCTTCACGGCAGGGCCTTGGCGGGCGCCAGCTGTCTTCGCCACCATCAAGCCCAGGCTACCCTTGGCCGGTGGCGGGCTCTTCACGGCAGGGCCTTGGCGGGCGCCAGCTGTCTTCGTCACCATCAAGCCCAGGCTACCCTTGGCCGGTGGCGGGTTCTTCACGGCAGGGCCTTGGCGGGCGCCAGCTGTCTTCGCCACCATCAAGCCCAGGCTACTTTTGGCCGGTGGCAGGCTCTTCACGGCAGGGCCTTGGCGGGCGCCAGCTGTCTTCATCACCATCAAGCCCAGGCTACTCTTGGCTGGTGGCAGGCTCTTCACGGCAGGGCCTTGGCAGGCGCCAGCTGTCTTCGTCACCATCAAGCCCAGGCTACTCTTGGCCGGTGGCAGGCTCTTCACGGCAGGGCCTTGGCGGGCGCCAGCTGTCTTCGTCACCATTAAGCCCAGGCTACCCTTGGCCGGTGGCGGGCTCTTCACGGCAGGGCCTTGGCGGGCGCCAGCTGTCTTCGCCACCATCAAGCCCAGGCTACCCTTGGCCGGTGGCAGGCTCTTCACGGCAGGGCCTTGGCGGGCGCCAGCTGTCTTCGTCACCATCAAGCCCAGGCTACTCTTGGCCGGTGGCAGGCTCTTCACGGCAGGGCCTTGGCGGGCGCCAGCTGTCTTCGTCACCATCAAGCCCAGGCTAGCCTTGGCCGGTGGCAGGCTCTTCACGGCAGGGCCTTGGCGGGCGCCAGCTGTCTTCGCCACCATCAAGCCCAGGCTACCCTTGGCCGGTGGCGGGCTCTTCACGGCGGGGCCTTGGCGGGCGCCAGCTGTCTTCGTCACCATCAAGCCCAGGCTACTCTTGGCCGGTGGCGGGCTCTTCACGGCGGGGCCTTGGCGGGCGCCAGCTGTCTTCGCCACCATCAAGCCCAGACTACCCTTGGCCGGTGGCGGGCTCTTCACGGCGGGGCCTTGGCGGGCGCCAGCTGTCTTCGTCACCATCAAGCCCAGGCTACCCTTGGCCGGTGGCGGGCTCTTCACGGCAGGGCCTTGGCGGGCACCAGCTGTCTTCGTCACCATCAAGCCCAGGCTACTCTTGGCCGGTGGCGGGCTCTTCACGGCAGGGCCTTGGCGGGCGCCAGCTGTCTTCGTCACCATCAAGCCCAGGCTACCCTTGGCCGGTGGCAGGCACTTCACGGCAGGGCCTTGGCGGGCGCCAGCTGTCTTCGCCACCATCAAGCCCAGGCTACTCTTGGCCGGTGGCAGGCTCTTCATGGCAGGGCCTTGGCGGGCGCCAGCTGTCTTCGTCACCATCAAGCCCAGGCTACTCTTGGCCGGTGGCGGGCTCTTCACGGCAGGGCCTTGGCGGGCGCCAGCTGTCTTCGCCACCATCAAGCCCAGGCTACCCTTGGCCGGTGGCGGGCTCTTCACGGCGGGGCCTTGGCGGGCGCCAGCTGTCTTCGTCACCATCAAGCCCAGGCTACTCTTGGCCGGTGGCAGGCTCTTCACGGCGGGGCCTTGGCGGGCGCCAGCTGTCTTCGCCACCATCAAGCCCAGGCTACCCTTGGCCGGTGGCGGGCTCTTCACGGCGGGGCCTTGGCGGGCGCCAGCTGTCTTCGCCACCATCAAGCCCAGGCTACCCTTGGTGGGCTCTTCACGGCGGGTGGCGGGGGCTCTTCGTGGCGGGCACCATCAAGCCCAGGCTACCCTTGGCCGGTGGCAGGCTCTTCACGGCGGGGCCTTGGTGGGCGCCAGCTGTCTTCGTCACCATCAAGCCCAGGCTACTCTTGGCCGGTGGCAGGCTCTTCATGGCAGGGCCTTGGCGGGCGCCAGCTGTCTTCGTCACCATCAAGCCCAGGCTACTCTTGGCCGGTGGCGGGCTCTTCACGGCAGGGCCTTGGCGGGCGCCAGCTGTCTTCGTCACCATCAAGCCCAGGCTACTCTTGGCCGGTGGCAGGCTCTTCACGGCAGGGCCTTGGCGGGCGCCAGCTGTCTTCGCCACCATCAAGCCCAGGCTACCCTTGGCCGGTGGCAGGTTCTTCACGGCAGGGCCTTGGCGGGTGCCAGCTCTCTTCGCAGCCGCCAATCCAGGACTGCCCTCAGCCGGCGGCAGGCACTCCACTGCCAGCCGGACAGCTGGAAATGACGGCAGAACGATAGCAGTCACAGCTCCAAAGCATAACGACCCCCAGCAAAAAGTGGAGGAAGCGAGCAGTGAGGGCACGGCTAACGGCAGGAAGCAGAGCCCAGAGCAGCTCGGCAGGGGAGTTTCCCTGGTCGCAACAACAGGGCTGGAGAAGGTCCGAGGGGGGAAGCCCCCCTTCAAAATCCAAGGTGAAACCGCTCACCGGCGATCCACCAAAGGGCACGCCAGTGAGAACAAACAGCAGGCTTCGGACGGCGGTAAGGGGAAGCCTGGGACTCCGGTGGCAATGGCAGGGGGGGGAGTTGAAACACTCCGCACCACCAAAGACAAACCACAGCCCCCCATGGCCACTGGCAAAGGCTCAGATAAAATTAGAAACTGCAAACAAAATAAAAAGACAAAAAAGAAAAGATAAAAGACCAGAAAGAAAGATAAAAACTAACCCCGCCTCGCAGCCGCCACGAATGGCAGCTGCTACCGCCCGCCATCTTGGCTTCAACTTAAAACTTCAACTTCAACTTCAACTTAAAAAGCACTGGTTCATTCCGTTACTAACAAAACACTGCTTCCCCAGTTTGTTTTGCTTTGTTTGATAATGAACCAATGAATTAGTGTTTCATTTTTTGTTTGGTGCCCATCCCTACTTCCAATTCTTTCTTCTTTTCTTGTAATTCTATTCATTTTGTTTTCCTTGTTACTTATAATTTTTTTCAATTTCTTTTCGTTATTTAAAAATATATATAGACCTCCTTAACTGCCATGCCAAATATCTTATTTTTCATAGCATCCCATGTTATATTGGCTTTTTCTCCCTCTTACTCATTTCTAGATTTTTATGTCTATATGGTGATATCTTCCATCCGTTAGCTTCTCTACATTCACATTTAACCATTATCTCTGCATTAACCCTTGAATTATCCAATATTTTTATAACTTGTATATATGTACTATTTATTTTTCGCAAGGCATACTTAGATTTAAATGTACAATCTATTCTTGAATATGTGTTATCCACTGCTGAGTAATACACAATTTTGGTTTCTTTATCTTTAAAGCTGTCAGCGCACATCTTTCAAACCTATTTTTAAAATTAGTTTATACAATATTGTATATCTAGTCTTATTTTCTGTTATTATCATTTATGTCCAGTTTTATCCATAATAATATTTTATTTTATTTTATTTTTTTATTTTTTTATTATATTTTTATCTCAATCATCTGGCCTAAAGACCACTAAGGGCCTTTACAACATTCCTAAAACAATAATACAGCCATTCCCTACCATTCTGTGGTTCATATAATGCGCTCCTGGTATATCATGGGACCACAGTATATGAAGGCAAGGGTCTCTTGGACAAGCTGCACTTACCCCAGGCCTGGCATTGCCCCAAGCAGGCCACCAATGGGCTTCCTAGGCCTGCCAGACACCCCAGATGTGGTTTCCAGTGAACAAGAAGTGCCTTCTGGATCACCCAAAACTACTTCTGGAGCCTCCAATAGGCTTCCCGGGCCTGTCAGATGCTCTAGAAATGGTTCCCAGTGAAGTGAAAGTAACTTCCAAAAAAATGGATGTGCCTTCAGGATCGCCCAAAGCCACCTCTGGGGCCTCTGACAAGACCAGGAAGCCCATCAGAGGCCCATTTGGGGCAGCACCAGGCCTATGGCAAGTGTAGGAGGCCCCATACAGACCCCCCCCAGCTCCAAACCGACCCAGCACCTGCATACCATGGATTTTCCTTTATTGCAGGTTGGGTAGGGTCCCTAATTCCTATGATAAATGGGAAATTACTGTACAATACAAACAAGCATAATAAAACTATAAATTAATATAACAAAATATAAGACATAACAAAAAATAAAAACAAAAACAAAAAAGCAAAAAACTATAGTCAATAACAATAATATTGCAATAACATTAAGATAGTGAACTGGAGGTAGATTAGCTGATTGAGGTATTAAAGTCTTCACTGATCAGAAAAAGCCTGTTGGAACAGCTATGTTTTGAATAACCTTTTAAAGGAGTTCAAAGGGAGCACGTTGTATCTTGGGCAGCGACTCATTCCATAAAACATTCCTGGGGGCCCTTTTGGGGGGGGGGGGTTAGTGTCTCTAGGTGCATTGTAGGCCATTTTTATTACTGATGGAATTAATGAATCAATAACAGCTAAAAAATTTCTCAGTTCATTAAATATAAATTGGCAAATTAGCAATTTTTGAATGAATTTTGCAATTCATTTTTTAAATGTGTGCCCATGTCTAATATGGAGCCCCAGGCTTCCTCTTTGACTTTAGCATCAAGGTGGTACCAAATATAACCAAACCGATCGTGAATGCCGAGGTTTGTTGCCAGAGTCAGTAAGGATGCCTCCATATGGCATTACTTCTGGGAAAAGTGGCATATAGTGGCAACATTTTGGCCTAGATATAGGACTTATAACATGCACTTATAACCAACCCTTTTCCTATTTCCCAATTGTTGTAAACACCTAATTTTCTATTATAAGAGGGTATAACCGGCAGCAGGATGCATCAGAAAGACAGCTTCCACTACTACAACATGAATGTTACTTGCTCAGAGTCATCATTTTCTGCCAGAATCCAGTAGGAATTTGTACATGTATGAAGGTGCCATAATAATTTACTGGGTAATATACTGGAGTTTAGTCTACATTCAGGCATTATTTTCCCCAGTGCAGAAAGACCAAACACTCAGTTGAGAATGCTTAAGTTTTGATTAGTACAAGTGCTGAGAGATGATTTAGCAGTTATCAGGTGACAGAGTGGATTAGCTGAAATTTTTCCCCTGCCTTCACCCCAATTATTTATGCCCTCTTCACATACACAGCTGCCCTTCATGACTATTGTAAAATTTAGGTATATCACAATAAGGCAGCTGGAATGACACTGAATCGTGAATGAGTTTCATCAGCTTCCTTTCCCTCACTGCTTCTGGCATAATCAAATGTGCTGCTTGGGAGAAGAACAGATAAAGAGCTGCTTGCTATCATAACAACTAAGACATTCTTTCATATTTTCCTCTGACATTTGACTCTGGATAGTGTACCTTCAGATTATGTCTGTGAAGAGTCTCAGCAATCCAGGTGAGGTTATCTGGAAGCTGAGTCACGTCAACTGGTCTTTTCTCATTTTATCTCAGCCACTGTCAATCTAATGAAAAGCAAAGCAAAGTATTCTGCTTATATACTGCCCATACCACTTCAAGTAGTCTCTGGGTGGTTTCAGTTTAATTACAATATACAGGCTATACATTAACACCCCCCCAAAAAAGCTGGGTACTCATTTTACTGACCTCAGAAGGATAGAAGGGTGAGTCAACCATGAGCCTGCTACCTGGGATTGAACCCCAGGTCATGAGCACAATTTTAGTTGCAGTACAGGCTTTTAACCACTGTGCCAATGTGCCACTGCACCAATGAGTCTATTCAAATCAGGGTGATGTGAAATCAAAGTGAACTGTAAATTGGAGGCCTTGCCACTAACTTTCCTCAGACTGACAACGCTGCATGGATGAATAGCAAAATGTTTATTAAACAATAATAGCAATCCAGGAAAAGGTCTTTCTAGTGATGAACCCTTGATTTGGGAAATGTTCTCCCAAAGATACTTAGCTATTGTTATCATACATTTTGAGATTTTCAGATGAAGACATTATTCTACAGTATTTAACTTTTCTCTTAATTGTTTAATGTTTCTTCTTGCTCTCTTATTGTATGTATGCTTATTGTCATTTTATTCTTTTAGCTAGACTGGAAAAATTATGCTCAAAGGGGGATAGAAATGCTTGAAACAACTATGTGTAATAGAGAATTCAGGCAGGGAATATAATTGCAACTATATAGCCAGAATGGAATCACTGAGGGAAAAGGTGAATGTATAAGCCCCACATGCTTGAGGAACCCTGGGTATAAAACAGAATAAAACAAATGCACTTTCTCAGGAACAGGTCAGTCTCTCTGCAAAAACAGCCCAGAGCAAACTGTGTGTGTTGAAGAGCCAAATACCATCATGGGTCAAATGAAAAATCCACAGACTTCACAGTATGAAGATCAGTATGAAAATGAAAGGCTCAAAGGATATATTTTACATATTAGAACTATTTGGATATAAAGCCTCTATGACAATCATTTCTTACAAAGAATTCCACAATTGATGAATAGCATAATGGTTCATAGACTGAAGCTACAATAAATTCTTTCCACAATATTTCAAAAAGCATATGGAGGGGACAAGCTTCACTATTTAAAAAGCTGGTCTATAAATCCATATTCGGCACAAAATCACCCAGTGCTGCTTTTCCAAACAGTAAAAAGTCTGCTACACGCTGACTCACGAGTGGATAACACAGACCACTCTGTATCATGCTGAAAGAGTTTGCACAACACTTTGCAGGTAAAATTGAACAGATCTGGGCTATGTTGGATGTTGCTATTGAAACAGAGCCTGTAAATAAAACGCCCTGCCCTGCTTGTCCTGTATTAATGGATGACTTTCAGCTCCTACAGCTGGATGATGTGGTCAGGATCCTTGGGGAGATGAGGGCCACCACATATGTGTTGGATCCTTGCCCCTCAAGTATCATAAAAACTTCAGAGAAGGTATGGCAGACTGGTTAGGAAGAGTAGTGAATGCCTCCTTACAACATGGCAGGATTCTGGCATGCTTAAAGGAGGCAACAGAGAAAACACTGTTTAAAAAGCCCTCTTTAGATCCAACATATTGAAGAATTACTGACCAGTATAAAATATTCTATTCTTGGATAAAGTACTAGAGCATGTTGTAGCCTTGCAGCTCCAGAGGTTTCTGGGCGAGATAAACTATCTGGATTAATTTCAATCTGGCTTCAGGCCTGGCTATGGGACTGAGACAGTACTGCTTGCATTGGTAGATGACTTACGCAGGGAAATGGATAGGGGATATGTGTCCCTTTTGGTTTTACTATACCTCACTATAGACCTTGGCATCCTTCTGAGCCGTCTCTCTGAAATGGGAATTGGGGGTACTGCATTAAAGTGGCTTCAGTCCTTCCTGCAGGAAAGAATGCAGAAAGGAGTGTTAAGTGATTCATGTTCAACACCATGGACGCTGACCTGTGGAGTTCCCCAGGGTTTTGTTCTGTCTCCTATGTTATTTAACATCTATATGAAACCACTGGGGGAGATTATCAGGACTTTTGGGGTTAGGTGCCACCAGTATGCCGATGATACCCCGCTCTACCTCTCGTCACCTCCGGACTCTAAGGGAGCAACTATCTCAACTTTACATGAGTGTTTAGCTGCAGTAATGAACTGGATGGGGATGAACAAAATGAAACTAAACCCAGACAAGAAAGAGATGCTTTTGGTCAGTTGAAAGGAAGAACAAGGGATGGGGATACAACCTGCCAAGTGAAAAAAGAGGTACACAGCTTGGGGGTGCTCTTGGACTCATCCTTGAGCTTGGATGACCACGTCACGGCTGTGGCCAGGAGCACATTTGCATAATTAAGGCTAGTATGCAGGTTATGCCCCTTTCTTGAGAAACCAGCTCTGGCCATGATGACACATGCCTTAGTGACGTCCTGCATGAACTACTGTAATATGCTCTATGTGGGGCTACCAACAAAAAATCTCAGGAAACTTCAATGGGTCCAAAATGCAGTAGCCAGACTTCTGACTGGAGCAGGATACAGAGATCACATTACATCCCTATAAAGCATCTCCACTGGCTGCCATTCAGCTATTGGGCAAAATTCAAAGTGCTGACCTTGACCTACAAAGCACTTCATGACCTGGGTCCAAGCTACCTCAAAGATTAAATCTCACAGTATGAACCGTCTTGGGTTTTAAGGTCGTCAGGAGAGGCCCTTCTCTCCATCCCACCACCATCACACGTACGTCATGTGGGAACACATGAAAGGGCCTTCTCAGCGGTGGCACCCAGACTCTGGAACTCCCTTCCACCAGAGGCCAGGACTGCCCCATCTCTGATCTGTTTCCAGAAACAGGCAAAGACATTTCTCTGCAGAAAAGCTTTCCCTGAATGATGGACTATCTATTGTGTGTCTTTTATATGAATCTACAGGATCATATAGACTTTGTGTTTATAATTATTTAAAACCTTATGGGTTTAGATTGACACTATGTTTTCAATGTTAGTTTCCATTATTCATAACTTTTCATTGAATTTTACTCTCCTTTTAACTGGTTGTGTTCTCTTGTACCTTTAATGTAATGTTGTATTTTAACACTAAGATGTTCCTCAATACCCTGTTTTCAATACTTAAACATGTCTTGATTGTACTGAACTGTATATTATCCCTCACTACTGTAAGCCACCTTGGGTCCTTTTCCAAGGAGAAAGTGGGGTAAAATACTCTAAAATAAAAAAATAAAATAGTAATAATAAATGTTCATTTGTTATAACCAGAGGTCAGTAATGTAAAAGAAATGCAACAGAAACAAAACAAAATAGCTTTCCTTTCTGATTTTTATGAAGATCTAGACAAAAGCCAAAAGTTTAGTAATATATTTTGAAAAGGAAAATGATGTTTTTGCACCCATGTCCCCTGTGCCCTATTTTACATCTAGAATTTTGACCTCAGAAAGTCACTTAGGAGCTGGTCTTTAAAACACAGGTTTTCAGTGAATTTAGGCTCCTCTTAGCAATATGAGTAATGAGAAATGGAAATGCTCCAAAGAACAATGAACATCATTAAAAATACATTAACACTGTAATGGTACTAAATAGTGCTAAATAACAGGGCCCCACAGGCACACAATTTCCCTTTTATTTTTTGCAGAAAGAGGTAATTCTAAGTAAGCTTCAATATGGTCAACATCTCATTTAAATTCATTCTCCATCACACATTCATGCAACGTTAACATTCCAGAAATTCATTGTATCAGTGGCTACTATTTTACTGTGCTGATGCTAGACACAGAGAAGATGACTGAAGAAGACTAGAAATTGTTGACACACAAAGAATTTAGACATATTCAAAGAGCATTAAAAACCAGTATGATTGAGCAAGAGTTTGAGGTCTCACCGCCAGCAGGGTTCCCCTGGAGAGACTTCTTATTACCATTCTTCACTGTTGGAATCAGGTGTTTTGCACTTTCCCCAAACCCCCTAGGTAGGGCCTTCTGCATTACACCCACAAATTGATAAAGGGTGAATGGGGCTCCATCAGTGTGCAGTAAGAGGGGAACCGGCTGCCTGCCATGCCTTTCCAGATATATCCTTGTTGTAGAGATGGGCACGACTAGGGAAAATGACGTTTTTGAGTTGTCGTGTGCCGGAGGCAGTCCGTTTCGGCTCGTTTTCGTTTTTCGCGAAATTTCGCAAAAATTAGTCGGTTTGTTTTTTCATTTTTTCGTTTTTGTTAGTACTGGTTTGGGGGGGTAGCGGGCTCCTGGAGGGAGCTGCAGGAGTCAGCCAGAGCCACAAGTGACGGACTGGCAGACTCTTTGCACCCACTGTGTCTCACGTACTTGCATGTAGTGCAATGCAAGTAGATGTGGCTTAGGGTTAAGACAGGTTAGCGCAAGGGCTAGGGTTAGGCTAGTTACGGGTGAGGTTAGGGTGAGTATTGGGGTGCACCTCTGGGTGCCTCTCTGACCCACTTAGAAGGACAGTGTACTGGCATATGGGTTAGGCTTAGGCTTAGGGTTCGGGTTTGGGCTACGATTAGTGGGCTGTTTATGCCCGATTGGCGCATCCCAGAAGTCTCTGTGGTCAACCTGGCCAAGTGGCCATGCGATTGGTGGAAAATTTGCGTCCACTCCCATGGGCAGCCCATCATTGCGAATGTGCAAATAAAAAAAAATAAAATAAAATAAAATAAAATAAAATAAAATAAACTCAACGGAGACTTTTTTTTGCAAGAAAAACCCACTGCTGCTACTGTAAAAATTCAAGCATTTAAAATAGCTAATTTTCGCATGTTTCTGTGGTGCTTTGGTGGGGTTTTGGGCAACGATTTCAAAAAAAATATTGCGGTCGCCATTTTGGACCCCCCGCACTGCATGGCAAATGGATGCGCCCTCCCAGCCTGGTACCAGCAGCGCAGCAGTAGCAATAGCCAAGGAGAGGGGGGTGGGGAAACCCCCCCCCCCAAATAAAACACCCTTCTGGCCTGGTAGGTGCCCTCAGACAGTTTTCGCCTACTTTTAGGGTCGGGAATCGGGTTTTTTTTTTACTTTAAAAAACTTTTTTTCTGTGCCGCTTGGCATTGCGCGATGCAAGTAACGAGCACGACAAATCAGACCAAATTGTTCGTTCGTCGGTTCGAGCTCGAATTCGGGGAGTAATTCCCGTTTCCGTTTCCGTAGACTAACGGATACGAGTAACGGAAACGGAAACGGGAATACCGCTAAGTCGTGCCCATCTCTACCTTGTTGCCTTTACTGGGCACAGGGCTGCTTCACCCTGCCTTTGTAAGGTAATGTGTGTTCCTTTGGCTCTCTGGTCCATCTTTGATGACCTGAGCATGATACCCAAAGCCCCTGGGAGTAATGTTAGGTCACCCAGTGTAAGTTAATGTCTCCCACCTTCCTTCTTGGAATTTGGTACCAGTTCGGCCACCATAAAGGCCCCAAAGAATGCCAGAAAAAAAGGTGCAGCAAAAGAGGTGCACCTTGTGGGAGGACCAGCTTGCCCAACAGCACCTTCAGACTGCAAGGCATGATTTGCTTGCATTTGTCTGAACTCTTGGGGGACATTATGTCCCACCCCTTCAGTGCCTTTTGTATTAGGGGCATTCTGCACAGGCCTTGCCACCACCACCACCCCAGTCCACTAAAGAAAGAAATGGTGGAAAAGTGGGTGTGCACGTGTCCAGTGCATATCGCCTGCATACGGAGGGAGTGCAAATATTGCATCACATCCTCGTGTGCAGGAGGTGTGCTCATGGCACACCTCCTCTTGAAGACTCGCATAATGACTTATATATACACAGGGTCGAGGGTGCAACTCCCCCTGTATCATTTCCCGTCTCCATGGCTCCAAAAGGTGTTCGGGAAAAGGTTCTGGATCAATGCTGGCCTGTAGTGCCGATGTCCAAAACCTGTTGATCTGTAAGTGAAATAGTGAGTTTGCAATGCCATTTTCCATCTCTGGAATGAATTTGGCCCTAATCGTGACCTTAGGTGCCAAGCACATAGACACCAACCTATGTACCAGCCTCATGACCTTCATTGATTTCGAAGTCTGCCATTCACCACCACCACAACTGCTTGGTTATCACACCAAAATGTAATCTTCCTGTCCTTGAAGATATCCTTCCAAATTTCCACTGCAACCAATAACATAAGAACATAAGAAGAGCCATGCTGGATCAGGCCAACAGCCCATCTAGTCCAGCTTCCTGTATCTCACAGTGGCCCCACCAGATGCGTCTGGGAGCACATGAGACTAGATATCTGTCTCCTGATACTACTCCCCTGCATCTGGCCCTTGAAGTACCCGGGTTTTAAGACTGGAGATTAATACATCTCCATCATGGTTTGTAACCTGTGATGGACTTTTCCTCCAGGAATCTATCTAATCCCCTTTTGAAGGCATCCAGGCCAGATGCCATCACCACATCCTGTGGCAGGGAGTTCCATAGACTAACAACGCACTGGGTGAAAAAATATTTTCTTTTGTCTGTTCTTACTCTCCCAGCCCTCAATTTGAGTGGATGTCCCAAAGTTCTGGTATTTTGTGAGAGGGAGAAGAGCTTCCCTCTATCCACTTTACTCATGCCCTGCATGATTTTATACGTCTCAATCATATCCCCCTCAGGCACCTTTTTTCCAGACTAAAGAGCCCCAAATATTTTAGCCTTTCCTCATAAGGGAGGTGCCCCAGCCCAGTAATCATTTCAGTCACTCTCTTCTGCACCTTTTCCAGTTCCACGATGTCTTTCTTGAGATGCGGTGACCAGAATTGTACACAATACTCCAGGTGCGGCCTTACTATCGTTTTGTATATCACTTCCTTTTTAATTTTTTCAGCCACCACGTGTGGCAATTCGACTGCTGATTTAAGGCTACCTGAAGTCATAGGGACCCTTGGGCCTTGGAAAGGTATCCTAAACCCTCTGGTGAAGCCTTCCCAGAGGTACAGGGCAGCCATCCTGTCAGGATAAGCCAACATTAAAGAAGCCAATTGATCTACCTTTTTCATGCCATGTGCCAATTCCATGAGGCTGGTATCCTAGATGGCGGATCCCCACCTTGTACATGATCATTTGCATGCTGCTGCAGGAGCCTGTTGAGCGGCTCCTGCTCCGTGGATATTCTTATGGATGTTTAGTTTCAAAGGGGGCCTGACACCCTGGAAGGGAAGCTGAGACCTTTGTTGCTTGGGACACACGATCCTGGGATGTTGTCCAAAGCAGGGGTCACAATAATGGTCGAATTTGCACCTGGACCTCATGTACTTCTCTGTGTTGCACTCCCAACACAAATGTTTTGGGAAATCCTGCCTGCCCCATCTTGAAAGCCTCACCCGTCATACCTCCCTCAAGGACAGTGGCCCACTTCAACTATCCAATACTGTGAATGATCTGGTCCCACCTAGTCCTCTCACTATTAGATGCCTTTCTTCTAAATTCTTCATCATAGTTCAGTATGGCGACATTGCCGGCTAATTTCCGTGCCTTCAGCACGTTAAGGAGATGATTGTTAAGCTGCACCACTCCCTGATATTGGCAGAAACCCTTGATCTAATTGTCAAAGGTCCTGCCTGCCATAGGTGACCTCAAGGTGTCCTTAGGTTTACGCCTTGATCTCACTGCAGGTTCTGCCTTAGCGGCCTGCAAGAGTGTGAAGACATTGACATAGTAACCCTTTAGTATGGCCTTTCAAACGTTTTGAGAAAAGTGCTCACCTGGAGGGTTGTCATTATCAGAATGCCTCTGCTTGCAGCCTGGCACGTGCAATATATGATCATTTATAGCAGACCAAAGCAGTAATGGTGGATGTGTTCTAGGACAACTCTGATAGTGGGATGTCTATTTTCTAAAACTTTTTGGACTATTTGTTTTAAAGAGGTGGGGAAGAGAGTAGTGCTCATAAGACAGATATGGACTCTTTACCCCAAAATTACATGGGATAAATAAACAATCTTTGTGAACAACAACAATTTTACTGCCACAAGAAACCTTGAAACAATGGAACCAATTACTTTGACAGGTTGTGAGTGCTCCGACACTGGAGGCATTCAAGAGAACATCTCTCGTAGACAACCATCTGGCAGGTATCTTTTGATTTTTATTCCTGCAGTAAACAGGGGCCCTTCCAAATTCATGATTCTATGATTATATTAATCAATGCAGGATATCTCCCTGACTAATCCATCCCTTAATTCTAACTGAATGTCCTGTTAGATGGAGAAACAGCTCAGTTCTGCTACACTAGACTCAGTTAAAATTGCATTCTTATTTTCCATCCCCCTGAGGGTGTTTACAGTATTTTACTTGCTCAGAAATTTCCAGCTGGCATATTTTGTGCCATCAAGTTGATCCCAAATCAAGGTGGTCCTCACAGGATTTACAAGGTGCATTAGATATTTAATGAATAATTTCACTAGTGTGATTCCTCCAGAGACTTGCCATGGTCTCCTCTGTCTTAATCTAAGAATTTCAAGATTCTGCTCCATGGGCCATCTGTAGCAGCCCAATATAAAAATATCTCACTCCTCTCTCAATTTCTCTCTTTCTTTCCATTTATCAAGTCTTTTCTTTTTTGTCATCTCCTCACATGTTATCTTTATTATCTTCCAAATTCTCATCTTCTGGGCTCCAGAACTGTTGGATTTGCATTATTTGCTACCTTGCCTCCTCCTCCCTGGCTCTAACACTTGGTCCCTTCCATATTTCAACAACCTGCAAAAACTGCAACCACAGGGAGGGGGCAATCGCAGGTAGAACAAGGAGCCCATCATCACAGGATGTGGTAAAAAAAATTCATTGATTGATACAGCATAGTTGTAGGGAGCAGCTGTAAGGCAAGGTTATAAGCAAGGGAGTAACCTGTAAAAACTGATTTTTGTGCTGCAGAGGAAGGACAGGGGCAGAGACTGGGGTAGAAACAGAAAGTGAAACGCAAGGAAAGGAGTCCCACCATGGCTGTATAGTCTCTGAAAGGACACAGAGGAAACAGGGTAGGTAAGAAATAAACTAATGTGCTCTTCAGTTGCCACAGGTACCACATTTGGGTCTTTTCAGAGGTGGCACAAAGAAAAGAAAATGCACTCAGTTTTCTTAAGGAGACTCATCCAGTGATTTTGTTAGTTACCCCAGTATAAAGGAGATCATGTCACTGGTAGCAGGAGATTCCTGATAATCAAATAATTTCTGCTATAATTATGGGGCTTACATAACTTGTGTGCAATTAATCTCATTAAGTTCTTTACTTAGCCGCTATCTGCTGCTGGTATTAGTGTCTTCTGACAAGAAGAGATTCCTGGTAATTCAAACGTTTCTGCTTTCATGTGTGTGTGTGTGGGGGGGGTGCACAACCTTTATGCAATAAGGCTGATCATGTGTGAGACTTGCAAGCCTATGGACTCTTTATTTATCAGCAATCTCACCCTGCTAGTGATACTATATCTCTTCAGCTGGCCTAACTTGTTTAACAGGAGTTTGGTCACTATGAGGATGTGGATGTTCATTCACATCAGCGGTAGGCAAAGAGACTTGTTTCTATACATTGCTCTTCCTTGCTGCATAGGGACAATCAGATTTTATCTTCTTTCTTAGCATATTTTCTTTGGGAATACATTTACCCCTTATATATTTTTCTTGAATTTCTGATTAGTTCCATACGACATAACACTGTGGTTTCTAAAATAAACAACCTATTTTCTGGTGTTCCTTGGGAATAAGTTCTATTCTGTATTCTGTGCTTTTAAGACAGCTTGACTGATTTCTGGTTTTATTGATCACCTCTGGTTTAAATGAAAACCAATTTAGATTCAAGGAAACCAAAGGAAAGAAAGAAGCCATTAAAAAGAGCCTTGAAAAAGAAAATAAACCAATCCCTGAAATTTTGTATCTGCTTTACGCAACTAGTTAGCATCATGCATAGGGTCTAATAAAAAGATATCTGCTTCTATTTTAGAGAGAGGGGAATTTAAATACAGACAAATGGAGTTTTAACAGTTGAACAACAGCAGTGAAATCATTTAAATTTTTTACCAGTTATTGTTTGAGCTATTTACCCAGAAAAGTCAATAGCAATTAATTTGCTGACTTTTGTGATGCCTGAAACCAAAATCAGATTTTATGGCCACAACATGCTTGATGTGGGAATCTTGCATTACATGAATGACACGCATCATGTGATTACTTTCTTATGTGGCTGTGTGGCCTTAAAGTTTTGTCAGATTCTATTCAGATGCCATGACATGCTTCAAACTGACAGAAACAAAGCAGACCAAGAAAGGATAGACTGCCCTTTCTGATGTTTTTCTGGTAGGAAAATATACTTTCATTGAAGATAGAATTGACACATTATCACATCCTGGTTCTGCACGCAGCCACTGTTTTGGCTAATAGTTTTGACAGAAGGGTCAGGGGTCAAGATAGCTCGATTGACCAAAGGATTCATGGTTCATCATTGAAAAGATCAGAAACTCATGGTTTGTGGGTCATGGTCCTTGCCAAACCACAAATTTAGAAGAATATCATTTCCATGGTTTGTGCCTAGCTCTGACAATTGCTTTGTTTTTGAGGCAGAAGTGATTAGCTATGGAAAAGGAATCAGCTTATGAGATTTTCCTTTGAATGGTATCACTTTGTGAACTGTAGTGAGCACAAGAGGATATCTTGGGAAATAATATCTTGTTTTCTTCTGATTTCTTTTTTAAATAATAAATTTTATTATGTTCTATATAACAAAGAAAAAAGAATCAGTACTTATTAAACATTGTGCTACATGAGTTAACATCATATTCCTATCACAGTAAATATGGTGTTGGGGTGTTGGGGTGAAAGCTTTTTTATTTTATTATACAAATTACAAAAAAGACAAAACATCAACAACAGTGCACCCCTTCACCAATAGGATCACTCTTCTTATTTACAGTCATTATCCTCCCCTCCAGAACAAAATCGATTGTTGCGCGGAAGCCTTACCCTTATCTCGTACAAGCACATATTCAATAAATCTACCCCATATATCATAGAAAATATCTCTTTTTACCTCTCCTTTTTATCTTTAAAGAATGTGTCAATTTATCATTTAAAGCAATATTCCATATTTCATTGTACCATTCATCTAAGCATAGTTCATATTTAGATTTCCAATTTCTAGCAATTATTAATCTAGCCGCAGTCAACAAATTGGTAATCAACTCTTTAGTTTTAACGTCATAATTATGATCAGCAAATATTGATAACAAAGCAATTTCAGAATTGGGCTCTATGTTCATTTCTAATATGTCACTTAGGCTGAGGTCTCACCTCGTTTTGATCCTGATATTCTGAAGGTCCGGCTTTTCCTCTTCATCCTGTCACATGATTTATTATGTGGGACAGGAGGTCCCACGTCCAAAGCTGGTTATTTTTATTTTAAAGTGCAGTTCAGCCCCCTTGGCCAGCAGGTGGCGGTAGCATTTAACAAATGGACCACTTTCTGGGGGAAATTAAATCAAAGGACACCGGAAGGAGCTTCCTCTTGCTCCGAAGTTGCCAGGATATATTAAAAAGCAGCACTAATCAGCTGGTCGGTGCTCTGAGAAAAAAAAGAAAGGAACCCGGATCATCTGCGTGGTCCCATGACGTCTGCCTCCTTAAAAGGTGGATTTTTAAGTGAAAGCTTTTGCCTCAACAGCGCCCAAACGCTGGGTAGTACGATGTTGGCGGCAAGGAGGGAATGAAGTTTTTTTATTTATCCTTGCTGATGGTGGTGGCAGGCAGCCACCCTCATCACCACCATCGCTACATGCTCTCCTCATCACCACCACCGGCCAGCTGTTCTCCTTGTCACTGGGCTCGGCAGCCAGCCTACGGGGGCAGTGGTGGTGGTGAGGTGAAAAAAGAAAACTTGCTGATGCCGTCACAGGCTGGCTACCCTTGCTCTAGCTGCCACCGCCCAGCCACACTCCTTGTTGCTGTCGCCGCATGCTAGCCAACCTCCAAAGGGTTTGGGTGGGAACTTAAGAAGACCCGCCTGGCCAACTGGCCATTGAACTACCTGCTTGGGTTCTGGGCAGAGGACTGGAAGTTTAGAACTTCAAGCTCGAGCTCAAAATTTCTGGTCCACCACCCAGGACACAAGCTGGAAGTTCAAAGGCCAGTTGGCCAGGCGGGTCCTCTTAAGTCCCTCAGCTCAATCTCTTGCCTGGACTGTTGCACTGCCAGAGAAGGAGGGCCTCAATGACATGCAACAAGAGGTGAGTGGGACAGTCAGCTGGGTGGTGGGGAGAGAGGATGTGTGGCGCTACAGGTGCTGCATGGAAATGCTTAGAACAAAGTGGTATGAATTGATGCTTGCCCATCTTTCTTCACCTCACACTGTAACTGACTTACAAATGTCTGTCTCTGAAACCTCCCACAACTGAGAGAAGTGGGGCAAAAAATGATATTTTGAAAAGTCATACCTAGGGCTGAGTTCTCTGTTAAATCTCTCAGCTGGCAAAAGTCATCCCTTAATTCAAAAGAAAAGATTAAAAAGAAAGTCACTACCTAAAGGTGTTGAAATTCACCTCCAAAATTCAGTTCACTTATACAATATACAGTCAAGAGTGAGTTTTCTACAAAGATGTGAAGACCACAATAATTTCAAAGTAACTATGAAAGGGCATTGTCCGATCTTGTTTCTTTCTTCACGCAGCATAGGCACCATTAATAAATGCCCCCTGCCTAACTTCCATGCAAAACTCATTAAGATAACAGTTAACAGGCAGTAGAGGAAAATTCACAGGACCTATAATGAATACCAGTTTGAATTGGAATGAATAACTTCAATGATAGCAATTTAAATTTATAGTTTGAAAACAGATGCATTGCTTCAAATAAATTACCTTATGAGACAGCAAAATCACCAATTATCAGCTCCTTTTTCTTGGGCAAATCAATGTGGAGGTGGGGAAAGAGTAGGCATTGTAAATGATAAATTGTCAGAATTACAGGCATTATTTATCCCACATTTCTAATGTGTTTTTTAAATAGTATAATTTAATGTGATTACTCACTATTTTCCTATTCAACCTTGTGCTCCAAAATCAATCCAATGATAGATGAGAAAAGGCCTTAGTCAAAGATCTAGCAATATTTATATGAGTATGCGTATGTACACCCCAAGAATGTCCGCAGAAGAAGGGAACTACTTCTGAGTAGTCTTTATCTAGAAAACCCTGGAACAGGGCAGCAATGTCAGAGCTGACCTGATGGCACTCAATTGTTATTAGTCTTTTGTGTTTGTGCTAAGGAGGAAATCAACCAGAGAAAAGCAACCCAGAAGAATATTTGACCCCAGATTAGGAGGGGGAAACAAGGAAATGAATGATAGTTTCATCTCCATGTGGTTTCTGGTTAAGAGATTATAAAATGACAGTCAAAAATGGCAAGGCTGAAAAAAATCCCTATGACTGGACCAGACTCAGCTTTGTAATATCTTATTTCATTTCTTGTGCACAAAAGTTGTATAATTGCTTTTCAACATGGAATACAAATTTTCTGCATACAGAATCTGGAGTTGGGAAAAGCAGAAAACATAAGTAAATCCTTAGACTAATTGTTTAGACATATGAAAAAAATAAATGCATACAGAATTTCATACAAATGATTTACCATAGCTTTTAGTGCCTGCTCTTAGATGGACAGCTTTGAATTTCTATTTTGCAAGATATCATCACTAACCAATATGTATACATACATGAATTATGACAAACAGAGATAGCACCACTGGCTCTTGTGTCCTTGGATCACTCTCCTAACACTATCTATACTGAAGGCCTGCCCACATGCTCTGAAAAGAATAATGATGGCAGGGTATACAGTCACTTTATTTAACACACACATAATCTCAAGCCGATGGATGCCATATTCCATTTTTCTAATATTGGTGCCCCCGTTTCCATATTCTACCATGTAATTTTTTGCATTATTTGTCCAATATATTGCAGCTTTAACATTATTTATCTAGTTCTTTATCCCCTGATTTTTTAATCAATTATTTTTATTTGAATTTTCTGTGATAGAAAAAAATAATTCCATATGTTAGAAATAAACATAATAAATAAAAAACAGTAACAAAACTAACCCATAACAAAGCAGAGGCATTAAAGAGTGTTTCTATTAATTTATCTCTCCCTTATACTAATTACATAGGTCATGCCAGAAATCAACATTGGAAACACACAGTTTAATGTAACTGTAAGAGCAGAGGTTCTGAATAGACATGGGCATGACCAGAAAAAATGATGTTTCGAGTTTTCGTTTGTCGGAACGGGTCCGTTTCAGGTCGTTTCCATTTGTCGCAAAAAATTTCAAAAATTTGTCGTTTCCGTTTGTCGTTTGTTGTTTCCACCGCGATTTAGCGCAATTTGACTTCCCAGAGCATAGGGGCGTCCCGCAATAAGGGCTGGCGGGGGGACGGGCGGTGGGGGGGGAGGTGCGGGCGGGCGGCGGTGGCAGGGGGCCATGGGCGGGCGGTGGCCGCGGGTGGGCGAGTGGGCCACAGGCGGGTGGTGGCGCGGGCGGACGGGCGAGTGGGCAGTTAGGATATCACTTAGGATAGAGGTTCTGTTCTTGGCTTGCACCCCAAATGTGTGTGTGTGCAAGCAAATTGAAGTTGGGAAAATAGAAAATAAATGGTAGTATATAATATATTTTTAAAATAAATCCACACCTCCCACTCCCAATCGAACCTCCCCCTTTATCCAATATCAGAAAAAAAAATCCTCAAACTGCCAGAGAAGAAATAAACAATAAACTGCTGTTCCCTTCAGCAGACAAAGCTGCAGGGAATCAAAGAAATTATTTTCTAAATTTAATTCCCTCCCTGCCTGCCTAACTTAAATCCTAAAGCCTCCAGCCTCCCTCCTCAATCTCGATAGGATCACACCAGCACCAGCAGCCAGCCCTCCTCCCTCAACCACATCCATACACCCAACTGCGATTTCTGGAAGGTGCCTCGGCTTTTTATGCCCTCCGAGACATCCAGAAGTGTCAGTCAAAAACCTGGCGATGCCATTGATGGAATGGTTCAAAAAATTTGCATGGTCCCATCCCATGCCCAGCCCAAATGGGCAGGTCTAAAAATAAATAAATAAATAAAATAAAATAAAATCAATATGACGTTTTATTGTTATAAAAAAAACCACTGCTGCTACTATAAATATTCAGGCATTTAAAATAAATAAATTTCACATGTTTCTGTGGTGATTTGGTGTGTTTTTTGACCACGATTTCAAAAAAAATAATTGTGGTCGCCATTTTGGATCCCCCCCACCGCATGGCATGCAGCGAGACAGACGACAAGGATGACCCCCCCAGCCTGGTGCAAGCAGCCCAGGACAGGAGAAGAGGGGTGGAAAGGCCGGGGACCCCCCAGGAACCACCCCTCTGGTAGGTGGCAAAGCCTCAGGCAGGTATATTTTCGCCTGCTTTTTTGGCCCGGGAGTCGGGGTTTTTTAAAAAAAACGTGTAAAAACTTTTTCTGTGCTTCGCATCGCGCGATCGCCGCGATGCCACAAACGGAAACGAAAAACCCGACCAAATTTTTCTTTTTTTGGATCGAGTTCGAGTTCTGACGGCTTAATTATCGTTACCGTTTCCGTTACGTAATGGAAACGATAACCGAAAACGGAAATGACAATTTCGCCGAGTTGTGCCCATGTCTAGTTCTGAACCTTGGGTTTCCAGGTGTTCCTGGACTACAATTCCCAGACATCCTGGTCAACATAGCTGGTGGGGAAGGTTTCTGGGAGCTGCAGTCCAAAATCATCTGGGGACCCCAAATTGGGAACCACTGTTAAGAGTGATACATTGGAACAAAATAAGTCACAAATCTTTTGTTCAGCCACCCAGTACCTATCTGCTTTTGAGGGATAAAACAGGGAAAGGGGACCGCACAAAGCTCCAGGGGTTTTGCTGTACATATAAATGTTAAAATATTATAAATTTAAAAAGTAATTTTGCTATGCACAGGGACTTAAAATTGTGCTCTTAAGAGACAGTTGTCATTTTTGGCATTAAACCTATAAAGAACAAAAACAACAGTAAACTCTTCTACAAAGACGGGAAAATCCCAAGGATTGACTCTCCTAATCTGAAAGAGAAAATGCTTGGGAAAGTGGCGGTAGCCTGCAGAAATCTGAGGAAACAAATGGGATTTCCTTCAGAGACACATGCTGCTGAGATTGCCATCATGCTGAGTTTCCCACAGGGTGACAAAGCACATTGAAAAAGATAGGATTAACCCCCCCTGCCGCCCCACTCAAAGTATTGTCTTGTATTTTGTTGTAGATGATGCAAAGTAATTTACCTGTATGCTGTTTTAGATTTTATTTTGTTTTTGCCTCTTACGCTGAAGTGTATTTGATAACAGATGGCAACTCTTTAATGTGCTAAACCTGCAGGTGTCCAAGACCTTGTTTGTCATACTCAGAAATATATACCGGGCTGATGATCTTCCCAGGTTAGGTTCCATTATGACATTCATGTCAAGGTAAAAGGAGATAGATGTGTATTATCACACAGTTGTTGTAGCCTCTACAAAGACATGTCTCATCTCCCATATCCTTTTCATTCTTGCTCTGGAAAGAGGAAGGGCTCCCAAAGGCTTTGACACAGAAATGAACCCGACTGAGTTCAGGCGAAATAGTTGCAGTATATCTTCATAACTCCTTCTTACAGATAACATTTGAAGCTGAAGCCAATGAAACACTTTGACATGCATAATAATCACATATTACTGCTGTTATAGCCTGATGTCCTTTGCATCCCCAGGCAATAGAATTCACTTTCACATTTTCCTCATTTTGCAATGGCAGTCCATGGCAGTTACCTGATGAACTGGCCTATGTAATATCTGAAAGTGATTCTCTTTGCCTGAGGGCAGAAAATATGCCAGGCTATCACAGGGTTGATAAGTGTTTGTTGTGTGTGGTAAAGTATTCCACTGGCCTCGGCCTCCAAGTGTTTCCTTTAGCATCAACATCAATATGGTATTAGCATATACAGCTGACACCAGTCACAAAATAAATCTGTGTTGGTTACAAGGAAAAAGACAAGGGCCACACCTCCAGCCAAGCATAATCTGCAGAAACAGCTTGCAGGAAAATGGAAAGTTTGCGATCCCTGCAGAAAGAGAGAAATGCTTACCTGCCTCCCTTTTCTCTTTGTTAAAAACACAACCAGAAAAGCATGTATTAAAAATGCAAAGCCTGTCAGGTTATTCATGGAAAGAGAAGGTAAAGCAAATGGAGGTTTGAACACGGAATAAAAGCACTTGCACAACTGTCGATCTAATTCTGGATATTTCTTTGTAAAACAGTAACAGGGTTGTCCATTTCAAAGAAGCATGTTTAAAGACCAAACGATGTGCACATTTGCAAGCATGGATTCTTGTATATCAGTGCATTGAAACATTGTACTTGCTAGATTACTATAAAATGAAATATAACACAGCTGGAGCAAACACAGGCTGTTTACACTCTTCTCTTCTAATATTACTAGACCATCAATTCATTAAAGTGCTTCTGTAGAGAACCAGTTCCCATATTTCAGCTTTGGTTTTCTGCTCCATTAAAAGAGAACCTTCCTGTTATGTTATCTGAACAAAAGCTCATTTTAGCCTTAGCCAAGCAATGAGGCTGCTGTTCAGGCAAAGACTGTCCATTGGCACCAGGCTGGAAGAAATTTCAATCTAAGGGTCCATGAGGTCAATTACTGAGGTTTGTAACATGATGAAATGATATCTAAATTCCATTAGCTCAGTACAGAAATCAGTTAGACATAAACTAACTGCTCTAACAAGACAGCCAAAAGGCCAGGGTCCTAGTACTTATTCTAGATATTTCCAGCCCTGAGACTTCATATTATGTATTAACAAGCAGCTGCAGGATCTTTTCTCTGTACCTGAACAGACATCAGATGGTTTGGGACCTTGTTATCTGGCAGACTGGCTCCTCCCAAAAATTTCTGCCTGCATCATCCTATTGTCGCAGGCAGGTTATTTGAAAGTCCCAACACTGAGAGAGACCTGCGAATCAACAACAAGGCCTTCTCGATAGTGGGCCCTTGCTTGTGACACCACGTTCTGCCTCAGATCTGTTTGGCCCCTATGCTGCTCATCTTTACAAAACAATTAAAGGCATGGCTATTTAGATCTGCTTTCTCTGACCATTAATTATTTGTTTCACAAATGTGCTCTATGTTTCTGTAAATGTAAATGTATTTATTATTTTATTGCTGTTTCAGGTTTATTTGTTTTTTGTATGTTATTTTTAGATTGTATTTTTATTTTGTTATGATGTAACCATGTAAACGGCCCAGAGTTGCCATGTTGCTATATGGGCAGGGGCAGTATATAAATCTAATAATAATAATAATAATAATAATAATAATAATAATAATAATAATAATAATAATAATAATAATAATAATAATAATAATAATAATAATAATAATCAGAAGATAGGTATAAAAGATGAAAAGCCTGAAAAATATAGGGGACTGAGAAAGAGGATAATAGAAATGTTGGATGGCTCCAAGATTTTGAGAATAAATTCTCCAAGTGCACAATGGATCAACTAGAAATAACAGCTGATATGATCACAAAAACAGTGCAAAAACTGGACATCGCCTGGCAATGATAAACTGCATGGGGTTTGGCTTAAACAACTGACCAGTCTGCATGGTAAAATGGCCGAACAATTTAATGAAATGTTGAGGACAAGTTAAAAGAGTGGTTAACAATTTGATTCAGAAGTATCCAACAAAAGGAGCAATACCTGAAAATTACAGGCCAATAACATGTTTACCAAATATGTATAAACTACTGACAGGCATCATAGCTGATACAGTAGAGTCCAGGATTATTTGGAAGCAAATAACATCATCGCAGTAGAGCAGAAAGGGAACAAACGGGGAAGAAGAGGCACAAAAGATCAGTTACTCATTGATAAAATGATCCTAGAGAATTGTAAAGCCCGGAAAACTAATTTATATATGACTTGGATTGACTATAAAAAACCCTTTGACTCAGTTGGATTATTAAGTGCCTGCATGTCATCAGAATATGTAAAAGTATTAGTGCCCTAATTGAAAATGCGGTGAAGAACTGGAAAACAGAATTGTTTGTCAGGGACAAAAGTCACGGATTGGTTAGCATCGAACAAGGGATTTTTCAAGGTGACTCTTTTTCACCTCTGCTATCTACTATTGCCCTGGTTCCCCTCTCAATAATTTTGCAGAAGAAAAGTTTAGGATAGCAAACTGCTAAAAATTCAGGGAAATTTTCTCATCTATTGTATATGGCTGACTTAAATTTGTATGGAATTGGATTGTTCCAATCAAGGAACATTTCTTACTGCAGAAAACACAACCTCTCAACTGCAGAAACTACCCTTAGAGGGTGAGATTGGATGCCCTCTAGCATCCCAGCTAACTATGAGCAAAATGGGAACTCTTAGGCATTCATGCAAATCACCACTCAGAACAACAAGGACAGTATAGTCCAAGATTCCAACAAGAACTTTTGACAAATTGGACAATAGTAACAAAGGACTCTCAGCAAACAGCCATTTACAACCAGACCTTTTAGACATTGGGAACACAAAGAGTTTAGTAGGGACTCCCTTTCCTCAGGATTGTAATCCCTAAATAGACAACACTTATGTATTTGTGTTCACCAATGAGTTCATGCATTATGCTATCCTTCATATGTCCATGTCATATCTTCTATGCTCCATGCGAAGTCATGTGTATAAGTCATATGCTTATGTATCTATGCGTCTCAAGATATTCATGCGTTTCTGCATCATGCAATGTAATGCAATGTACCCTCAGTGTTATTCCATGAGAGGCAATGGTTGTATTGTGCTATTTCATATATTATTTCTATTTGTGATGTACCCCAGAGTTTTGCAGTCAAGGTTTCACTCCTGAATGTGTATGAATATTGTACTGCTGACTTTGGTGTTGGGGATATGCACATCACCTACATAACCCTTACCCTCAGCCCAACACCCCAGATACAAACCTTTCACCCTTAGAAAGCACCACAGCCTAGAACAGTGAGGGCTAACCTTTTAGAGACCGAGTGCCAAAACTGTGATTCAAAACCCACTTTTTTTTTGCAAAGTGCCAATACAGCAATTTAACCCTGAATACAGGTGGCTGTGAAGAGGTGATGTCGGGTGCCCACAGAAAGGGTGACGAGTGCCACCTTTGGCACCCATGCCATAGGTTCGCCAACACTGGCCTCGAATGTACAGCCTAGACTTCCCAAACTGCTGCAAAGGCCTCCACCATAAGGAGCATGGAGTGGGGGTAGGTTGCCACAAAGGGCTC
Organism: Phrynocephalus guinanensis; assembly: GCA_037367245.1. Classification (NCBI taxonomy): domain Eukaryota; kingdom Metazoa; phylum Chordata; class Lepidosauria; order Squamata; family Agamidae; genus Phrynocephalus; species Phrynocephalus guinanensis. The sequence goes on along the minus strand of CM074742.1, from coordinate 3,647,289 downwards.
TCCAGGCACCATCAGGCCAACCCTAGGACACCTCACACCCCAATACCCAGAGCCAAGCACCCTCATAAGTCTCAAAGACTGCTAATATCATGTCCTGTCCAGGCAGGAAAAACCCAGACAAAGACCCTCCATGTTAGACTTGTCGTGCTGCCTAGAGACAAGCCACCATGTCCATAGGAATTCCATTCCTCTTGGGGCCAGGCTTTAGGCTCCTAAAGCAAATGGATGTTTGGGTGAGCAGTGAAACATTTCTATCTCTCAAGAAAAAAGTTCAGTTGCCATGACTCAACTTCCAGATACACTCACCTGGGTGACTGAGAATCTTCACAGACACCTGGCTGCATGTAGCTGTGCTCAGTACAGGTCCCAGCAGCCCTGCTAGCTTCACACAAATGTCTCAGTCATTTCCAAAGCTAAGAAATGGGGGCCCAGCTTTAATTCAGCAATGCTTGATACTGGATATTTAAATTAGGTGGACAGGTAAAAGAAACTGAAGAGAGCAGACTATAGAATTTGCTCCTACTTGGGAAGTGTATGGAACAAGTGGCAGTGACTCAGTGGTATGAGATTAAGTTTGGCACATTTTTAGATGTGTTCCTTGAAATGTTGAAAGATAACCATCTGTCACAGCATATGATCTTCTTCACTATAGCACATGACGTAGCTCTTGTATTTACCATAATTTGTCATTGGTTAATTTTCAAGTATAACTTTTCCAAAACATATTGTATGTCTCAGAGGAACTCTTATTATGGATGTGTCATTTGACCTTGCATGACAGGGGATTTTTTTTAAAGGAAGGGTAGGGATGCTGAAACAGCAGAAACAGCTTACCTGACATGTGAAAGGGTTTTGGTGGAGAAGTGTTGGAATGAGAGTTAGGAGTTGTGCAAGGTATCAAAATGCTGCTGACTGGAGACTGGCTAAGCATTGGCAAAGGTATCTAAGGAGGCAAAATGCATGTAGGGAAGAAAACCATACAGTCATTGGATGGCAAAATCTACTCAATTAAAAAAGCAAGACAAAACAAACAAACAACAAACAAACAAAAGATACAAAAACATGGCACGTTACAGACTATTATATTTTAATGCAAGCTTTCATGGGCAAGCTTTCACGCGTAAGTTTGACCGCATCCCCCCCATCCTGGCCCACCTGCACTGGTTGCTCGTTGCCTCCCGAATAAGGTTCAAGGTGTTGGTTTTGGTTTACAAAACCCTCCATGGCTTGGCCCCTGTCTATCTGGCGAGACTCCCAATAACAAAATATCTAATATTGGTACCACCATTGAATAGCTGCTTTGTTGTGCATTGGTATTTCAGCCAGTATTTCATTATTTTCTATATATCTAATGAAGTGAACATTTCCATGAAAGCTCACATTAAATTATAATAGTTACTCTTTAAGGTAGCACATGTTTTTGTCTGCTTTATTTTGTTTCTTTGGATTTTGCCTGATATGATTGCACAGACTAACATGGTTACCTTTTCCAAAACTAATCTTTAGTTACCAAAACACTCTTTAGTTAGACTTACCCAGTTACGCCAATGCAGTCCAGGAGAGACTTCACCAGTAGGCAAAATTGTGTTGGCTAGCAATGCTGGTTCAATGGGATAATATCACCTGCAGTATCAGATGCTTCTTATTAGGGAGTCTCTGCTTTGATTTTGAGTTATTTGTAGCTGATGAACTTGTGCACTATGAGACAAAGTTGTGCAGAATCAAAGTAAAAACTGTATACGGGTCAGTGTGAAGTACCAATATCAGCAACATGCAAAGAACAATGTCAAGAGCATAATATAGGAGAAAATTCATTAAGAGTTAATCCCATCAGCAAACAAGCAACACGAGACAGGTTTCTGTTTTTTCCTTTACATTAGAGCTGGTCTATTGAATCAGTGAGAATTTGGTGAATCAACTCCTTTATAAGTTCCAATAATTAAAATGCACATACTCTAGTTCTGACTCATTATGCTAAAAGAAGTCATGGTTGGAATATTTACGAGTATTTATGATTTTTTTTTAACATTACCTTTCTCCTTGGAAAAGGACCCAAGGTGGCTTACAGTATGGAGGGAATATATACAGTCCAGTACAATTAAGACATATTCAAGTTTAAGAACAGCCATATATGGTAGTCCACCATTCAGGGAAAGCTGGCCTAAAGAGAAAGGTCTGTTTCCAGAAAGACAGCAGGGATGAGGCAGTCCTGGCCTGTAGTGGGAGGGCGTTCCAGAATCTGGGTGCAGCAGCTGAGAATGCCCTTTTATGTGTTCCCACGAGACGTACCTGAGAGGGTAGAGGATGGAGAGAAAGGCCTCTCCTGATGACCTTAACACCCAAGCCGGTTCATACTGTGATTTTATCTTTGTGGTTGCTAAGACTCAGGTCAAATAATGCTTTGTAGGTTAAGGTGAGCACTTTGAATTGTGCTCGATAGCTGATTGGCATCCAGTGGAGCTTCTTTAATAGGAGTGTAATGTGATCTCTGTACTCCACCCCAGTCAGCAATCTAGCTGCTGCATTTTGGACCTGTTGAAGTTTCCTGAGACTTTTCATCAGAAGTCCCTCATAGAGTGCATTACAATAGTCTAGCTGGGACTTCATTAGGGCATGTGTTACCATGGGCCAGAGCAGGTTTCTCAAGGAATGGATGTAACTGACATACTAGCTTTAATTGTGCAGATGCACTCCTGGTCACCAGACCTGGACATCTAGGTTCAAGGATGAGTCTGGCAGCACCCCAAGTTATACACTTCTTTTTTCAATTACAGGGTGATCCCATCCAGTACAGGTTTGATCACTATCCCTTGTTCTTCCTTTGACTGACCAGCAGCACCTCTCTCTTGTCTGGGTTTAGTTTCAATAGTGTCATCCTGATCCAGTTCATTACTACAGCTAAACACTCATGTAAAGTCAAAATAGTAGCTCCCTTAGAATCCGGAGGTGATGAGAGGTAGAGTTGGTTGTCATCAGTATACAGGTGGCACTTAACTCCAGAAGTCTGGATAATAATCAGGGATTACTCACACCCCAGTCAGCACTTGCTATACAGAAGTATAGCAAGCCGTGTCAACAGGCTAAAAAACAGTTTTTTATCCGTGGGCTGTTTTGACTGTTAAACGAGACATGATAACTTGTGATAGACTCGTGGGGCTGGTGAGTTGTGCAGCAAGCACACAGAGTGAAATCAGATTGAATGGCTTTTTAGTGGGATGGTGTTGGGGGGGGGAGGAGAGAGGCTCAGCCAATTTCACTGTACACTGGTTGTACAATGACAATAAAGGTGATGATGATGATGATGATGATGATGATGATGATGATGATGATGATGATGATGATGATGATGATGATGATGATGATGATGATGATGATCTCCTCCAGTGGTTTCATAAAGATGTTAAATAACATGGGGGACAGAACAGAACCCTGGGGAACTCCACAGGTCAGTGGCCATGATGTCAAACATGAATCACCTAACACTAATTTGTGCATTTTTTTTCCTGCAAGAAGGACTGGAACCACTTTAATGAAGTGCCCTCAGTTCTCATTTCAGAGAGGCAAATCAGGAGGATGCAAAAGCAAAAGCAAACTTTTCTGCTTATATATCGCCCCATGCCATTTCAAGTAGTCTCTGGGGGGTTTACAGTTTAATTACAGTATGCAGGCTACACATGCTGTCGCCTATAGTGTCTAGTAAAACCAAAAGGGACACAACTTCCTTATCCATTTCCTTTTGCAGGTCATAAGGACATAAGAACATAAGAACATAAGAAGAGCCATGCTGGATCAGGCCAAGGCCCATCTAGTCCAGCTTCCTGTATCTCACAGCGGCCCCACCAGATGCGTTTGGGAGCGCATGAGGTCATCTACCAATGCAACCAGTGCTGTCTCTTTCCCATAGCAAGGCCTGAAGCCAGATTGAAATGGATCCAGGTAGTTTATCTCATCCAGAAACCTCTGGAGATGCGAGGCCACAACCCACTCTAGGCCTTTTCCTAAGAACGAAATATTTGATACCGGTCGGTAATTGTTCAGTATCATTTGGTCTAAGGAGGGCTTTTTAAACAGCAGTTTTACTATTGTCTCATTTAAGCATGCCAGAATCCTGCCCCATTGTAAGGAGCATTCACTACTCTTCCTAACCAGTCTGCCATACATTCTCTGGCAGCTTTTATAATCCATGAGGGGCAAAGATCCAACAGACATGTGATAGCCCTCACCTCTCCAAGCATTCTGACCACATCATCCGGCTGTAGGAGCTGAAAGTCATCCATTAATACAGGACACTCAGGGGTGTGTACAATTTATTTACTGGCTCTGGATAAGTAGCAACATCCAAGGTAGCCTGGATCTGTTCAATTTTACCTGCAAAGTGTTGTGCAGTCCAATGCAGTGAAGAGTGTTCAGACCTCTACATTGGAGAAACTAAACAGCCATTAAACAGAAGAATGGCCCAACATAGGAGAGGTAACAGCTCAGGTCCAGAATCAGCAGTACACCTCCATTTGAAGGAAAAAGGCCACTCTTTCAAAGATGAGGATGTACACATATTAGACAAAGAAGAGAGGTGGTTTGAGAGAGGAGTAAGGGAAGCCATTCATGTTAGCATTGAAAATCCCTCCCTCAACAGAGGTGGGGGGCTCCGGCATAGTCTAGCTGCTACTTACCAGGCGGTACTTTCCACAGTACCCAGGCAAATCAAGGAGCCTTCACCACCAGGTCACAGCTAACGACCCATTCTTGATGGGTTTCAGCACCTTAGGCTATTGTTTACCTTAAGGCCTTGGACACTAATGTCTCCCTAACGAGCCTATTCAGGCTTTGTTCATCTTATGAGCCAATCAAGACCAGGGGACAAGAGGTCAAGCTGACTATAAGAAGGTCTCTTGCACTAACTGTATTCAGACCGATGAAGCTGTTTGGATGAACAGCGAAACGTTTCTATCTCTCAAAAAAGAAGTCCAGTAGCCATGACTCAACTCCCTGTTGTGCAAATACTTCACAGCGAGTTACAGAGTGGCCCTTGTCATCCACCCATGGGTCAGCATGTAGCAGACTTTTGACTATTTGGAAGTTCCACTGGGCGATTTTATGCCAAATCAATGGTGGTAGAGAGATTCAGGCAGTTTGAATCAATTGAACCTTCTGAATAATAGATTCATCAACTCCACACTGATTCAGCAACAGGATTTCAGACAGTGATATATAAATGTACATCACACTGAAAATTATATCAATTATCAATGATGCATAGCTTCCCATGATTTCATAGAGAAGAAAATCAAGAGGTGATTCTTAGAATAGTACTAACCACTTTAAAATGATCTCTTCCTTTTTCCAGAACACCCGCTCTCCACCTGATCTATATTTTTAATAGGGACTAGTCTTATTGCTGATCCTGACTAAAGCTCAGTTACTGTATATACCCTTTAGAAATTACTGACTACTTTTAAGGGAGAATAAAGGCTCTCTTGTTCAAGGGCTTTAGCTCTTGATACAAAACTTCAAAATAGTTGTTCAGAGCTATCAGTGAATCTATATGTCCTCAGGGTTCTATTGTGTGACTGATTATTGCCTAGACTGAGTGCTGCAGATTCCAACTTGGGTCTGTGCTTGAAAGATTCAAAAGCAAGCATACTTCACCTCACAAAATCCTGGAGTTTTACTGGTTTCTTTCTTTCTTTCTTTCTTTCTTTCTTTCTTTCTTTCTTTCTTTCTTTCTTTCTTTCTTTCTTTCTTTCTTTCTTTTGAAAATGGACTGACAGATTTTCCTAACTGCTGTTGAGGAGAATGTCATTTTTGAGTTGGAAATGATGTAAATAAGCAGGAAAGAGAATGGGTTTTATTATCCATATACACCCCAAGCCCTTTAGCCTCCCCTTTAGAGATGTCTGAGGCATTACAACTTTATATTTCCTCTTATGTCATCATAGGTCTCTTGCCTGGGACCTTCTTTCTCTCTAATTCAGTGATCCTGAATTTTCCTTTTTTAAAATGTGATTCCACTTATTATCCTCTGTCTTTGGAACTGCCTCCAGAAACTCCTAGATGATAATACCTATTCCTTCAGACTCCTTTGCTGATTTCACCTTCTTGGTGAAGCACTGGTTTAATTTGTTCTTAAGCTCTAAAAGTAATGAGATCATACAAATATGATTGTATTCATGACATTGTCAATTGTTGATCTATCATGGCCACACAAAATGTACATCGTTCTATGTAAAATAAGATTGTTCATTCTTCCAAATCCATGGTTGCAACAATGGGGAATCTGGCAGCAGATTTGGCGGATGAAAGAGATGCCCCCAATCTCTCTATGAAGAAGATTTATCCCACCCACCGAGCCTGACCCACCCCTTCTTGTCGGCTGTGCATAAATATGGCAAAATAAATACAGCCCAACCAATGTAGAAGCATATTTACATACTTTAGGCTTGGAATTGTACCTTGATTCTATGATCAGTTCCAAAAATGAAGCAAAATTGGTCTCTGAGAAGCATAGATAATGTATTATGACCCAAATGCAGTTAAGAAAGTAGTGCAGAAATCCTATTGTATAAGATAAAAAACACCCTATCTTTTGTTTTTTTTCCCTTGCATCAATAATTGTGTTATTCCTGCTTGATACATCCATAATTAGCTTTCATTCTTTCTTTTCTATTTAGGCCTGAATGCAGTACTAATGCCATTCTACCTGACAGCAGCAGAAAGTTCCCCCATTCACACATGACCCACTTCCATATACAATGGGGTGACTCACTGGTTTATTCAGAAACCTCTGCCGCAGCAAAAGTCCTACATCAGAACTATGTTACATGATATGTGGAAGAGAAAAGAACATCCCGGGGAAGGAAGAGTTCTGTTCCTCCAAAATAAGCCTCTTGAATCACAGGAGGCTTAATAGATTCAGACTTCTGTTTTATATAGTTAAGTGCCTATATATAACCCCAAGAAAAATTATGTTCCTCCTTTCAGAATTCCCTTTTGTCCCAGCAATTAACCGAGGTCTTTCTGAAATCTTTCTATGGATCAATGAATAGATCTTCCACAAACACTATGCATGGAGTGGGAGGTGGGAAAAGAAAGACTCAAGCATTCCCTCCTGTAGAGCAAATAAGGATACAACCCAATAGTGAGTGGGCTACCCTTAAGCCCAAATAATTACAGCCTAGCAGTTCTTGAAACATAAAAATAAGTTTTTTTATTTAAATAACGTAATGATTACAAGACACAGTCTTAAACTTCAAGTTACAGATGCTATAAGAGTCAACTTTCCCACACTAGAACTACCTCTTTCTCTGAAACAAAGTAATTACATTATTCAGATCCCTTGGACACCCAAACTCCTGTCCTTAGTGGCAATCTAACTCCTCACAATTCTATATCAACCTCTCCCCACTCCCTCAGCTCTTCTTTTTTTATAGGTCCTCCTGAAGAATCTTTATTTTTCCTGCATTCTTTCATCCAATCAGCTATTTATATTGTTACCAAGTAAACGTAATGGGGGTTCCATCATGGTAGGAATGTCAAGGATGGGATATGGGATGTCCCACATGGAATGTGGAAAATCATGAATGCACTCTATCAACAAAGCTATGACATCCTAAACTCTTTCCTTCATTTCCCCAAAACCTTATTATTATTTGTCAAGACAACCTTCACTTGGTTGAATGGAGTTTCTGATCCTCAGCTATTAAGGTTACACTAATGATAAAGCAAAAATACTAACATAGGAGTAGGCTGATCAGGCACATAGGTAACCTGATTACACTTTTCCATTCTGTGATGATTATATATTGCATTTGTATTTAAATTGTAATGATTATTTATATATTTGTATATGTACATGTAAATTAGCATATGCAAATAATGCTAATAAAGAAAACTGCATCCTGTCTTGCTTTCATTTGGAGAAGGTAATGTATAGGTGGCCACCCTGGTGATGGCATCATCATTTGGGATTGGGATGCAAGATGGACCACTGAGGTAACCCTTTTGCCATGTTCCTGTTTGGTCCCCTGGGGTATACTGTACAATGGAAAAGTGACGGTAAGAAGTAGCCTTCCATTAATTTTGTTAGAATTCCACTACTACAAACTTCCCAAAGATGCAATCGTGTGTCAAACATCAATTTAAAATGATCTGTGTAGGATTATGAATCATAGCCTAAAAATGATATGCCATAAATTTAAATAGTGACTCTTGCCATATTCAGTGAGATGGCAGAAGTATGTTATTTTCTCAACTTCCAAGAGGCATTTAAAACGAATGTTTTGTACAGAAGAATTTGTCAAGTGTATCTCTTCCAAACTTTAATATAGCTGGGGGGGGGGGAATCTTACAAAACCCAGAAAAAAACAATACTTTTAAAATGGTCAAAATAAAATTAAAACACACAGATGATAATATCTAGCACCATAAAGAAAGGATTACAATAAAATCTGATTCATGACCGTTAGAACTCTAATAGTATTTGCCAGAAGGACCAAAGTAGCCACAAACTGAATAATGTATTTTGCTTTTATTTCACAGAAGAAAATTGAGTTTTCCATCCATGGTAAGACATTCATTGATTTCAATGAAATATTTTTGTATGGTTCTGATAAGGAAGGCAATATCAAAGATCATCAGAAAGGTCCTTTTTAAGCAGCTTGAGTTCTTTGTATAATAATTAAAGGAAGTAACACACTTTCACCTAACTGGTAATGGTAATGTATGCAGTCTGGGCATACGTCTGCAGCACCCAGTGCTGTCAATTAACACCCAGAAAGAATCTGTGGCCTGTTCGGCCTATTTCTATATTAGGTGGATCACCCAGCTATGCCCTTATCTTGACATTGGGTCCCTCACATGGCTGGTCTATGCACTGGTAGTTTCAAGATTGGATTACTGCAACACTTTATGTAGAGCTACCTATGTGGCCGCTATGGGAACTTCAGCAGGTCCAAAATACATTGGAACCTTGACTTACATGCTGCTTGACTTGCATCATATTTGACTTGCAGCAAGAAGGGGCCTGTTTGACTTGCGCTGCAGGCTTTGACTAACAGCCCAGAGCCCCGGCACAAGGCCCCGGAATCAGGTGGCAGCCATGACCCAGCATCGCGGCTGCCGCCTCCAAACTGCTCCTGCCTTCTTCCTCTCCTCCAGCAGTGGCAGCTTCGGCGAGGCCAGCTCCAAGCACCTGGAGCTTGTCCTCATCCTCGCCGGAGCTGCTGCTGCCGCTGGAGGAGAAGAAGGGCCGGGAGCTCAGGGCTGGCCTCGCTGGTTAGACAGTCGGCTCAGTCTTGTAAAAAAAACTGTCTGCAGAATTCTGGTCCACAATGGAAGCATTTTAGTTGGGAAGCTGTACAGTTGTGGGACTCTAATGGTAAGCATAGAGTTGTTCAGAACTTGGAACATTAGGTTAAAAATCAGTAAAACTTAAATGTTAAACATTGTTGCTATGAACATTAAAAAGTGGAGGTGTATAACTTGTGGACTATAATTCCACTGCCGCCTCCTCTCTTTGAAGAGACATTTCATTCACATCCCTGGAAGGAATCTCCTATCCCAGTCAATTTGTGTTAAATTGCTGTTTTCGGGGGTCTTTTTCATCATCTGGAATGTTCATTTGACTTAAGGCATGTTTGACTTATGTCTAGACCAACGGAACGGATTAATGATGTAAGTCAAGGTTCCACTGTACGATGACCAGATTGTTGTGTGGAGTAAATAAACCCCAGCAAGGTGATAATATTAACATACAAGGGCCTAATCAGTTTGAGACCTTGCTACCTGGTGAAATGCCTCCTTCCAGTGATAACTGCCCATCTTACTCTTTTGTGCCAGGTTTGTGGGTTATGGACACTGAACCTGGGAGAGGCCTAGAAAACAGACCAGGAATTGGGCATTATTGGCAGATGTACCACATCTATGGAATCAACTCCCATCTGATACCTGCCTGGCTCCTTCATTGATGACTTTGAGATAATTTATTTATTTATTTATTTATTTATACCACCCATGTGGCAGCAAGACCACTCTGGGAGGTTTACAACACGTGTTAACATAACCATGGGTCTATGTTCAAGGTTGCAATGAACATCTCAGGGCCTGATCTGGCTTATACGCAATTTATGGCTTTTAAGGTGAACACCAACACGTTAAATAGGTCCAGGAACAAGGCATTACAAGAATTTCAGCCTGTATAGCAGGGGTCCTCAAACTTTTTAAACAGGGGGCTGATTCACTGTCTCTCAGACACTGTTGGGGGGCGGTCTATACAGTATGACCCCCATATCCTCTGATTCACCATCAACAGATTCAGTAATCTGCAGTAGAGATGGGCACGAAACAAACATTTTTTTGTTTCCGTTTCCGTTTTTTTCGTTTCGTTACGTAACGAAGCGGCAAATGAATTTTGTCCCCAGAAAGAAACGAAACGAACAGAAACACCAGAAATTTTCTCGTCCGTTTCGTTTCCATTACTGCAATGCAGTGAACTGCTTAAAATGGTAAAAAAATAATTAAAAAAAAGAAATAAATGATAACGAAACTGGAATGAAACGGTAACAAAACGAAAATGAATTTTTAAAAAAAAATTCGCGGAAAAACGGAAACGAACCGAAACGGACCCTCCAAACGACAAACGAAACTCCATTTTTTCTATTCGTGCCCATCTCTAGTTAAAAGTGAAAGACGTAAAAGCTCATTGCTAGCTATAAGACCACAGGCTAAGGATGTGGCTCCATGGACATTTGCCTTCCGGTTTGATCTGTTTTTGGGGTCAGGCTGCTTCTACTTCACGCAGCAGACGTGCCAGCACAAACCAGCCCGTCTCCAGAGAGCTCCTATTTGCACCCTTTTCGCTCTCTGTCAGGGGTTACTCTTTTTAAGGAGCAAATAGGACGGCACCTTTTGGTTAATTTCCAAATCGTTGGGATCAAACCAAAGTGGTCCGCAGGTTCGCACAGCCCCTGGGACACACTCACCAGCCCAGAAGGGAACGGGAAACCACTTCTGAGTATTCTGTATCTGTATCTGAAGAGGTTTGCTCCGAGTCCGAATGACTTGATGGCACACAAGGATTATTCCTCCCATTCTTTAGAGCTGACTTATGATTCCATCTCCACAATCAGACCTTTTCAAATTCCGAAACACAGGACACTTCTCTCAAAATGGTACAGTACAGATGCTCTTTATTTCAGTCCAAGCAACACAAGATAAAATAGAAACAAATCACAGGTCATGCATATGGTCCAAAGAATAATTGTGCAAATATTCTCAGTGGCTCACTTCTATGCCTTCTTCCCTGCTTTGCATAGAGAGAGGCTGAGGATTGAGGCTAGATTAACGAACAAGACATGAGACACAACCAGGCTGCAGCTGAAGAGTGGATTTGCCTGGCATGTGTCCAGAAATCCTCTCACACCAGTTCATGAGGAAACAACACAAGTTTAAAAAAGAAGTCCCAGATTGTCTATATTCCAAAGCTTTGTCCCAAAGCCCCGTGCATTGCAACATTTTTATTTTTCAAAACTCCCCCCCAAAACCTCCCTTGAAGACTCTCATGTAGAAACCACCAAAGTGCATTCCAATCTATTTTGAGTAGACATGGGCACGACTTGGCAAAATTCCCGTTTCCGTTTCCGTTACTCGTTTCCGTTACGCAACGGAAACGGTAACGACAATTACTCCCCCAGAACTCGAACTCAAACCGACAAAAGAAAAATTGGGTCTGATTTGTCGTTGTCGTTCCTGGCATCGCAGCGATCACACGATGCCAAGCGGCACAGAAAAAAAGTTTTAGAAATAACCCCCCCCCGATTCCCAGCCAAAAAAGCAGGCGAAAATATGCCTGCCTGAGGGCACCTACCAGAGGGGTGGTTTCTGGGGGGGGGTCCCCACTCCAGCCTTCCCCCCTCCTGTCCTGGGCTGCTGGTACCGGGCTGGGAGGGGGCATCCTCGGCGTCTCTATTTGTGATGCGGTGCGGGGGGATACAAAATGGTGACCGCAATATTTTTTTTTAAATCGTGGTCCAAAAGCCCACCAAAGCACCACAGAAACATGCGAAAATTAGCTATTTTAAATGCTTGAATTTTTACAGTAGCAGCAGTGGGTTTTTCTTGCAACAAAACGTCTCAATTGATTTATTTTATTTTATTTTATTTTTATTTTTTTACACCTGCGCACACGCCATGATGGGCTGACCATGGGATGGGACCATGCAAATTTTTGGAGCCATTCCACCAATCGCATGGCTAGGTTTTGCTGAGACTTCTGGATGTGCCAGAGAGGGCATAAAAAGCCCACCAACCCTAATCCTAATCCTAACCCTAACCCTAACCCATACGCCAATACACTGTGTTCTTAGTGGGCCAGAGGCACCCAGAGGTACAGCCCACTAACCCACCCTAACCTTAACCGTTACCCTAAGCCTAGCCCTTACCCCCTAACCCCATGCTCTGGGAAGTCAAGTCACGCTAAATCGTGGCGGTAACGACAAACGACACGACGAAACGACAAATTTTTGAAAAATTTCGCAAAAAACGGAAACGACCCGAAACGGACCCGTCCTGAAAAACGACAACTCGAAAAAAAAATTTCTGGTCGTGCCTATCTCTAATCTGCAGATAGCGAGCAGTGATACAAGGGCCTGGGCTTGGCAGCAGGCCTGCAAAATTGGGTGCAGAGGATGAGGAGATTGCACAGCTGGGGGATGCCTGCCCGCCTGGCTGCCTCCAACATTGGCAACGGCAGTGGAGGCTGCGCAGCCCTGGAGCACCCGCTCCCCCATCTGAGAAGGTGAAGATGGGGGTGGAGAGGAAGAGAGAGGAAGGTGGCAGCAGTCAGGCTGGTGGAAGTGTCTGTCTGTGGCGGGCAGCAGAGCCCCAGGGGCTTTTTGCATGGCTTTCTCTTCATCCTCATTGTCTGTCTCTCCTACCCCCACCCCATCTACTCCAGCTCGTCCCACACCCCCATGTTTCCACTGCTATTGCTGCCAGGCAGCAGCAGGACTGAGCCCTCCATGTGGCTCTCGCCTGGCTGCCGTCTCCTCCTCCTCCTCTTCCTCCTCCTCCTCCTCCTTGCCCTCCATGCCCCCATCTTGCTTTTGCTGTTGCCACTAGGCAGCAACAGGACTGAGCTCTCCATGCAGCTCTTGCCAGGCTGCCTTCACCTCCTCCTCCTCCTCCTCCTCCTATTCCGGGAGTACTCCTCCTTTGAGCATCTGTGATCCTGGCCTGGTGAAGTTTCCTGGTGGCGGTGGTGGAGGAAGCTGTGTGGCCTCAGAGCTCCCAATCACCTGCCTGCCTGCAACAGTGGTGCTGCTGGCAGCAGCAGAGGAGGTTGCTCAGCCCCCGAGTGACTGCCCGCATCTACGATTGGTGGTGGTGGCAGCAGCAGAGGAGGTTGCTCAGCTCCCCGAGTGACTGCCCGCATCTACGATTGGTGGTGGTGCCAGCAGCAGAGGAGGCCGCTCTGCTCCCAAGCACCTGCCCGCAAGCACCACAAGTAGGAAGAGGCAGCCCGGGCAGTGCAAAGATGATTGCAGTGGGCCCACACCCAGCCTCCACCACTGAGCTGGGGGAGGGGGGTTTCTGCACTTGCCAGCGGGCCACGTTCAGGGCCCTGGTTGGCCTGATCCAGCCCCCAGGGCATAGTTTGTGGAACCCTGCTGTATAGAATCAGTATTCTATCATTTCTGCAAGGAACCATGCAGTTAGATTCTCCAATGGCTGAACCTTCCAATTTGTCTAATAGTGGACCCATGTACAGCACATTATGGTGGCCTAGTTTGCATGTAGCTATTCTGTGTGACTCTAGAAAAGCCTTCTTTCTCTAGATAGAGGTTCTGCTGGCAAAACAAAAGGGGGAAACAACAGAAAACTAGAAAATGACAGAACATTGTTAGTTGTCACTAGTCCACTCACATGTATTATAAGTCAGCGTTTTTCAACCACTGTTCCGCGGCACACTAGTGTGCCACGAGATGTTGCCTGGTGTGCCGTGGGAAAAATTGAAAAATTCTAAAGAAATTCAACCAAGGGCCGGCGGGCGGCCCACAGCTGGGAGGCGCTATAAATAGCATCCAAGGGCCATCTTGGCTCCTCCCCCCCCGAGGCCCGCGGCGCTTGCGTCACTTCCTCCCCGGCCGGACCTGGCCCCGCTCATTCTCTTAGTGTTTGCCCTGTGCCTGCCGCTGCCGCCGCGACTCGCTCGCTTCCCTCTTCCCCCTCCTTTTTTTACCCTGGACCACCACCACCCCTTTCCTGGGAGCTACCAATGGACTGAGCCGCCCAACAGCCCGCCCGCCAACACGAGCCGGCCCGGGAGTCCCAGCCCAGAACAAACCACCAGGTGAGGGGAAGGGGAGGAGGGGGCGCCCGGCTGCCCCACAAGCACCGCGGCAGGGCTGCGAGGAGGAGGGGATGGAGGAGGCCTCCGCCGGGCCTGGGCTGAGGAGGCGGGCGGGCGGGGGGGCTACTGGCACGGCTGGACGGCCAGACCGCCGGCCTTTAGGGTCCGGGAGGGGAAGAGCCATCTCTGAGGGCCCCCGCGATGGGTTCCTTGAAGTCTTGCCCCTTTCTTTCTGTCTTGGGTCGCCCTCTTCTCTCTCTGTGTCTTTTCTTTCTTTTCCCCCCACCTCTCTCTTTCCATTTGTACCCTTTCCCCTCTTCATAGAAACGTGCTCATTTCTAGCCTGCATATGTGTATGTCTAGCAGCCTGCCTACTGTAATTAAAACTGTAAACCGCCCAGAGACTCCTTGAAGTGGTATGGGGCGGTATACAAGCAGAACACTTTCTGCCTTCTTTCCTTCCTGCCTTCCTTCATCCTCCTCCCCTCCTGTCGCTGGACTTGCTGAAGGCATCTGCCTTGGCCACAGTGTGGAGAGCAAGATGGGCTTTTGGGTCTCATTTGTGTTCCTGGAGAGTCAGTGCCCCTTCTCAGGTCTCCACTGGACACAGAAGTCCATGCAGGGCAAAATGTCTTTAAAAAAACAACACAGGTAAGTGGGAACTGGGTGCTAGAGAGCGGGCTGCCTCAATCTGTGGCCCCTCTGTCCTGCTTCTCCCTACACCAGCAATGGCGAACCTTTTAGAGACTGATATAGGCACAGAGTTAAATTTTGTAACATTTTCTAATGGTGGTGTGCCTCGTGATTTTTTCATGAAACAAGTGTGCCTTTGCCCAAAAAAGGTTGAAAAACACTGTTATAAGTTATCTCAAACGAATGCTTGACAAGAATACCATACTCTCCCAAGTACTTGGTTGCAGACCTACACTTGTTTTACAGGAACACCTACAGATTTAAGCAACCATTGACATAAAATGAATTACACAACACATATACAACAATGGGGGTTATATCCTGCTACAAACTCAGGTCACTTGCTTCTGCAAAGGAATAAAACAGTGTTGTAGTTTTTTCATAACTACAAAACACTTTGCCCAAACATCCCCACATTTGGCACAGAGCACTATCAGATACCCATGCCACAATTACTGCTGACTTGAGTCCCAGTTTCATAGTTTTAAGGTTTTTTGGTTTTCTGGGTCACCCCTATTTTTTGAGAAAATTGAATTGGTGCCCTCAAGCATAAATAATATCTGGAGATATGCAAATGTTGGTTCAAGAGATAACAATGTAGAAATTGACCAGTAAATCACCTGTTATACAGGATGACACTTGGGAAACGAATGATGTGCACTGTACAGTCTATTCTGTCTATCTAAACTTGACATTAAGTGGACAACACTATCATGCAGTCAGCATTGAACTAACCGGTCTCATTGGCTGGAGAGGTTATTGCTCAGATAACAAATACCTGGCATTATAAAAATAGTAGCTATGATTAAAAAACCTTTTCTGCCTCAGAACAAAAGAGGCACCAGGCTTCACCCCCACTCCCCTCTCTTTCCTTCTATCTCTACACTAAATGCATTTTCCTTTCCATTTATTGCTATGCAAATCTACCTGCATTGCAAATTGTTCTACAAACAGACTGTTATTGTGTTTGAACTGCAATATGTGTACATCACCTAGTCAGCTTCACCAGTTAGTGGCTTCGATTATGAATTTGTCTCTAGGGCTCCTTGTAAATGGCTGACACATGAGAAAGGAGGGTATTTCATTTGTTTCTGAAAGCACTGGGTGCTTATTGTTGAGTGCTAGACAGGTGGCTCTGGAACAAAACAGAAGAAGAATTACACATAAAAAACAAAAGGGTCATTTCCATGCTGTTCTTCTGTTAGGAAAAGCTGTTTGAGAGAACTGCCTTAGAATTTAGTATGCAGAGACAATGAACTCCCCTGTCTATTCTGTGCATACTAGCAGGCACCTTATGTACTGGTTACTTACCAGCAGGCTGTTATATGCTCAGCAGTCTCAGATGTTGCCATATCAAGGTCCAGCCATTTCATTTGAAAGAAAGAGCCTCAGCTGCCCAAACTGGTTTCAAGAAATCCAAAGGGCTCAGTGTTGCCATATAGAGACTATGAATTAATGTGAGATGTGTGTGTATGTTGTGTTGTTACAGTTGTGACTGACTCTCCATGACCCCATGTCCATGGAGTTTTCTTGGTAGGAATACTGGAGTGGCTTGCCAGTTCCTACTCCAGGTGCCTACAGCACCTGGTATTCCCTGGTGGTACCCCATCCAAGTACTAACCAGGGCCGACCCTACTTAGCTTCCAAAATCAGGCGAGATCAGATGTGCTTACATTCAAATCACATTTAGCCATGTTCTATTTTAAAAACTATTTTGAGATTAAAGAATCATACACTCATAGAATCATAGAGTTGGAAGAGACCTCAAGGTTCATCTAATCCAACCCCCTGCTTTGCAAGACCCCTCCATCAAAGTACCCCCGACAGACCATCCAGCCTTCATTGAGATGTCCACCAACACACCAAGATCTTTTTCCTGATCCATCACAGATAGCTCAGAGCCCATGAGTTACCAGGTCTGGAGATTGTTGCCAGGGCAGCACCTGCAAAACAGAGTGATATGGGACCCCCACCTAACCCGGGGGGGGGATCGGACCCATAAGCAGATGCTGGGTGGGGCCAGCCCCTTGGAGAGTGTTACATGCTCAGAAGGGGGCAGGCCCAAAAAGGGGTTAAGAGGGGGAACAAACAAGATATTAGAGACATCACAGCCAAACATCTACAAGAAAGCCAGAAGAAATATAAAGCCTATCATGATGGTAAAACAAGACCTCATTCTTTCCAAGTAGGAGACTCAGTGTTAGGTCCAGGAGTAATTGAACAGAAACTGGGAGGTGTTATCTATTTGATCAGAATGTCTAAGCATGAAAAGAAGCCAAAAGTCTGCCATGCCAATTGGTTAAAGCCTTATGTGAAGAGACAAATTCATTTGTTGAGAGTGAAGTTGGCTTCACCTGAAACTCTAGAAAACACCAACCTTGATTTTCTTCAAGAATTCAAGGAAACAGGAGATTTGTCTGAAGTATACCTGGCTTCTGGTATTCCTGTGTATAAGAAAACAAGGAACGTGTAAGGTCCTAAAAGAGAAAGCTTCTATTTTTGTCAACAACTCTGGAAGAACTGCCGTAGTCAAGCACAAGATCAATGTAAAGGATGACACACCTATCAAATCATCACCATATAGAGCCATCGGTGATCATGCTAAGCAAATTGAACAAGAAATTAAAGAGTTATTGGATTTGGGAATCATTCAACCTAGTGAATCTCCATGAGCTAGTAAGGTGGTGAATGTACCAAAGAAGATGACAGATGGTCAGATGAAACCTAAAGTACAGTTTTGTGTGGATTGTCAGAAACTTGATCAAGTGACAGTATCAGATCTTTATCCAATGTCCAAGGTGGAAGATTTAATCGAGAATATAGCAAAGTTTCATATCTTGTTTGGATCTTTCTTCAGGTTACTGGCAAATTGAGCTTGACCCCGAGTCACATGAGAAATGTGCCTTCATCATGCATAAAGGAACTTTTGAATTCCTCAGAATGCCTTTTGGATTATGTAATGCTGGTGGTACATTTCAGAGACTCATGGATATTGTTATTCAAGGACTACCATTTGCTCATGCTTACCTTGATGACATCATGATTTTCTCAGACACCTTTGGGGATCATCCGCAGCAGGCATGTCTAAACTTCAGCCCTCCAGATGTTTTGGACCATGACTCCCAGAGTCCTTTGTCACTGGCAATCTAAGGTTAGAATTCTGGGAGTTGTGGTCCAAAACATCAGGAGGGCCAAAGTTCAGACATGCCTGATCTAGAGCATGTCAGAATCATGCTACAGTGTCTACAAGATGCAGGGTTAACTGTTAAAGCTTCAAAATGTCAATGGTTGAGAGGAAAAGTTGTGTATTTGGGTCTTTGGGGGCGCTTTTACACGACCTCTAAAATCCGGTGGCAACTTAAATCTGGACCAAAGATCTTGGGGGTTTGTCGCTCTTCCTGTGTTCCCACCCCTCTGCACTCCATTGTTCCTGTCTGCATGAGGGGAGGGAGAAAAAAAGGGAGAAAAAATGCAGGCTCACCTCTGTCTGCCAGTGGAAGCAGCCCCGAGCAGCCCCGTCCTCATGCTTCCTGTCTCTTAAAGGGGCAGCAGGGACAGAAAAACAAACAGAAGGCGAGGGAGCCCGGCATTCACAGCTTTACAATGCGCATCGGAAGATTTTTTTACCTCCTGGAGGCCAGGTACTTGAAAAGTGCGCTGAGATGCGCTTAGGTGGGCGTGGTCATACTTAATGTTTTTTAAAGTCCGGAGCTGGTGGGAAAACATTTTTAAGCTCTGGATCTGGGAGCCCTTTGCCTCGGATTTTAGGGGTCGTGTAAAAGCGCCCTGGGTCAGTAGTGGAATGAATGAACCTTTGCCAGGAAAAATAAAGATTGGCCAATTCTTGAGAATAAAAAGCAAGTTCAATCATTCCTTGGTTTGGTTGGTTATTACAGAAAGTTCATTCCTCATTTCAGTCATGTGGCAACTTCATTGACTGAACTGACTTGTAACAGAATGCCTGTTAAAGTAGTTTGGACACCTGAATGTCAATATGCTTTTGATGCTTAAACAATTGTCTGATTCAATATCCTATATCGATTCCTCCTTATTTCAATAAGCCTTTTATGATGCAAATGGATGCTTCAGAGTTTGCGATAGGATGTGTCCTTATGAAGGAGAAAGAAGGTTTACTCCATCTAGTATCTTTTTTCATTAAGAAGTTGCTGCCAAAAAAAGGAATTACTCTGTTCCTAAGAAAGAATGCCTAAGTATTGTCTGGACACTGAACAAGTTAAGACCATACCTTTGGGGATAAAACTTCACTCTACAAAAATATCATCAAGCTTTGAAATGGTTGAATCATCTGAAAGCAAGTAATCAATGTCTTCTTAGATACAGTTTAGTGCTACAAGATTTTGCATTCGATGTTCAGTATATTCTGGATTCTCAGAATGTTATTGCTGATAGTCTTTCTAGGATGTATTTTGGCATTGAAAATTCACCTGAAGAAGATACTCTTATTCCAGATTGAAATTATTGGGTTTATTTTTAGTTCAGTTACTCAGTGTAATAACTGTGTTTTTATTGCTATGCATTTGTGATAAGTATTAAAATTTTTTCTACATTTGTTTTTCAGAAACTTACAAGCCTGCAAGCATAAAAGTTATTTGGTATTGTTATTCATACTTTGATTTTATATTGTTGTATCTACATGTAGATTGCATATATTCAATCATTAGTTCTACCCCTTATGATTGTTTTCTGTTGCACTTTTATAATCTCTATTGCACTTTGATTCTTGTATACCTCTTATTATTACATAATATGGTTTATATTTACTTTCATCATAGTTTGTAGTTTTAAAATGCTAGATTGTAATCTAGGATTTTTAATGTAACAAGATTAGAAGTAGTCGAGCATGTTAGTTAGGCCTAAATGTAAACATTCATTATTAAAGTGCAGTTAGACTTGTAATTTTGCCATTATCTCAGTGCCTGTGTCAACAAAAGCTACTAAAGATGTAAACAATAAAGCTCAGCGAGGAAGCAAGTGAAACTTGATTGGATATGATTAACGTGACAGATTTTTCCCATTCCAATGGACAGTCTGAGATGAAAGAGAGAGACTGCAAGAGTATTCTTTCTTCACCTGAAGACAACGTTCCAGTGCAAAGATGTAGGTTAGAAATATAGAGAGGGGCCTTTGCCTCAGGTCTTATGAATTTTTAGCGTAGAAATCAGTTTTGTTATTTTCTAGATAGCAGCAATATTTTGTGTATCCTCCAATAGACTCAATAAATGCTCTTAATTATACAGAAGGTGCCTTGGTAATAGTTTTGGTATGTCTATTAAGCTACACAGCAAATTAAAAATACTGGAAGTCAGATATTCGAACTCACAGGTTTGTTTGTTTTTTGACAGTCTCAAGGCTCCTGCATAGATCTACTGAGGAGGATTTATAGCAGGGGACCTTTTCTAAAAAGAGAAGGCTTAGCTATGGGAAACAAATGCAAGTCCCTGTATGGCCAATGGTGGGGAGGTAGATGCAGAAAACCCATGTGCTCCATTTGGGGATTGGAGTAAAATTTTGTAAACCTAATAGGTATAGCCAGTTGGGACCAGACCGAAGAAAAGGAATATTACCTAGTGTTTGCAGTCTCATCTTACTCCTGTTGATGTTCCATGTGCCTTCTTCTTGGTACATGGAGGGTGGTGGCTCTTTCTTGGTATCTTAGTAGTTCCATTGAGGAAGCCATGTGGCCATTACAAAAACAAGATGGCTGGACAGCTATTTTCCATCATAAGCTGACAGGCAGAGAGATAATGAGAGAAAAGCTATGTTTATGTTTCCTGCAGACTGCAAGGAGGGGGCTGCACAGTGTGTTGAGAATGCTCTTGGCATGAGCTACACCTCAGGCACTCCAGCCATGTAGGGAATGACCAGGTTCTTCCATTGATTCTGGGTCTCAGGCTGATCCCTTGTTCTTCTGGGTCGGCACACTGCTTTGTTGAAGGCCCATTTTGGATAACCACAGGCCTTAAGTGCTGTCTTCATGTGCCTGTCTTCCTTCTTCTTGGCTTCTGTGGAGGTGGGGATGCTCTCTGCTCTGTGGCTTAGGGTCCTGATGACTCCTAATTTGTGTTGTAATGGATGGTGGGAGTCAAAGAGTACTGATTACAGATGGGCACAAATAAAAAAATGGCATTTTGTTTCTTTTTATTCCATTTTGTTAAGGGGTTTGGCTCATTTCATTTCATTTTTGTGAATTTTTGTGAAAAAATTCATTTTGTTTCGTTAATTCATTATTTGTTTTTACCCTTTTCCCCCCCAGCGCCCACTGTGCGGCCCCTGGGGCCTGGTTGGAGCTGGGGGGTGCCTATAAATGGGCGTGGGAGGAATAAAGAGGGGGAGCGGCATCAGAGCAGCGCTGCTCTGGCCGCCTAAGCGCGGCCTCCTTATCTCTCCTCCCGATCGCCCCCGCGATAACGGGCTGCAGGAGGGAGGTGCAAGGGGCAGTGGCTTTGAAGCTGTGCTGCTCTGGCCACCTAAGCGTGGCCTCCTTATCTCCCCTCCCGATTGGTCCTGTGATAATGGGCCATGGGAGGGAGGCGCAAGGGGTCGGCTTCAAAGCTGCGCTGTTCTGGCCGCCTAAGCATGGCCTCCTTATCTCCCCTCCCAATCGGCACTGCGATAACAGGCTGTGGAAGGGAGGTGCAAGGGGGGCAGCTTCGAAGCCGCGCTGTTCTGGCCGCCTAAACGTGGCCTGCTTATCTCTCCTTCCAGGGCTGGGCTGAGGCTCGAGCGCACCGTGTCCCTCGATGGCACCGACGAGGTGCATGCTCCCTCCATGCAGCTCGGCGCGAAAGGACCTCCGGACCAGCACCAGGTAGGAGACATCTCCACCCCCCATTAACAAAACAAACCCAACCAAACAAATTTTTCTCGGTTCAGTTCGTTTCGTGTTAAATTTGCCCCTAGGGTCATTATTTGTTTTGTTATGTAACGAAATGAATAATGAACAACAAAATGAAAAAAAAATCATTTCGTGCCCATCTCTAGTACTGATCTGTGTGGGTGGGTTTCCTGTAAACTTCTACTCCCAGTCCACGGTCTGATGATGACTGCACAATCCAGGAAAGCCAGCCTGTTGTCTTGGGTGTCTTCCCAAGTGAAAATATTAGGGTCCACCACATTGATGTGGTCTGTAAAGGCCTGTTCTTCCTGAGTCTTGATTTTCAACCAAGTATCATCTACATACATGAACCAGTGGGACGGAGTTGCCCCTGGGAAGGTGTTGAGTGCCTTCTTCTCCACTTCTTCCATGTATAGGTTTGCAACAATTGGTGACACTGGGGAACCCATGGCACAACCATGCTTCTGTCTGTAGAAGTCCCCTCTGTACATGAAATATGTGGTGTTCAGACACAGGTCCAGAAGCAGACATATGAGGCTGGAGTGTCTGAGAAGCTTAAAAGGATTTTTGACAAACACAACATCCCTTTTTATTTCAAAACCACAAAGACACTAAGGCAGAGAATTGTCCACCCAAAGGATCCGATACCAAAACAAAAAAGGAGCAATATAGTATGTGTGCTCCAATGCAGTGAGGAGTGTGCGGACCTCTACATTGGAGAAACTAAACAGCCATTAAACAGAAGGATGGCCCAACTTAGGAGGGGCAACAGCTCAGGGCCAGAATCAGCAATACACCTCCATTTGAAGGACAAAGGGCACTCATTCAAAGATAAGAATGTGCACATATTAGACAGAGAAGATAGGTGGTTTGAGAGAGGAGTCAGGGAAGCCATTCATGTGAGCATTGAACCCCCCTCCCTCAACAGATGTGGGGGCCTCAGGCATAGTCTATCTGCTACTTATCAGGCTGTGCTTTCAACAATACCCAGACAAATAAAAATGCCTTCACCAACAAGGTCATAGCTAACGACCCATACCTTATAGGTTTCAGCACCTTAGGCCATTGTTCACCTTAAGGCTATGGATACTATTGTCTACCTAACAAGCCTATTCAGGCCATTGTTCATCTTATGAGCCTATTTCAGACCAGGGTGACAAGAGGTCAAAGCTGACTATAAGATGGAGGACTCGCACTAGCTGTATTCAGACTGATGAAGCTATTTGGATGAGCAGCAAAACATTTCTATCTCTCAAGAAAAAGTTCAGTAGCCATGACTCAACTTCCAGATAAACTCACCTGGATGACTGAGAATCTTTACATACAACAAGCATTAACACACACACCTTCTGTAGAAAAGCGGCTTTCAGCGAAAGGGTGTGAATGTGTGGGAAGTGATTTCTCCTGCACTTGTTTTACAAATTTGCTTTGTCTTTTTGCCTATTGCTTTCCTGGGCTGGTAGAGTTTTTAAAAAAGGAAACTTCTTTTTCCTTTGTTGTTTTTATATGTGGTGGACATAAGGACACAGTTTAAGAGCAGTAGTGGGAAAGCTGTTTTTCAAAGGAATGTTTATTTGACCTTGGTTGGATTCCAGTGTTTTCAAAATAAACTGCTGGAAAGTAGCTGTCTTCTCTCATTGCTCTTTGCTTCTTTTCCTTTTTAAAAAATCCAGCCTCCTGCTTCTACACCCCCCTCTCTCCTGGAAACTAACCCCACGTGTGATATTAACCCCTTGATATGAGCTATAAAAACACAATGGGTTGGAAAATGTTGTCAGATCAACAATTTGCCAACACAATTTAAATGGATTTAAAAAATATCAATCTCATATCACAGATGGAACCACCTTCTGAAGATACAGAGATTTTTAACCTTAATCAGGATACAGATCCAAAGCAGAGGGCTGATTTTAGTGTACAGAACTGTACAGGATGAACTCACGAAGAAAGTTAAAATTAGTCTTGATCAGAAGATAGAATCAGAACAGAGACCTTAATCTGCAGGAAAATACAATAAGATCTGTGTAGGTTAAATCTGTGGATAGGCCAAATTCAGAGAGGAAGAAGATAAGCGCATTTGTTTTACTGGACAGGGATACAGAGGAGAGAAGAGCTTGAGAACTTTCCAGCTGCAAACTATCAAGATAGAAAAACAACATATGAGGATAATGGATCTAGCAGAAAAATAGAAAATCCAGAAACAGGATTTTTGGCTTAGTGAATTGATTAAATAAACAGTTTGTTCTCTGTATTTTGATTGACTAAAGCTATTAATGGATTGTTGTGATATGGGAAATGGAAAACAGAAATGTGAAGACCAACCTGAAATATAAATAAATGTCAATCTGCTAGATCTTTAAAAGAATTGTGGTATTTAGGTATAGATAAGAACTTTTATACATAAAGTTAAATCTATAGACCAAGAAGTAATTCTTTTATAATAGTCCATAAGGTACTAACTTGAGTTATAGGAGACTTTTGAAATTAGGTATCTCTTAGAAGAATAGGTAAATATACCTTGGTGATGATATCTATTATATACTAAGTCAGCTAAAATATATCTTAAGTTGTTTAACTAAATGAAGAATTAAATACAGTATCAGGATTGAGTATACTGTTAAGATCAGGCAGGCTAGTTCAATACTGCATTCTGCTATCTCTCTCTTTTGTATTAGATGGAAATAGATGTGAGTAAAGATAGACTATGGATGGAATAAAAATTAAGTATGAAAGTATGTTCTTGTAAGTTGAGAAAAGAGATACGAAACATTGGGCTGAAATGCTGGGGAAAATTGTGATTGAATTTGTAGCAAAACAGGAGACAAGCAACATATGTGTTGTAATTTGTTTAGTGTAGAAAATAAATAAAATTATAAAATGCGAGTTTTGGGTGGCAATTGCATTCCTATTAATTTTACAAGTCCCTCTCTTTTACCTACCATTGCAGGTGCACCGCCAGTAGCTATACAATATGTGTTGACAATGGACAAAAAATTGCTTTAACACATTTTTACTGCTTTGTATAAATCTTTTGATTTAGTTGTGTCTTTTAATGGTATTAGAGATACTATTACCTTAGTGCTATTAAATTTGTCAGCAATACCTCTAATAAAAATGGCAAGCTGAGCCGTATTTGTAGCATCAATGCTCTCATCCATCGCCAAAGTATTGAATATAAAATTGGAAGCTTTACTCTCCAAACTTTTTTGATAGATTTTTCCCATAGCTTCATTTTGCCTGGCTATAGTCTGGCGAGACAAACTGATTTTAGAAATATCTCACTTTTATCAGGGCAAACTGTATCTGCCATGGTTTCCATTAGACATGGGCACAGAACGCCTAAATTACCGTTACCGTTCTTTGTTCTTCAGTCCGTTACGTAACGGAACAACTAACGGTAATTTAGACGGGACAGCCAGAACCCGAACAGAACAAAGAAAAATTTGTTCGGGTTTGTCGTTACCGTTAGTGGCATCACGCCGCTCGCGCGATGCAAAATGAAGCACACAAAACATGTTAGAAAAAAAGTTTTAAAAAATCCCAGCCAGACCTCTGTGAAAACCCAGGGGAAAATATGCCTGCCTGAGGCTTTGCCACCTACCAGAGGGGTGTTTTGGGGGGGTCCCCAGTCTTTTTTCCCCTCCTGTCCTGGACTACTTGCACCAGGCTGGGGGGGGGTCATCATCATCCTCGTCATCTCACCATGCCATGCGGTGGGGGGGGGAATCAAAAATGGCTACCACTTTTTAAAAAAACATTGTCTAAAAACACACCGAAACACAACACAAACACGTTGAAATTTATTTATTTTAATGCCTGAATTTTAATAGTAGCAGCAGTGGGTTTTTCTTGCAATAAAACATCTGCATTGATTTTATTTTATTTTATTTTTATTTTTATTTTTTTTAGACCTGCGCAATGATGGGCTGGCCATGGGATGGGACCATGCAATTTTTTTGAGCAATTCAACCAATGGCATGGCCAGGTTTTGACTGACAATTCTGGATGTCTAAGAGGGTATAAAAAGCCGAGGCAACTTCCAGAAATCGCAGTCGGGTGTGGATGTGGTTGAGGGAGGAGGGATGGCTGCTGGTGCTGGTGCTGCGAATCATGATCCGATCAAGAAGATTATTCGAGGAGGCTTTAGGCTTAAAGTTTATAGGCAGGCAGGCAGGGAACACAACACAACAGGCACAGGTAGGCACGATTTCTCCTCCTGTCTTGTGAGTTCCTGATCCAGAAGATCGAATTGAATTTAGAAAATTATTTTTTCATTCCCTGCAGCTTTGTCTGCTGAAGGGAATAGCAGTTATTCTTTCTTTGTTCATTTTCAACTCAACAGTCTCTCTCTGGCTGTTTGTGGGGAAAGGATTTTTCTGATATATTGGATAAAGGGGGAGTAGGGTGGACCGGGAGTGGGAGGTGTGTGGATTTAGTTTAAAATACTATACCATTTATTTTCAAAGATTTTCAACCTGAGAAGAAAAGAAGAAACACTTTCATTCATTTACAGCTGCACTACAGCTATTCTTAGTTGATGTACAACTAAATTATTTATTTAATATTTATTTTACACCAATATCTATTTTTGGAGGTATCTACCTACACTTCAGGTTTATTTTTGGGGTGTGGCTGGCACTAAGGCACCCTTCCAGACCAGTCCAGTTGCTGCTGATGCTGCTGGCTGGCTATAAAATTTATATCAGCCTAATATGTGCGGGGGGGGCATTCACCCTACTCCTACCAATCAAGTTAATTCACTGGGGGGCTGATTAGGCAACCAATTTCATTTGCTACTTTATTTGGGGGAGGGGGGATACACTACCCTACCTCTTATTGCACAAATTCCAGTAACCAGTTCAATTAGAGGGAGAGCCTATTGTTAGGGTAACTTCAATTTGCTTGCACACACACACACAATTTGGGGTGCAAGAACAGAACCTCCTCCTATCCTAAGGGGACAATATAAATATTACATAATATTATTTACTAGCTCATCTTCTGTTTGTTCAAACTTGTTGTGTTGTGTGCAATGACTGAACACACACACTCCATTTCAGTGGATCAAGTTGAATTCAGAAATTTATTTTTTTATTCCCTGACCTGGCCTGCAGTTTTGTCTGCTGAAGGGAAGAGCAGTTATCTTCTTCCTTTCATAGAATCATAGAATCATAGAATCATAGAGTTGGAAGAGACCTCAAGGGCCATCTAGTCCAACCCCCTGCCATGCAGGAACCCCATCACAATATTTCCGACAGATGGCCATCCAGCCTCTGCTTAAAAACCTCCAAGGTAGGAGACTCTATCACCCTGTGGCAGCATATTCCACTGCCGAACAGCTCTGTCATGAAGCTCTTCCTAATGTTCAAATGGAATCTCTTTTCCTGTAGTTTGAAACCATTGCCCCGAGTCCTAGTCTCTGAAGCCATGGAAAACAAACCTGCTCCCTCTTCAATATGACATCCTTTCAAATATTTAAACATAGCTATCATATCCCCCCTCAGCCTTCTTTTTGAAAGGCTAAACATTCCCAGTTCCCTAAGCTGTTCCTCATAAGACATTTCCTCCAGACCCTCAACCATCCTGGTCGTCCTCCTCTGCACCCGCTCGAGGTTGTCAACATCCTTTTTAAATTGAGGCGCACAGAACTGGACACAGTACTCCAGGTGGGGTCTGACCAGAGCAGAATAGAGTGGTACTACCACTTCCCTTGATCTAGACACTATGGTTCTGTTGATGCAACCAAGATTTGCATTGGCTTTCCTGGCTGCCGCATCACACTGCTGACTCATGTTCAATCTGTGGTCCACTAAGACACCCAAATCCCTTTCACAGGTACTGTTATCCAGCCATGTGTCCCCCGTCCTATATCTGTGCAATTCATGTAGTACCCTATATTTCCTTCTGTTGAAATCCATTCCGTTAGCTTTGGCCCAGCACTCTAGTCTGTCAAGGTCTTTTTGGATTTTCATCCTATCGTCTAGGGAATTAGCAGCCCCTCCCAATTTAGTATCATCTGCAAATTTAATTAGCATACTCTCTATTCCTTCCTCCAAATCATTAATAAAGATATTGAACAGCACTGGACCCAGAACAGAACCCTGGGGTACCCCACTGGTCACGTCTCTCCAAGCTGAAGAGAGGCCATTTATGGTCACCCTTTGGGTGCGATTAGTCAACCAATTACAAATCCACCTAAGAGTAGGACTATCTATCCCACTTTCTACTAACTTCTTAGCAGGAATACCATGGGGAACCTTATCAAAGGCCTTACTAAAGTCCAGATAAACAATATCCACAGCATTCCCCTCATCTACCAGGCCTGTAATTCTATCAAAGAAAGAGATCAAATTAGTCTGGCATGACTTGTTTTTAAGAAACCCGTGTTGACTTCTTGTAATGACAGCATTGTTTGTTAAATATTTTCAGACTGCCTGTTTAATAATTTGCTCTAGAATCTTTCCAGGAATTGAAGTCAAGCTGACTGGGCGGTAATTATTTGGGTCCTCTTTTTTTCCCTTTTTGAAGATGGGGATAACATTAGCCCTCCTCCAGTCGATGGGGACTTCCCCTGTTCTTCAGAACTTCTCAAATATTATTGCCAATGGTTCTGAAATTACTTCTGCCAGTTCTTTTAATATCCTTGGGTGTAATTCATCTGGCCCCGGAGACTTAAATTCATTTAATGTTTCCAGGTGCTCCTGTACCAGCTCTGTACCTATTCTATGTTGTAATTCCCATCCTACCTCATCTAGTCTTTGTCCCAGTGGATCTCTTTCTTCCTTTTTGGAGAAAACAGAGGCAAAGAAGGTGTTGAGTAGTTCTGCCTTTTCCTTGTCTCCTGTTAGTAACTGATTATTATCGCCACACAGACAGCCTATCATCCTTTTTTCCTTTTGCTGCAGACATAACTAAAGAAACCCTTTTTATTATCTTTAATGTCTCTGGCAAGTCTAAGTTCATTTTGCGCTTTAGCTTTTTTTACCATCCCCCTGCATATATTAGCTGTTTGCTTATATTCCTCTTTGGTGCATTTCCCATTTTTCCATTCCTTGTACTTGTTTTTCTTTATAGTTAGCTGTGCTGAAATTTCTTTAGTTTCATTGTGGTTTCTTTAGACCTCTCCCATTTCTTCTTCTTGTTGGGACAGTTTTAAATTGTGCCTTTAATATCTCGCTTTTAAGGAACTCCCATCTATTTTGGACTCCCTTCTCTTTCAGTGTGTCGGTCCATGGAATCACAGCCAATAATTCCCTTAGTTTACAAAAATTGGCTTTCTTAAAGTCCAGGATTCTTGTCTGACTATGCTTAGCTTTACCTTCCAACAGTATAAAAAATTCCAAGAGGGCATGGTCACTTTTACCTAATGATCCCACCACTTCGACCCCATTTATAAGGTCCTCCTCATTGGTTAAGACCAGATCTAAAATGGTTTTGCCTCTTGTTGCCTCCTCTACCTTCTGGACCGTGAAATTGTCTGCAAGGGCAGTAAGAAATTTGTTAGACCTTGCATTCTTAGCTGAATTGGAGTGCCAGCATATATCAGGATAGTTAAAATCTCCCATTAGTACTACATATCTCCCTTTTGACTGTGTGGCCATCTGCTCACAGAGGGCATCATCCCACTCCTCTGGCTGGCTTGGGGGTCTATAATATACCCCCACAGTGACATCCCTCCTAGTTTTTTCACCCCTGATTTTCACCCAAATACTCTCAACATGGTTCCTCTGCTGTTTACCTTGTATTTCCTCAGCAGTATAAATGTCCTTAATATATAAAGCTACACCTCCTCCTTTCTTACTCAGTCTGTTTCCTTTGAAACAGGTTATACCCTCCAATGACTACATTCCAATCATGTGTCTCATCCCACCATGTTTCAGTGATGCCAATTATGTCATATCTATTTTTCTGTATTAGGAGTTCCAGCTCCTCTTGTTTGTTCCCCCTGTGCATTGGTGTAGAGACATTTGAGGCTGCGTGTGCTTCTTACATATCCTTTGCTTAACCTGTTTTTCCTTGTACTGATGGTCTGCACTACTTCTTGTCCTGCTCCTTTTGCAACATTTGGGCTAATCTCAACACCCCCTTCTGGATCTCTACCGTTAAGAGAATTTTCTCCCTCCCCCTGCAAACTCAGTTTAAAGCTCTCCTTATTAAATCTGCAATCCTCTTGGCAAAACGATTCCTACCAGCAGTGGTGAGATGCACCCCATCCTGGCCCAATATCCCCTTTGAATGAAAAAGCAAACCATGGTCCAAGAATCCAAATTGTTCCTGCCGGCACCATCTCCAAAGCCAATTGTTCACCTCCACTATTTTATTTTCCCTTCGTGGGCCGCATCCTTCTACAGGGAGGAAAGATGAGATTACCACCTGTCCACCCAGGTCCTTCAGCTTCCTACCCATCTCTTCATACGCTTTAGTAATATCCTGAAAGCTGCATTTGGAAGTATCATTAGTTCCTACATGAATCAAGAGAATGGGGTTAGAATCAGTGGGCTTGATGAGTCTCATCAGTCTCTCCGTTACATCTTGAATCTTGGCTCCAGGGAGACAGCAGACCTCCCTGTTCATTTTGTCAGGCCTGCAGATGACCGCTTCTGTTCCTCTAAGCAAGGAATCCCTAACCACCACCACTCGCCTCCTCCGAGGCTTGGTAGGTGCCCCCTGGTGCGCTGTTAGATTCGGATTCCTTTGTGCAAGGTCCTGAGGCTGCTCTTGGTGCAGTTCCTTCTCCTGGTAGATATGAGAGAGAGATTGGAATCTATTTTGCAACTGCAAACTTCCTGTCTGTTTCTTAGTCCTTCCCTTTCTGACTGTTCATTTTCAACTCAACAACAGTTCTCTCTCTGCCTGGCTGTTTGTGGGGAAAGGATTTTTCTGATATATATTGGATTTGGATAAAGGGAGTTGGGTGGTGGACTTCTGGATTTAGTTTCAAATACTATACCATTTGTTTACAAAGTTTTTCAACCTGAGAAGAAAAGAAGAAACACTTTTATTCATTTACAGCTGCACTACAGCTACTCTTTGTTGATGTACAACTAAATTATTTAATATTTATTTTACACCAATATCTATTTTTGGAGGCATCTACCTACACTTCAGGTTTATTTTTGGGGTGTGGCTGGCACTAAGGCACCCTTCCTGACCGGTCCAGTTGCTGCTGGTGCTGCTGGCTGGCTATAAAATTTATATCAGCCTAATCTGGGGGGGGGGCATTCACCCTACCCCTACCAATCAAGTTAATTCACTGGGGGGCTGATTAGGCAACCAATTTGTTTGCTCCTGCCTCAGTGCTGGTACAAATTCACCAGTCACCACACACACAATTTGGGGTGCAAGAACAGATAACCTCCTCCTATCCTAAGGGGACAATATAAATATATATATATATATTGCTTCTTCAGTCTTGAAAGGGGGAGACAATTCTAAAATATTAAACTTATTTACTGGCTCATCTTCTGGTTGGTTCAAAGTTGTGCACTGTGACTGCACTGATTGCACACACACTAAAGTTTTTGGGGTGCAAAAGCAGATAATCTGCTCCTATCCTATTC
Organism: Phrynocephalus guinanensis; assembly: GCA_037367245.1. Classification (NCBI taxonomy): domain Eukaryota; kingdom Metazoa; phylum Chordata; class Lepidosauria; order Squamata; family Agamidae; genus Phrynocephalus; species Phrynocephalus guinanensis. Next base: position 3,615,836 of record CM074742.1, on the reverse strand, counting down.
TCTCAGCTAACTAAACCCTTTGGGAGTGGCTGTGCTGAGTTTTCCTCCTATATTCTGGCTAAAAATGTTTCCTTTCATGTGAAATCAACTCCCTAACTTCTATCAAAAGACAACTGACTAATTTGGGAGTTGCCGAAAAGCCTGCTTCTTTTTAAGGAAAAGTGAAAATGCACAGAGAAGCTAATTGAATCTTGACCGTGCAACTGAAATCAACATAAACTGAAACTCACAGTCGTGGAGTGCAGAGAAAAAACAGGTTCTCAAGGCTTCCAAGGGCTTGAAAGTGAACAAACCAGGATTATCTACACCCAACTACGCGATCAGTGCTTTCTCTCAGTTCAGTCCAACCAAAACATCTTTAAGAAGCTGGATTTTCTAAAGCAACAGCTTGCTGACATTAAAGCAACATTACAATGCATTGCTGACCTGATAAAGCTGGGAATCCTAAAAGCAGCACCTCCTTTAAACCCTCAGGATACTGAACAGGATGGTCCTCAGGCAGAAAAGAAGATGGGTACAAAAGACTCATCACAAAATGATATGCCCTCAGCTTTAAAGGGTCAGAGTTCTTCACAGACTCTGGAGAAAACAACTCAGGAGCAAGTGCCTAATTGCAGGGAGACCCAAAAGACTTGGGCAGACTGAGATGACCTACATAAAGCCAGCAAGGATCCTGATTCAGTACCTTCCAATATAGAAATATTAACTGTTGATGCATGGCCGGAAAACACTTTAGAAGAATCCTATCCTCAGCATTCACCTGCAACGACAGCCTGTGGGAAAAACACACCAATAGAAAACTTCCAAAGGACAGCCACCTTAGACATTGAGTCCATTCTGGCTGAAACCTCAGCAGCCAATTCCCTGTACCATATCACCATATAAAACTGGCTTTTAAAGAAACCCAATGGCACCTGGGTCTCCAACCCAGAAGTATTACAACAGATACTAGATGCACTAAATGAGGATTGGGACTATGAAACAAAGATAAAATGTTTCTGTATGTATCCCAGTAACCCAGGGTGCTAAGAGGCAGGGTGCACCTGTTCTTTGCAGATAGCAAACAGGCCCATCATTTCTGGAGTCTACTATACAAATTTGAAAAAATAGGAGTATTTTTTAAATGGGGAATACACAAAACCTATTCAGAGTTCAACTTTAAACCATCCACAAAACTGGACAATCACAAACTAACACATAAAACTAGAAGAATCAAGGTTCCAGAACAAAGAAATAGCACCCCAGCAATCCACTCAAGGAAGACAACTGAAAGCCTCAGTTATGAGCCACCTGTGCCCATGGTAAATGTTTCCACTTCTCAAAACTATTTATCTCTAAAGTCAAATTCGGATGGTAAAGAGAAGGAAGCACACACCCATTTTGTAACCTTCCCAAATAACATCATAATCAACAAGACCCATGATGTTACAAACAAAACTAAAACCCAGAGTATCCAGGGGGGAACGCTCCTAAGATCACAGCCCCTCCCAAATGGCATTACATCTCCTAGAAACCTCAGAATACATCAACTATACAAAGAGAAGACACATCCAACCTGTACAACTGAAACCACCCTTGATCCCATCTCTGAGTGGCACATGGACAATAGATATGCCCCTCTGGCAGCTCACCCCCAGAACTGACTATTGTCAGGCAAGAGACAAAGCCATGCCATGAAGCCTCTGCCCTGGAATACTACTTGGGGGGGGGATACGACAAAAGCCTCGAACAAAGCCAAAAGGCTCCCACACATTATAGAGACTCAAAGAAACCAAACTGTTGAAGAACTGGCTCATAAAGACTATCCTCCAACTACACCAGCTGCTTCTCCCACCTTCAGAGATGCACCTCAGTCTGCTCTGGAGAAGCAAATAATATCTAAGGAAGAGACCCCCAACAAATCACTCTCTGCCACTGGAGTGGAAATGACTTCAAAGGCACATAAAATGAAAGAGCACAAACAAAATGGGGCACAAGACATACAAGCACGATGGTGTGCATCAAAAGACAATCAAACATCTGTCTCTCCAATTGAACTTTTATCATGGAATGTGGCAGGCTGGACCAGATGTATTTCCCATGCCTATGACATCCCTTTCTTTTGCCGTAAATACGATATTATCCTTTTGCAAGAAACCTGGTCTGACAAAGACATAATACTAGATGGATTCAGGTCTTTTATGGTAAGGGCAACACCAGGATGTGGACCTGGGAGACTTAAGGGGGGGTTGGGTGTTTTAATATCTACTGCTCTAAATGTGATATCTAAGGAAAAACCCTCCCTGAAACAGTTGACCATGGCGGTAATACTAACAGGGGGCATGAGGACTTTATTGATTGTAAATGCATACCTGCCTCCCACTTCTAGAAAAGCAGAAATAGAGGAGAATTAGTCAGCCCTTGAAAATTATATAAGAGAGCTTACTATGGAACACCCAGATGCCCTAGTTCTGATTGGTGGGGATCTAAATGCTCGCATGGGCCCAGGCGACCATTACCTGGTAAGAAAATTCAAGATGATAGTCAATACAGAAAATGAGAACCCAGAGATGCTGAATCAAGATAGGGTTTTTAAAGATCAACAAGCAAACTATGCTGGGGCCTGTCTATATAAATTTGCCTACAGACTGGGCCTTTCTGTTCTAAATGGCTTAACCACACGTGACTTTCCAGGCAAATTTACATTCATGGCAGCATCTAAAGCCAGCACAATAGACTACATCCTGGTATGCAGGGGTCTCCTCTATATGGTTGAAACTCTCCAAGTGCTCCCTTATCTAGAGGGAGACCATTTTCCCCTACTTCGGTGTCTTCATTTAAATATCAGAAACTTAGATACAGAGCCCAGATACCACACTGAAATTGCAGCATTAGAAAGAGTGGGTTGCCAAGTAAGATGGTCATCCAAACTGGCACAAAATCTGAAGCAGCTTTTAACCTTGGAAAACCCGATTGGCTTATGCAACCCTATGGGAAGCCAGCCAATCTATCAGAACCCCATAGACACTTACTTCAGGTCCCAAGATGTGTGTCAAATGCAAGGATAAAGCTAGAGACAGGTTGCCTAGAAGTAGAAGCCTGGATCATCATTCAATCTCTATATATGTGGTTAAAAGGACACCTAAACCCAAAAGGCCTACTTCCCCTGATATTTACTGACAATTATCAATGTAAGTGGGTCAAATCTGTAATGAAAATTGGCCTCTCCCCCCAGGCACTTTTATCCTCAGGAATAGAAAAAGCAAAACAAATAGTCAAGCAAAGAATAGAGAGCATTGAGTATCAAGCAGACCTCACTAGTATCCAAAATATGGCAGTTAGGAGTTACGTTAAAAACCTTATGGAACCAGCCAAATATTTAACAGCTCTGGAAGCTAAAGGATCTAGAAGAGCATTTACGCTGGCAAGGTGTTTGGCCTTCCTCTCTGCTGTATTGGAAGTGAAATATAAAAATACCCCTTTTGCTGAAAGGCTCTGTTCCTGCCCCCTGAGGGAGATTGAGACCACTGAGCACATGTTCTTCACCTGTCCATTGTATGAAGCAGCACGCAAAGAGATTATTATCCCATTAATGGAAAGAATCCCTGGATGCTCAGAGGGGAAAAGACTTGAGTTCCTCCTTTCAGATGTAGACACGAAGATCTCCCGTCAAGTGGCTAGATTCTCTGTGTGCTAGATACTGTGTGATGGATACTTCGACTATGGAAAAAACTAGCTCTATGCATGGTAACATGTTTTAATTGTATTTTTAATCCATGGTTTTATATTTATGTGTGAATGCTCTAAGGACTGTAAATAAATTCTATTCTATTCTATAACTAAACCCTTCCTGCAGATATACCTTTGTGTTGTGCGGTAGAGAGACAGAACCATCCAGTTTTGAAAGAGGGGCTTATATATATATATATATATATATATATATAATATATTTATATATATATATATATAATATATATATATATATATATATATATATATATATATATATATATATATATATATATATATATATATGCATGTTAGGGTGTGATTCGGGTTTCTTGGTTCTTCTTCAGGCTGGTGTTCTGGCTTCTTCCATCTTGAAAGGGGGAGAAAAATATTAAACTTATTTTCTGGCTCATCTTCTGGTTGGTTCAAAGTTGTGCACTGTGACTGCACTGATTGCACACACACGCATGTTTTTGGGGTGCAAAAGCAGATAATCTGCTCCGATCCTATTCCCTCAGCTAACTAACCCCTTCCTGCAGATATACCTTTGTGTTGTGTGGTAGAGAGACAGATCCATCCTTGGTTCTTCCGTCTTGAAAGGGGGAGACAAAATATTAAACTTATTTTCTGGCTTATCTTCTGGTTGGTTCAAAGTTGTGCACTGCACTGATTGCACACACACTCAAGTTTTTGGGGTGCAAAAGCAGATAATCTGCTCCTATCCTAACCGTAACCCAATAACCTAACTAAACTATTCCAGCCCAGGCTAGTAGCAGAGATATACCTTTGTGCTGTGTTGCAGAGAGAGAGCAATCCTTCCTTTTCCAGTTTTGAAAGAGGGGCATATATATATATATATTATTTACTGACACTGGCTCATCTTCTGGTTTGTTCTACCTGTATGTGTGTTGCTGTTGGTACAAATCCACATGCACATTAACGGGGTGCAATAAGGAGTCCCTTACCTATATATCCGTGCTACCTCTGTGTAGCACAGTCCTCCTTGTTTAATCAATCTTTAATTATATGTGTTGTTGTGACTGGTGGAAGAAAAGTAGTGCCCATAAATTTTTTAATTTCTGATTCTTTCTGACTGTGTTTAAAGGGCAAAAGTAGCCTACCCTAGTCCTTCTACAAGGGAAAAACTTTTATCAAGGGCCAGCAGGGCAACTTTGAAATCTTGTACAAAAGAAAACAGTGTGAGAGTAAGTTTGTGGGCCAAAAAGGATACGTTTATTAGAATAGTTTGTTAACGTAACACAAATATAATAACAAAATATAGTTCTATAACTTTGAGAAATAAAAAAATGAGGAGGGGTGGCAGAGGCAGAGGCAAGGGCAAGGGGACCCCCACTAAAATAAATAGTGGCGTGTTTCTGAAGGAAGGCACAGGAAGCAGTGCAGAAAGTGATATTGCTGGTACCACTCCCTCCCCCAGCAGCAGCTGCACCACCAGCACCACCGGAGCATCTTCTGTCACTGAGGGAAGCACGGATTACTGCATGCGATCCCAATCACCAAGCTTTCACATTCAAACACACACCCCCTTGTATCAGGAGGAAGAAGAGTACTCAGAATCAGAAACCTCTGTGCATCTGCATCTGCTAGATTCTGAGGACCTGTTGGCAGGAACAGACGAAAGGCAGGCTTCAAGCAGTGATGGAAGGAGCACCCCTCCTTCATACTAGAACCAGAGTACCACCAGTGACAGCAGTCAATTTTCCCAGCAGGGTACAAGCCACACCACCACCAGCACTGCAGCGGCATGCAGTACCAGAGGGGGCAGTACTTTACATAAGCCTTGTGGCTCTCTCTGGGAGTATTTTGAGAACAGCCAGGAAGACTCGAGGCTTGCGGTGTGTAAGAAATACAGGGTGGTCGTGCGCAGGGGGAATGACCCCAAACACCTCTCCTCAAGTGCCTTGCGTAGCCACCTCATGCGAAGGCACCCTGGGACTCTGCCTGGGACAGTGTCAGGCCCTGGTTCCTCATGGAGGAAGAGGGGGGAAGCAGGTATGGGGAAGGACTCCATAGAAAGCTCCACTGAGAGTGGGAAGAGGCAGGCCACTGGTGCCTCTGTGTGGGAGTTTTGTGAGCCAACGTACTAGGGCCAAGGCACAGGAGTCCACCACTCGCGTGGTTGGTGAAATGGTGGCCATAAACGGTTTGCCCCTCTCCTTTGTGGAGTCATTGGGATTCAGGCACCTGATGAAGCACGTGGCTCCATGGTATGAGCCTCCTTCCCGGTGTACCTTTAGCGGGCGGGTGATTCCCTCCCTTTATGAGTCTCTCAGGGACATGATCCGGGCCCTGCTGCAGGCGGCCAGAGGAAGGAAGACCCACTTCACTTCCTACTAGACATGGGCACGACCAGACAAAAATGACGTTTGAAGTTTTCGTTTGTCGGAACGGGGCCGTTTAGGGTCGTTTCCGTTTGTCGCGAAATTTTTCAAAAATTTGTTGTTTCCATTTGTCGTTTGTCGTTCGTTGTTTCCACCGCAATTTAGCGCGATTTGACTTCCCAGAGCATAGGGGCGTCGCGCAATCAGGGCCGGAGGTAGGTGTTTTTGTGCCCTAGGCGGTGGGGGGGGGGGGTGGGCGAGCGGGCGGGCGGCGGCCGCGGGCGGGCGAGTGGGCGGGTGGCGGCATGGGCCACAGGCGGGTGGTGGCGCGGGCGGACGGGCGAATGGGCAGTTAGGATATCATTTAGGATAGAGGTTCTGTTCTTGGCTTGCACCCCAAATGTGTGTGTGTGCAAGCAAATTGAAGTTGGGAAAATAGAAAATAAATGGTAGTATATAATATATTTTTAAAATAAATCCACACCTCCCACTCCCAGTCGAACCTCCCCCTTTATCCAATATCAGAAAAAAATCCTCACAAACTGCCAGAGAAGAAATAAAGAATAAACTGCTATTCCCTTCAGCAGACAAAGCTGCAGGGAATCAAAGAAATTATTTTCTAAATTCAATTCCCTCCCTGCTTGTCTAACTTAAATCCTAAAGCCTCCAGCCTCCCTCCTCAATCTCGATAGGATCACACCATCACCAGCAGCCAGCCCTCCTCCCTCAACCACATCCATACACCTGACTGTGATTTCTGGAAGGTGCCTTGGCTTTTTATGCCCTCCGAGACATCCAGAAGTGTCAGTCAAAAACCTGGCGATGCCATTGGTGGAATGGTTCAAAAAATTTGCATGGTCCCATCCCATGCCCAGCCCAAATGGGCAGGTCTAAAAAAATAAAAAAAAATCAATACAACGTTTAATTGCTATAAAAAACCCACTACTGCTACTATTAAAATTCAGGCATTTAAAATAAATAAATTTCACATGTTTCTGTGGTGATTTGGTGTGTTTTTTGACCACAATTTCAAAAGAAAAATTGTGGTCGCCACTTTGGATACCCCCCACCACACGGCATGGCGAGACGACGAGGATGACCCCCCCCCCAGCCTGGTGCAAGCAGCCCAGGACAGGAGAAGAGGGGGGGAAAGGAGAAACCACTCCTCTGGTAGGTGGCAAAGCCTCAGGCAGGCATATTTTCGCCTGCTTTTTTGGCCGTGAGTGGGGTTTTTAAAAAAAACTTTTAAAAACTTTTTCTGTGCTTCGCATTGCACGATCGCCGCGATGCCACAAACGGAAACGAAAAACCCGACCAAATTTTTCTTTTTTCGGTTCGAGTTCGGGTTCTGACAGCTTAATTATCGTTACCATTTCCGTTACGTAACGGAAACGATAACCGAAAATGGAAACGACAATTTCACAGAGTCGTGCCAATGTATACTTCCGACCTCTGGACTGGTGGGCACCACGGATACCTCTCTCTGACGGCTCATTGGTGGCAACCCAAGGAGGTCCTTGACACTAGGGCATCCCGTGAAGAGCCACAGGGAGAGCCACAAGGGAGCACCCCAAGAGGGTACAGGGTGGTCCTTCTCCAGGCACAAAGCATGGAGGACAGTGCCAAAGGCATCCACATTGCTGAGGTCCTCCTGACAGCACTGCGAGGTTGGGCACCCAAGGGGCAGGTGAATCGCAGATTCATGGTTACTGACACAGGCCGTAACATGATCAACGCGGTTGAAAGGGCAGGGCTCCAGGGCATCTTGTGCGCAGCACACAAACTGCACCTAGTGGTGGGTGATGCCATTGGGCTGGGTACAGCAAAGGACTCCTGGTGTGAGGGGACCCTGGAGACCAAGGCCTTGCTGGACAAGTGCAGGAAAATAGTTGGGCACTTCTCACGCAGCGTCAAGGCATCAAGGATGATGCATGAGAAGCAGGCGGAGATGGGACGACCAGAGCACGTCCTGATCTAGGATGTGACCACCCGGTGGAACTCCACCTACGAAATGTTCAAGCGCATGGTGGAGCAGAGGGACGTGGTGGAATATGTCATGCCCCACACTCCCGTCCTGCCTGGGGGAATGGTGTTGGACATTGGTGCTACTGAGTGGCTCGCCCTCTCCCAGATGGTGGGTATCCTGCAGCCTTTTGAGGAGACCACCCACGTCCTCAGCAGCTACAACGCCAGCCTGGGCCATGTACTCCCCCTGGTACATGCCCTTCACCAACGCCTAGAGGCCAGTATCCGGGAAGTAGCCGATTTTCTCCCAAAGAGCAGGGCCTTGGCAGACAGGCTGTTGTCCAGCGTGGATACCCGCCTTACCCCACTGAGGAGGGAAAAGGTGTACCAGATGGCATGCCTGTGCGACCCTTGCGTCAAGGGTTCCTTGGCGGGCAGCGTTGCGGACCTAAACTCATGGAAGTTGGAGCTATGCCGTCAGGTCCGCAGGTCTGCCGCAAGGCAGCCCCAAGCGTTCCTGAGGGTGCACGGAAGCCAGAGCGATGCAGAAGAGGAATCCTCACAAGGGTCCTCTTCATCCTCTACTGGAGGAGTGTACACCCAGAGACCAGGTTCATTACCAGCAGCCACCTAGCTGGCCTCTGCCCTAGCCATGGCCATGACCATGTCGGAGCGTGCGATACCGGCTGGGAAGGGTGATTGTAAAATGCAGATGACTGCTATAGACCCCTTCCAATATCTCACTTTAGCGGGTGTATGTCTACAAATGTACAGATTTTGTTTCCTTAAGCCCCAAACAATAGCTATACCTCCCCCTGATGATTATCACAGGCAAGTTAAAAGGTTTTCAACAGTTTCAATACAGTGGCTGTAATACGTTGAACACACAGAAAACATCCAGATCCGCCACGCTTTAAATGGTGGAGAAGTCCAGGTTGGTTCTTACTATTTAGACGGATATGCAGTTGTAGATGGTAAGAGGATAGCATATGAGTTTAACGGTTGTATGTTTCACGGTTGTGCGCAGTGCTACAATCTTACAGATAGAAATGCCTTAACAGGAACATCTTATGAGTATTTGTACAACGCCACCCAAAGGAAAGTGCACTTCTTGAAACGTTGTGGCTTTACTCTTAGAACTATTTGGGAACACTAGTGGCGTCACATGCTCAAAACTGATCAAGGCCTGCAAGGTTTCCTTGCTACAGTTCAGTTTTCAGAAGCTTTAGCGCCCAGAGATGCTCTTTATGGAGGCTGTATTAATGCTATCTGCCTCTATTACAAACCTGCTCCGATGGAAAAGCTGTACTATTACGATTTTACCAGCCTTTATCCTTTTATTAATAAAGTTAAAATTTTTCCTATAGGGCATCCTCAAATTGTATACAGGGATTTTGAAGGGATTGAGAAGTATTTTGGTACAGCCAAAGTGAAAGTTTATCCTCCGCAGGGCCTTTTTTCCCCAGTGTTGCCTGTCAAGAATGGTGACAAGCTGATGTTTCCTCTGTGCAGGACATGTGCGGAAGACAGACAGCTAGAGACTTGTTCACACAGCGACGAGGATAGAGCTCTGGTGGGTACCTGGTGTATGGTAGAATTAGAGGTGGCGCTACAAAAAGGGTACAAGATAGCAAAATTTTTTGAAGTCTGGCATTTTGAAAATAAGTCTGACACACTCTTTTCGGAGTATATTAAAAATGCACCTTGGCCGGAAACAGGAGGCTTCCGGCTACCCTGATTGGTGTGTCACTAGTGAAGACAAAAAATGCTACATTGAAGCTTATCGTAAAAAAGAAGGAATAGAACTAGACCCTGAGCAGATAGGCTTGAACCCTGCCAAGCGTCAGATTGCTAAATTTTTTCTAAATTCCTTGTGGGGTAAATTTGCTCAAAGAAGAAATCTGAATATCATGGAAATTGTGAGAGATCCAGATTATCTCTTTCAACTTGTCTTTTTGGAAAAATATGATGTAGCGTTGTTTGATTTTATTGATGAGGAAGCGGTCTGTGTGTCTTGGAAGCACGGTAAAACACGTCTTGTACCTACCCGTAACACCAACGTATTCATTGCCTGCTTCACCACCGCTTATGCTCGCTTAGAGCTCTATAATTTGCTCAATAAGCTTCAAGAAAGATGTCTTTATCATGATACAGATTTGGTAATATTTGTAGCTCGTGAAAATGAATGGGTTCCGCCCCTAGGCAACTACTTAGGGGATCTCACAAATGAAATCCCTGCCCATTTAGCCATTACAGAGTTTGTGTCAGCAGGGCCAAAAAGTTACTCCTACAGACTTTCTGATAACTCCGTGTGTATGTAAGTAAAAGGAATCACACTAAACGCTGCAAACAGTGAAAAGATACACATTGATAGTCTCAAAGATCTCGTGTTTTCTTATGTCTCAGACAAAGGTAGACAGCCCCCGCATGAAATAGTTGTGCAGCAGTGTGGTATTGTTAGAAACAAAAAAAAGTTCTGTATAGAAACAAGGACCCTAAAGAAGACTCAAAGAGTCGATTATGACAAGAGAGTGATTGTGGATGGTTTTAAAACTCTGCCCTACGGTTATTGAAATATGGATACGCCCTGGCAACACCCTTTCTCTGTGATTCTTGCCAGGCCTAGCAATTGTGGAAAGACTTACTTTATAAAGCAAGTGCTGCAAAATGCTGAACTGATTCTGTCTGTCATGCCTGAGAATATTGTATGGTGTTATAGTTGTTGGCAGACTATTTATAACGAGTTGATGTCAAGATATTCTTTTATACAATTTATTGAAGGCTTGCCCCCATCCCTCGATGATGTTTTACTACCTGTCAATAAAATTAACTTGCTGATACTGGATGATCTTATGGAAGCTGCTTGCCGGAGCAATGAAATTCAGAAAGCATTTACCAAGTATGTGCATCACAGGAATTTAAGTATCATGTACATTGTTCAAAATTTATTCTGTCAGGGGAAGCAGAGTCGGACAATCAGTCTTAATGCAAACTATATGGTGCTTTTTAAAAACCCGAGAGATAAATTACAAATAGAAATTCTGGCCCGTCAAATGTATCCTAGGAATGCAAAAAAAAAATTGGAGGCCTTTAATGATGCAACATTAAAACCTTACAGCTATCTTCTGGTTGATTTAAATGCAACTACCCCTGAAACATACAGGTTGCGCACGGGGATTTTCCCTCCCGATTTACCGGCCGTTTATACTCTGAAAAAGACTTTGCTCTGTTATAAAGGCCGCTGATTTCCCCCATCTTTCCGCTTTTAGTCCTTCCTAAGACAGCTGGAAGCATGTCACACAGTGTAAAGAGAAACCTGCCCCTCTTGAAAATACTTGTTAAATCCAGTCCCCAGCAGAGAAAGGCTATTTTTTGTGCGGCTACCGATTATCTCGTATCGGCTATTGCCGAGATAGCCCTTAACACTTTGAGAGGTAACATTCCTCTCAAAACTTCACAGGTGACTATATTAAAAAGAAAGCGAACCATTGTCAAACATCTGAGCAATAAGAAAATTTCACTGAAGAAGAAAAAGCAGATAATTAAGCAGTCATGAGGCTTTATAGCGCCGTTACTCAGCCTCGCTATTCCCCTGTTTTCCAGTCTCTTTGCCAAGTAAAGAAAAATGGAACATGCCGAAAAAATGTACTTGGTCCCGAGCAAGCAGATAGAAGAACTGTGCAGTGTACCGGAAAATATCAGAACCACGACAGTCAGGCGCCTAGACTCTGAAATGAGAGAAATTCTCTTAAGGATGGATTTGTCTGAGTATGAAAAGGTCAAGCTTTACACTCGTGTTCTACAGAGATTTTTAGCATTGACCAGGCAGGATGAACTGGAAAAAACAGCCCCTCCTACCCTTCCATCTTCGCCGTCCCCACTTCTTCCTCCAGCATCCCCCACCCCCACTGAAAAAACCCTGGATGTTCAAGAAGTTTTAGAGGCCATCCCAAGGAGGTTTAAGAAAAATGCAGAAGTGTTGCTAAACAAGTTAAAACAACATAAAGATGTATCTTCGTGGGATACCCACGGTTCTTTCCTTTATTGGGAAGAGACTGTGCCGGGGTCTAACATCCTAGATTTAGTTAGAGGGGTCACCCAGTCTAATGTTATTTCTGCTAAGAGGCAGCCTAAAGGCTGGGATGTTTTTCTGAAAGCTATGGCTGAACTAAACACGCCCACCTCTATTCTGGGGAATCCGTCTGTTAGAGATCAATTAGAAAACTTGAAAATATTTCCTACTCTATCAAAGCCAACCGATGCTGCTCCACCTCGCAAGGTCGGTTCAAAAGGCCCAGACAGACGGAAAAGAAACCGTCGTGGCTCACTTTCTGAAATACAGCAATAAAAAAGAGGCATGTGAAATAAATAACTTTGTTTTATTCCGTGCTCAGAATTACATAGGGGCAGACATGCCTGAACATGTTGAAACATGTTGCAGGATTTGCGATATTTTATACATTAACGGATTGTGGCAAAGCCTACCACCATGCGGTCATTTCTGGAAACATCTTCAGAGTACAACTTTAAAATTTTATCAAATGTTAGGCCTTTGGTTCTGTTCTGTAAAAAGAACACACAATGGTAGCTGCACGTTACCGCTAAAGGGTGCTGAAGCTGCCTCTTCTGGAACATAATTTCTTTGCTCTGTTGCAATAAAAAGTCCTTGATGGCTTTAGGAATGTGCTGGTTATCAGGCGTTGATCCGTACGAGTCAAAAAAATCTCCAGGGCCACTCGCAGGCAGATAGATGGCCAGCCAATGTTCGCCAGGCATTGTAGGAGGGTGTGTGTTCACCACTCTTCCGTCGGGTCTTTTGGTAATACGGCCCCTCGGTAACAGATCACAGGGGTAGATGTCTAGAAAACTCTTGTTTTGGCACATTAAATTTTGGACCTGCAGAGTGTTCATCTTCACATGTAATCAAAGAGGACATTTCTGCTGTGATTAATTTCAATCACGTTGTCAAATACCCAGTATAAGATCATGTTAATAGTAGAGGGCAGGGGGTTGGCAAATCGGATCTCAGCTCTGAGATTTCCTGATTTGATCAAAGAATAGTGTTCCGCACAGCCTTCATCAGGAGTTAAGTCAAACGCATACAGTGTATAACCATGCGAGTATTCTAAACGATTGATTAAAAGGGACCTGTCCTTCAGGCCTTTTCCTGCTGTGTATATCAGCTACATGTACTCTCGAGCACAGATATCATTTGCATAATCAGGTTGAAGGGGTTTAGATGGAACTTGAACACCGTCGACGTATAAAGCTACAAAATTAACATGATAATGCTTGAAATTGAAAGGGTTTCTGGCATATCCTCCGCTGAAAGCCGCGTTGTCAACAAATCCTATGACTAAATGCTTTGGCAATTGTCCCAAAAAGAGGTTTTCTTGATTGCACACAAGGATACCGGTGGGTATACTAAACACATTCATCCCTACACATTGAATGGGATATTTTGCATTGGAGGATAGAAGAGCCTCAGAATGTCCTAAACGAACAGCCGGGGATACCTTCACCCTTTTCACAAACAAAGAGGCGTTTAAAATATTGACTTTGTAGGACTCATTAGCATCTCCGCTTATCAAACAGAATGTATTCCTCCTACAGGTGAGTTTAATTTTCACATCTACCCCGTTCAACAGCATTTTCTCTTGGAAAAAGAGGTCACTGTGTAGCGGCCCAATCAGGTCCCATTTCCGGCTGCCTGCTGTGTGGAATGCTCTGGATTTAAAGCCCCAGTTTCCGGCGGCTCCTAAACCGGTGTCTTCCATAGTTTGATAACCATCTTTATAAAAGCCCCCGGCTGCAAACTGCGTGCTCAAGGTGTCAGCGCCATAGTTCAGAATCAGTTCTATTATGGCTCTGTAGAGGTAACAATTGTTGCTCTGGGTGACAAGCCTGTCTCCGAGGGTAACATCGAGTTGGCTAAAGAGAGAGGTGATGGGGTAGTTTACTAATGCCATTTTAGCATCGGCGGCGATGTTCGATCCGTTTGCTTTTGTGATCTTACACCCTATATACAATAAAGTATTGTTCAGGTCGATATAATCTTCGCTGCTTCCTGTTATAAAAAAATCAAGGTGTTAAGGCCGATAAAGGCGGTACTTTGACATACATGCAGCTTTCGACGCTGGTTTGGGTGGGCGGTAATTGAAAAATACCCAATTCAGATTTGACACATTCTTCAGAGGAACTGTGAATGAATGCCATTTTAAAATATATCTCTTCCGGAGTGTTTCAGTATCTTTATCTTCCAAACACTTCTCCTCTTCCTGTTCCGAAGCTTCTAGATTTTTTTACCCTGTGTGCCCCTGGTTTTTAAAGGCTTAGGAGGCCCCACACGCTGGTGAGGTGCTTTACGTTTAACTCCGCCCCTTCTTTTTAAGTACATGAGTCCCGATCCTTCTTGAGGGTTCATTTTTTTCATAACGTGCCCCACTACTTCTCCAATGATGTTACACACAGCTGTCTTAACGTGCGGTTTAACAAATTCTAAACCTCTCCTCAGAAGCGGAACGGCCTTTTGGAAGAGACCTCGAAAAATTCCACCCAGGCCTGACCGAAACATATTTATGGCTCCATGGAAGCCTGGAAGGCCTCGGCCTGCCTGCACATTGTAATAGGCCCTGTAAGTGTTGATATCTCCATAATCTTTTAACACAACCATTTTATCTTCTTCTTCTTCTTCTTTACACTCTAAGCCGTGCCTTTTTGGGGTCGAATATGCAACCTCACGACAACCTTCCCCCAATTGAATGACAGGTGTTGGTTCTGATCCGTCTTTATTTCAATGCTTATGGTGTTGATGTGGTTCTTACTCATCAGCATGTAATGGGGCTTATCATAGGTAACCGTAACATATTCATAGGTTTCCCCCTTGACAGGTATACAGCGTAGCAACGGCACAAAGTAGTCTCCCACAATCTGATGTTCTATTATATCCGTGTATACATATAGAGAGCTGAACCCCCCTGTAATGTCCGCTGCATGTTCTATTTTTTTGACGGGCTGTTCCGCCGGTACCCTCAAGATGTGTGCTAAGTAACCAGCGGCTGAAAAGTCATATGACTCCGAGCCTATAAATCTAACTTTGCCCATTGCAGAATCATGCACCAGCCGCAAATCTGGCGAATCTATGACTGCTTTTATATTGTCATTCATGTAGTGCAGAACATCTTGAATATCCTTGTAGTATCCTCTGTGTACCTCAAATCCCTATTTATCTGTCCCCTGAGAAATATAAAACCGTTCATTTTTAGGAATGGTATACCAGCTGCGAGGATACTGTATCTCTACTAAACCCGGTTCCCAAACTCCCTTCAGATCTAAGGAGTGGGGCAGCAGCGTTGTAAAGTTTGCATTTGTATTCTGGGGAAAAGTTTTCACGCAGGCGTTGCTGGGGAGCGTAATGTAAAATCCACTGTCATCCATGCCGCTCATCTCTCGTTACTTCTAAGTTTGCTAATGTCTGAGGCTGCCACCCAACTGTTGAATTTATTAGGCCATCCTAACCACTTGACCTTGTGGTATTTTTTCTTTCTATGTGTTTGTGTAGCTACAATTTTTTCAATGCGGTACAGCCTGTTTTCCCGGGGATTCAATTTCTGTAACTCCTCGGTGTAGAAACCCCCTACTACTACTTCACCATCATAATCTTTCAGCTGAAATACAGGCCTCTTACCTCTTCTGAGGACTTGGTCAATTATGAAGATTTCGTGTGAAAATGTTCCTTCATAACTTTTTTCAAAGAGGCCTCTGCTTTTTGATACCCTATCATGGTCACCTTTTCTGAAGATTACTTCACATTCTTTTATTTTGAAATATGGCCCATAAACTGTTCTCCAGACTTTTAGAGCGTTAGAGGAATTAACATCCCTGGGGCGAGCCTTTATAGTTCTATGAAAGCTAGAGTTATAACTTTTTATGAGCTCGGGTAGAATATCAACATAATGATAGGTGTTGTGGGCTGTGAAATATCTCCACATTCGCGACTTTAGAGTCCGATTGACTCTTTCCACTACGGCTGCTTTGACTTCATTTTGGGTGACAAAATGGTGGATGTTATGCCGTTTGAATAACTGCTTAATGGTCTTATTTAAAAATTCAGTTCCTTTATCTGTTTGCAAATTGCGCGGTATTTGCTCTTCCTTAAAAATATTCTTGAAGGCTTTAAACACCTCAGCTCCCGTCTTGTCTTTCAAAACTACCGCCCAAGCATATTTGGACAATATGTCCCCCACCGTTAAGATATATTTATAACCTCTGTCATATTTTTCTAAATGTTGCATATCCACTAGATCCGCCTGCCATTGAGCATCCACATCTGAAACAACCGTTTTGTTTCTTTTGAAATGAATTCTTGCTGGTTTGCATAGGGTGCATGCATCTTGATCTCTGAGCCACTCTTTCACGCTTCTCCTAGTTAAACTTTTACTGTACTTTGAGGCTTCTTGAAAGAGTGATTCCACCCCTCCAAAACTACCTGGTGCCCCTGGGTTATAGTATACCTTTTTCAGCATTTTGTTGTGGGGAGACATGTTGTCCCTGTGCAAAAAAACTCTAATAGAGGCAGTTTATTACAACTCAATATTTTATTGATACACTTCTATCTAATAAAGCAGTTACTAGGGCCTTCAGTTTTTACTATAATGCCACAAAAGCGTGAGACGGTTTATTCATACATTTCAATAAAACAACTAAGGCTTCTCAGAACCTTCAGGTTTCACTACTTTGCTGCAAAAGCAGGAACATCCGCAATCTGATTATGAAGAGTTTATCTTGACATGCTTGTCTTCCTCATCCGTTATCAGCATCTGTTATATTTAAAAAATGTAATTAACTCTTGAAAAAACTTTTTAAGGCATAACCAACTTATTGTCCCAATCCCACAGTCGGCCCTCTCCGTTTACTTACAGGGGTAATGCTATCTTCAAAGTCATAGATATTTTCTTCATCCTTTCCCGGCTCCTCTGCTTCAGCTGCCTCTAGAGCTAAACTGTTGGGTGCCACTTCTTCATAAATGTTCTCCTCAGCCTCTGTGCCGCTGCTTGATGAATCTACTGATACATACAGCTCTGACTCTTCCTCGTGATCCCTGCTGCTTTCGACATCTGGTTCATACCCTAATCCCTCTGGGGGGAGCAACCAATTGTCATACGGTCCAGGCTGCCTTTTCGCAAGCCATTCCGCAATCCATGTTTCTATCTGTTCTCTGAAATTTTCAGGCGTACCGTACAAACGCTTCTCAAGGATCATTTTGGTGATCTTTTCATAATCTTTATGTATACTGTTGATCTTGGCGGCTGTTTCATACACTTTCACCAGGTCTTGAACAGTCCACGTCCGCTTTAGACCGCTTCTCTTGGTAATTTTGCCGACGGCTTTAGCTATATCGCATGCCACTGACACCCCCTCCACACAGTCTTCCAATGCCGAATCTGTAACCTCTATTCTTTCAGGGTTTGTAGCGTCTCCATAAGAAGTCATGTCTGCAAAGCGGCTATGGGTCTCGCAGTTGCGGTGAAAGAGAGAAAGGCAGTGAGAGCATGAGGCGATGCTAATGGTCGCCAGCCATTTCTCGATAGAGTTGACAGCCCCTCGTATCCACTCATATACACACAGCTTCGAGGGCATGTTCCCCATCTCCCCTTTGCTCATTGGCTTGCTCCGAAGGCTTGGGTACTCTGGCCAATCAGCAGCTTCCCCGCCCCATCCCCACCCCTTGTGGGCAGGGTTTTTATGAGAAACCGCCCGGCCAATCAGAGGCAGACACATGGAATGGGGTGAGTGTGGTAGCCAATCAGAGGAGAGGGGGTGTGTGGCCTAAAGGCCCACTTAAAACCCCCACAGCGGCAGCTGCCGGCCTCAGACAGGCTCTAGCTGCTGGACGGGTACTGACCAGATGCATCTCCCAAAGATGATGATTATGAGAAAGAAGCCCACCCCACCCCCTTCAAGGTAAGCCCTTATAATTTTATAACTTTAATAAAAAAATCTACTTGTTGTGATATGACGGCTTTGCGTGGGGTCCTGTGGTCCCCAAAACACCGCGGGCCCTTCAGGGAGACTGGGATGAGATCGTAGATGGGTCACACCCCACCCCGAAAAGCTTCATTGTGCAAAAACTATGGCTGCCAGGTGTCAGGAAAAACAGGACGTCGCCGGAACAGGTAGTCCCGTACAGCCTCAAAACTTGTGCCCAGTGGTCGACCGCCGTGGGACGCACGCATAGAGGGGCCACACAATATACCTACTCTTAAGTGTTCGGGTTTTGGAGTGACCAAGGCGCCCTAAGAAATTTTGGGGGGGAGGATTGGGTTTTTTGGGGAAACCAGGGGCCCCTACAAGTTTTGGGGGGCCCTTGGGGCCACTAATATGTTTTGGGGGGCCTTGAGGTTACAACAGGCTTTGGGGCCCCGTAGGGGCCCCTACCCATTTTGGGGGGCTAAGGGAGGGGTCCCCTATGCCCCCCTCAAACCCTGGGGGTGGGGCTAAACTCTCAAAAGGGGTGGGGGCCCCTGTCACTTTTTGTTTGATGAAAGGTACCCCCTATATTCTTCTCACACTTAAGCACTGTGGAACTGTGTTACAAAAAAATCCTAGTGTTTTAAGTAAGTTTACAATTTTGTATACTCCACCTGGCAGCTGGCAGGTTGGACACCTGTTATTTAAAGAATAATATAATTGTATACCAACTAATTACCCATCAATAAAGACTTTTATTGTATGATGCATTAAGATTTGTCTATCTTGCCAAATACAGAAACCTGGCAGCAAGTACATTTTCTCAAGTTTATGTGTGTATTGATTTTCTACTGCTTTTGTCAGAGTGAGCATTATTTGGATTATAAAAAAAATAGTTGGTTTTGAAAAAAAAATAGACAAATTTTCAGTTGAGAATAAACTACTTGGATGTATTAGTTTCTAATATGACCTCTTTAGAAAACACAAAAGCCATTTCCTAAAAACCTATAGACTTCCAAGAAGTCAGAGAAAATCTTGAGAGTTTCCTGTGAATAGCCTTTTTAGTAGGAAGAAGTACACAAAGAGACAATGAAATAGAGCCATTCCTCTTGATGAGGAAAGTGGAAGGAAGTGGGAGCTGGGATACAGTCATGGTTTAAGTCTTTCACTCTTTTTCTCTTCCTTTTCTAACTTCTTTTATTCCTTTTGGAACACTGAGATCCATTTGTAGTTTGGGATAATCAATAGAAAATATATGCTGTATTGGTACTGCATATTTGAAGCTTACAAATGTTGCTGTGCTGTATTTCCATTTTTGAAATCAAATTTGCAATTAATATAGGACTCCAACTGTCACTACAGTACAAAGGCATCCCTTGTGATTGCAGATGGAGATTTAGGGAAAGTAGTGACTTGCCTAAAGCCCTTACTGGTGAGATCACCACTGGTACCAGTGGAGTCCATCCCCTACTTTTTTAGTCCCCATGTGGCTAGTGTGGAATATTTAATTCTATTATGAAGATTGAGATCTTTCTGGATCAGGGCCACACACACCTTCGTATAAGGAAAGGAAGGAAGCAAGGAAAGGAAAACAAAACACCTTAAAGTTCCATGAAATACATTTAAAATGGCCACCTGATTAACCCTTTACTGCATGTTCCATTTTCCCAAAAACATGCATCAAATGTACTGAGACACTAGGGTAAAATTACAAGTTCTTAAACCCTCGAACAATATTATAAAATAAGCAGCTTAAGTTGTTTTAATACTGTGCATTGAGATCACAGTATTAAAACAGGGTCCTGATGACAAAGGTCTTTGCAATCTCTACCACATCCCTATAAGGGGTTAAGTTTGGAAGGCTAGGGGAAAGGAAAACATTAGGAATCTTGTTTTGTCCAAGCCTGAATCCTTTTCTATTTAGAAAAACCAATTAGACGTTTATTGCCTATTAACCTTCATTTTCATATTTTTGTACCACAGTGCTCAGGTGTAGAGTAGCCAGCTTCCTCAAATGTTGGTGGATTTGCTTTCTTTCACTTGTGATGCAGAAAACAAAGTCTCTCTCATTTATGCTGATATTAAGCTAGTGGCTTCTCGTTTATATAAAACTATTTTTTCAACAATCCAAAGATGGAAGTGGGAAGCTTTCTTTTCTTTGAAGTATCTTGTTATCTTCACTGAGCAGCAACGTTTAACACCCATCTCCATTGAATGATAATGAAAAAATTCAGGTAATATCATACTTTATATACTATACCTGTAGTCCTATGCACATTCATTTAAGAGTCCTTTGTAGTTGGATGTTAGCTCTGGATGCAGACACAGACATAGGCACCCTGTAGATATTGCAGTCACTGAGAGGTACTATCATACATGAAATGATGACTATAACAGTGTCGTCAAGAGCAGTGCTTTTGATTTCCCCATAGGAATAATGATATTATTATGGAATAACAAAAGCAAAGTAGACATGGCAAGTCTGTGAGAGAGATAATAGAGGGAGGGTAAGGTAGGATTCATTGAAGAGCAATGAATGCGACTGAATGGGAAATTCTTCGGTTTACTGCTCATTGTTTTAGCAACAAATATGGCACATTTTCATCCAATAAAGAATATGTTTCATGCTTTGGTGTATCCATCCTTAACCAGAGCCATAATCCTCATGACTGAGAACCAGTATAGTTGTTGAACCAAGTGATTTGGGTTCAATTTCCCACTCAGCCATGGGAACTCAATGGGGCAGCAATAGAAAACAACTGCTTGAATATTTCACAAACTTTACAAACTCTGTTAAAGTTGCTGCTAGTTGGAAAAAACTTGATCTCATGCAATGATAAAATCTTCATGAAGGTCTTCATCTTTCTTCAGTACATGGGCTTATCAGTTTAAATGTAGGCCAC
Source organism: Phrynocephalus guinanensis (assembly GCA_037367245.1). NCBI lineage: Eukaryota > Metazoa > Chordata > Lepidosauria > Squamata > Agamidae > Phrynocephalus > Phrynocephalus guinanensis. The sequence goes on along the minus strand of CM074742.1, from coordinate 3,594,949 downwards.
GTATTTTAGCTCAGTTTCACGGTCTGTTGAATCTCTGATGCCCCTCTCACAAATGTTCTGCAGAGTTTTTTCTAGTGTATTTCTATGGCACCTAATTGTTGCCTCAGGCTGCAATTGCTGGAAATTTCCTATGGGGCATAAATACTGGCCAAGCATGCTGTAGTCTATTACATTAAAATAACAAAGCATTCTTAGGGAGTAACTTTAAAAGAAATTCAAATAGTACTAGTGAACAACTGAAATTAATGATAGACACATTCGGGGGTACTAGGAGGATGAAGGAAGTCCACTCAAGCATAATTTAATGGAATATATATTTTCCTCATGTACTGCACTTCTAAGTCAGAGAAAGTACTTGTGCTTGGCAACAAAGAATTACATTGTAAAATTAACATAACTGTTTCAATTTCTTTTCTCACTACCTCACAGGTTGGAACAGCTTTCCACTTTTCCCAAGCCCAGCAAAGGGAGCTGGGATGAAGTATTAGTCCGTTCACAGTGGTAAGGAAAGATGGGAAGAGAAGAAAATGGGATACATCAGCATTTGGGCTGGAAGGTAGGTGCATCTTTGTAGCACACCTCCCCAACTTTAAGGAGCACAGTATAGGAGAAATAAGACTGGTTATTTGAGGATGAAATGTAAACATATGGTATTTTACCTATAGACCTGACTAGGACATGAGATTGTTCATCTGACTGAGATAGAGGATTAATAATTTACTTTATATGGAGGGAAATAAAGGAAATTTTGCAAAGGTGGCACTGAGGCTAAATAGATTGGTAAAGATGCATAGTAGTGTGAGAAATAAAGTCACTAACTGGTGAGCATGTTGAGGCACATTTATGTTGAAATTGAGTCATCTACAGGCTCAAGATACTCATAGAGGCATGCCTGGAAGACAGAACAACTTCTTGGGAGTGGGGATAATGATTTAGGAACAAAGGTAGCTGGTGAGGCCACGACACAGCTAGGCTTACTCATAAAAACACAGGCAAGGATGATCACACATAGCTGTCAGGTTCTCACTGCACGTCTCATCCTACAAGATTAAAAGCACTGGCCTAACTATACTCACCATGAACCATACTAACCCATCAAGATGACTTGGTGCTGGGAGTGGCACAAGGGAAATTCTGGGTGAGTGTGACCATGTTCTACTAGAATTTTTGATTTCAAAAGAAACCAAACCAGAGTGTAGCCACATGTATATGTTGGCTTTTCTGAAAGCCAATTGTAATAATCTTAGAACTAAGATCAGTAAGGTCGCATGGAAGGAGATCCTAACAAGAAAAGCAGTCCAAGAAGGGTAGAAGTTTCTAAAAAGGAAATTCAAAGGCACAAGTAGAAACAACCCCAACAATTCTTTAAAATTTGTGAGACAATAGAAAAGGCCAGAGTTTCACAAGAAGTTGAGAGAGGACCTGAATACAAAAAAGGACACCTATAGGAAATCGAAACAAGTCCAGGCCACAAACGAAGACAGGCAGCAAAGAACTGCAGGGCTGGCATGATTCTGGAGACTGATAAACAACTAGTTGAGGAATACCTTACTACCTGAAGTAATCCCAGAGTATTGAGCGAACTGGCTGAAGAATTCTCAGAACCACTATCCCTTATTTTCTTGAAATCATGGGAAATGTGTGATGTACTAGTTGATTGGAAAAGGGCTAATGTTCTGTTTCCTAGTGGTTAGAGCAGTATAGCGATGGGACCAATTACCTCAAGAGGTGGTAAGTGCTCCAATATTGGAGGAATTCAAGACAACTTTTGATAACCACCTTGCAAATACCCTGGTCTCCTCAGAGCTTATTGTGACTCCATGTTGGATTTTTTTCCTCCCCCCTTTTTCCCCCTTTCTTTTTGCTAATTTTCACCTTTTTTTGCTTGTTGGGAATGTTTGTAGTCTTGCCTTGAGAATCTCCTTTTGGGTTCTTTTCCTTGTGAGGATCATTTGCCATATATCAGAATGGGCTGATTAATCTCTACCCAGGTGCCCTCTGCAATAAATTTACCACAGCCGATTAATGCAGGAACCTGGAGATTGAAGCCCACGTGGACTTTTTTCTTTATGCATTTCACTTGATGATTGACTCATTGCCTGTCTGCTCTATTGCTTCCAAAATGACTTCCAAAGCATCAATAAAATATAAAGGCATTTATTTAGCAATAGGAATGACACAGAAATATATATCTTACTTCAAAATAACAAAGCATGGTTCCTTCCCTAACTATGAGGCAAAAAAACCTTGCTACCTAATTTCTAACCTACATCTCAAAACTTCAGTTCAGCCTTCAGCCATGAAATCCATTCAAAAAATGTCCCGTTTTCTCTTTCTCACAGACTGCTCACAGCATGGGAAAACAGTCACATGTTGCTTCTTCAGCCAATCAAGTTTCATTTGCTTCCACCTGGAATGTAACTTTGGCCAATGTTTACATATGCACTGAGATAAGACTTAGCTGAAACTGAACTTTATATTGGCATTGTTTACATTTGGCCTAGAGAAAGTCTCCCCCACTTCTAAAATCCATTACAACTTACTTATCATTTCCCTGAGTTTATTAAAACTGGTTTTCCTAAAATACACATGTTGCTATATTCCACTTAGGAATACAAGTTAGGTAAAATTATATCAGATATTAGCAAGGTTAGCATAGGAGCCCCTCAGGGCCGTGTGCTTTCTCCATTTCTTTTTTCCTTATATACTAATGATTGTACCTCAAAGGATTCCTCTGTTAATATAGTGAAGTTTGCAGATGACACTGCAGTGATTGGCCTCATTCAAGACAACAATGAATCTGCCTATAGGCAAGAGATTGAACAACAAATTTTATGGTGTACTCAAAATAATCTTGAATTAAACACATGCAAAACTGTTGAAATGGTGGTGGATTTTAGGAAGACTCATTCTATACAGCCACCTCTTATGATATCAAATAACTTAGTGTCAATAGTGGAGTCCTTTAAATTTTTAGGTACTATTATATCTCAAGATTTAAAATGGTCTTCTAATATTGAAAGTATTATTAAGAAAGCACAACAAAGAATGTTTTTTCTGCGTCAACTTAGGAAGTTCAGACTGCCAAAAGAACTGTTGATTCGATTCTATAGAGGTGCTATTGAATCTATTATCTGTTCCTCTATAACTGTCTGGTTTAGTTCTGCGACTAAGCATGACAGATATAGACTTCAAAGGATAATTGGAACTGCAGAAAAAAAATTATTGCTACTAATCTGCCATCTATTGTGGAATTGTATACCACACGAGCTAAAAAGAGGGCAATGAAAATATACACAGATTCCACACATCCTGGACATAACCTCTTTCAATTGTTACCCTCAGGGCGACATTTTAGGGCATTGCATATTAGGATGACTAGATATAAAGATAGTTTCTTTCCAAGTGCTATCAAACTGTTGAATAATTTTTTTCTTCTCTTCTTCCTTTTAAATAATAGGTTACATTGTATTGTTGTACTGTGTTTTTATTGTTGACTATCTGATTCTTATATTTCCTTTTATATCAAGAGCATATTTTACCAAAACAAATTCTGGGTGTGTCCAACCACACTTGGCCAATAAAAGTATTCTGATTCTGATTCTGATTCTGATTTGATTTCCTTTGAAATCAAGAATTCCTGTATAACATGACGCATTTTCCCCAAAGTTTCCCTTGCTCCCCCTTCAACTACCAAATCATCTCTATTGGTTAGAATCAAGTCAAGGACAGCTAGTTATCTAGTTTCTTTCTCTGGATTTTGTAGGATAAAATTATCAGGCACACAAGCCAATAATTTCTTGAAAGGGTCATGTTTGGCAGAATTGACTTCCAGGAATTGATATCACTCATTAAAACTACATTGCAACTCTTTGCTATTCTTGTAATTTGTTTTTCAAAGGTTTCAACCTCATATTCTCCTTGATTGGATGATCAAATTTGCTTTATTTCCCCCTCTAATTATATTAATCCCAATGAACTTGATGGGACACTTAAGCTCATCCTCCTGTGTTTCTATGCAGGAATATGTATTTTGTCAGACTGTACAATGTTACTCCAGCTTCCCTTTTATTATTTCTGTCATTTTTGAACAATTTACAATCTTCACTTGCTGTTTTCTAGTCATGGGAATCATTCCACCAAGTTTCACTTGGCTCTATTGAGTCATATTTACCCTCCTGAATTAAGATTTCTGGTTCTTCTTGTTGGTTTCCCATACTCCTGGCATGTAAACTTTACATATATATTAGTTTGTGTGATATGGGGCATAACTTCCTTTTTACATTTTTATGAAGACAGCTACTAGGCCCCATTAGATCTGCTTGCTGTGCTACTTTTATTGTTCATAAGTGTTCATCTGTCTTTAATTCTTTCTCTTCCTTTTCTGAGTATGGATGGAATGGATGATAAGATGATCTAGACCTTAACATCTTTGCATTTCCTTCCTGGAGCTTCCCAAAGCTCCAAAGTTTGATGTCATTTCTTCATTTCTTCATAGATTCTCTTGGCTGTGTCATTTGTTCCCACACAGATAATAAGAAAGGGATATGCATCTGTGGATTTTATGAGTGATGGCAATTCTTCCATCACATCCCTGATCCACCCTCCAGGGAGTCAGTATACCTGGCAGGTCTACAGATCTTCCTGGCTTATTTCAGTTTCATTCCCACGCAGAAGGGAGTCTCCTACTACAATTACTCCTCTTCTTTTTGTATGATAGTTTTGCAAAACCATTCTATTTACACTTCCAATGCTTTAGTTTGGGTGGGATATTTTTTGCTAAAACAATTAATCTTGCCACCTAATAAACTAATTATCTACTGAATGATAAAATATCATTTGAGATTCGCAGTATTTTACAAATCATTAGCATCAGTAAATGTGGATGCATCAGGCAGAAAAATAGTAATGCCAATGGAGCCCCATTTCTGCAAGCTGCTCTTTGAGAACAACCAGTAATGCTGAGATCTTATTTTAGTTTTTATTGTCTAGAACCCTAGTGCACAACTCTGCCTGACCAATGGGAATAATGACATTGTCAACTGCAGATGGCCACTGATTAAAAGCTTCCTTTTCCAATTAAAGGGTCTGCACAACTTCTACCCAACACACTGTATGCATCTCAAAATGGCAAAAGGAAGCTTTTAATCAGTAGCAATATGTATGTTCTTTATGATGCCTTCATTCCTATTGTATGGTCAAACCCTGTCCAACTGGATTTAGTCCAACAAAACTATGTTTTAACTGTCTTTCTCCATCCCACCATGACCTTGACTGTAAATATACAATAACATCACAGCATAAAATAGTTTGGAAAAGAAAAATGTTTGAAGTCATATAACTGATCCTATAAAGATATAGGACACTAACACTCCAGTCTACCTAAGCACCTACTGAAACTTATGTGCACCATCAAGTCAGAACCTACTTATAGTGACCGTAACAGGGCTTTCAAGGTAAGTGAGATATTTAAGGAGTGGTTCTACCATTTCTACCCTCCCCTGTTAGTTTACATGGCTGAGTGGGGATTCAAATTCAGGCCTCCTGTGTCCTAGCTTAGTACTTTATCCACTACACTACACCACACCAGGAATTATGGATGTAGCTGGAAACAAAAATACTAATACTTTCCTGTAGTATAAACAAGCCCCGGAATAGGTAATAAGATTTCCAGGGTATCCCAGCAAGGCATACAATGGGCCTTGCAATGATATCAACTTCTAGAAGATATCATAAACAGTGATAAAAGCCATACATTTGCAGGTTAGATTCAGTTGTTGCCATCTCTATTTAAAGGATCCAATACAGCAAAACCATAAGAACAAAAAACTTGCACTTGACTGGTGCTGATTATCAGAAAATACTGGGAAAGCCAGTACAGTGGTACTCCAGTTTACTAAGTTAATCCATCCTCTGGGAAGTTTTGTAATGTGAAAAATTCATAAACTGGGGCATTATTTCCAATGGATACTGGCAATGCTATTCACAGACTCCACCAGGACATTATTTCCAATGATTTCCTTTTGCGCATAGCATTTCCAGGTTGGGGCTACCACTTGCAGCATGGGGCAGGGTGTGCACCATCACCACTTGCATTGGGGAGGAGCTGTCAATTCTATGTGTGTGTCCACACAACCCTCCCCATTGCTGCATGGAAATGTGTGGATTGAAGTGTTGGTAGGAAGGGTTAGCTGCTTCAGGGGCCAGCTGAGTAGTGAGGAGCTGCCGTTCACTGCTTCACTGGGCTGGGACATGTACCACCTCTGTCACTCACATCAGGGGGAAGCTGTCAAGTGCATGCATGTGGCCACTCAACCCTCCCCTCCCCTGCATGCTAACATGTGGATTGAAGTAGTGCTCCAGGAGCTGGCTAGCTGCTCCAGGAGCCAGCTCGGTGGAAAGGAGCCACCACTCACTGCCTTGCTGGGTTGGGGCCACCACTCACCCCATCACTGGGTTCCAGCTGTGACTTGCTCCCTCGCTGGGGTTAGGTTTCTTGTTTCCAATGATTTCTTTGGAAATTGATGCCCCATTTCTTTGGAAATTGATGCCCCATTTAGGAAGCCAGAAGCCTGAGCCCAGTGAGGGCGCAAGTGGCAGCTAGAGCCTAGTGAGGGGGTGAGTGGTGGACCAAACCTGGTGAGGCAACAACTGCCAGGCTGCTCCTGGGGCAGCTAACCCTAACCCTAACCCTCCCCACTGCCACTTCAATATGCGTGTTTGCATGCAGTGGCAGGGAGGGTTGTGTGGCCACATGCATGGACTTGAGAGCTTCTCCCTGATGCAAGTGGTGGTGGTGGTGGTGGTGAAAAACCCCTCCCCATGCTTCAAGCAGTGGCCCCAACCTGGAAACACTATGCATGAAAGGAAATCATTGGAAATGGATGCCCCAGTTTAGGAACTTCTGGAAACACTATGCACAGCATGAATGGGGGCAGCACTTCCAATGATTTCCTTTTGTGGACTGAAAATTATGTTAACCAAAGCATTTGTAAACCAGCAAAATTATGTAAACCAAAGCATTTGTAAAATATATTGTGAAAGCATACTGATAAAGCTGCTTGGATGAGTAGCACAACATTTTAATCTCTCAAGAAAAGAAGTGCAGTTGCCATGACTCAACTTCCAGATAAACTCACCTGGATGACACAATACTGGGAAAGATACACCAATGACTGGATTGGTAATAAAAGCAGCTTCATAAAAACAAATGGGGCATAGTTGTCCTGTTGGGCTGAATCTACATAGAAGAAGGACTGTGCAATGTAGTAAAGGGATGTATGAAGTGAATGACAAGATGGAGCCCCCCCCCTTTTTTTTTACTTCCGGTTCTGGCTACACTATGGCGAGACAACTTGATAAGTGCTTCAGCTTATCAAGTTGAATTCCTCCAGATAAATGGACCCTAATAAGGGTAAAGTTTCCTTAGAAGGGAAATGAAGAAGAGGCAGCAACTGCAGACCATGAAGGGAGTGGAGGTGGACTTTGTGGAAGCAGGAAAATACTTCATCTCCCACTCGAGGAAGGCCTTCTGTATGGTGAAGGTGGAGCTGCTGGTGCCGTACATTAAAGCTTGTAAATACTCGGTGTGTCATGAGTAGAATGCATTTATCTCTCTCTCTATGTGAAGCTTCTCCTTGGTATTTGGAAATATTTCCTTCAAACACACTAAACCCCCTTTCTCTGAGGAAGCAGCTTTCAGCAAAGGGGTGAATGCTTTTGAAAGACAACACAGAAGTAATTGTTTTTACATTATTTCATCAACTTGACTTCCTGCCTATTGCCTTCTTGTGGAAAAATATTTTATGCCTTTGCTACTCTTTATATGAGGTGGATTTAAAGACAAAACATAAAGGAAACTACCTTAAGCCTCTCTGCTTTCTATATGTTGAATTTAAAGATGCAATTGTAAGAGTAGCATTGGGAAAGCTGTTTCTTCAAAAAACATTATCTGACCCTGGAATAACGGCATGTTCTGAAAACAAAGCTTGAAGGCTGTTCCTCGCTGCTTTGGCTTCAATTTGGTCTAGTTATTCTCCACCATATCTTTCTTATTTTGAAATTAAGTGGCAGAAGCTATTACAAACAATTTTAGCCATTTCTTGTGAGCAATAAAACACAATGGATTGGGAAAACATCTCAGAAGATTTTGCCAACATAATTCTATACGGTTTGCAGAAACTTATAGATATCTATATTGACTCAACCTCTGAAGATACAGAGATCTTCAATTCTGATAAAGATACAGAGGCAAAACAGAGACCGGAATGCAGTTTGCAGATTGCTACAACAGCAGCTCTGCAAGATAGACCTCAAGATGGAGTTGTGGATAACACTGGGTCTCTAGAAGAAAATGAAATTAGATCTGATCAGGAGATTGGGCTAAAACAAACAGCTGATCTTAATCTACAGACAAACACAAGATTGACCCAGGTTAAATATTTGGATATGGCAAATTTACAAAATATGATAAACATATGTACTGAAATTAGCCCAAGTCAAGAGACTGAACCAGTACAGAGGGCAGATCTTAACGTGAACACAAATGTGACAGGAATGGTGCAGGCTAGGCCCTTGGATGTGCCAGGTCCACAGAATATGATGGGCGCATCTGTCTTACTCGATGTGGGTGCCAAAAACGAGGAAAATTTGGGACTTTTTCAGTGGCAGAGCGGCCATCAAGATTACTATCAAGATAATGTAACAACCCATGAGGATGATGGATTTGGCAAGGGGGAAGCAATCTGTAAGGATGGGGGGGCTTGGCAGGAAAAAGGAAAATTGAAAAAAGAACTTCTGGCTTAGTGAATTTATTGCATAAAAATGCTTTCTGTATTCTGATTGTCTAAGGCTACTCGTTAGTTGGTATGATATGGGAAACAGAAAATGGAAATGTGAATACAAATAAACGTGAACACAAATCTGATTAACATTTAGTTATATGTTAATCTGTTAGATTTTTTAAATAATAGAGGCTGTTAGGCATAGACAAGAATTTCTATGCTTAAGGTGAAATATATAGACCAGGAGGTAGCTCTCTTATAATACCCCATAAATTATTAACTTGAATTAGAGATGATGGCTGAAATTAGGCACTTTTGGAAGAATGGGTAAATATACTGTGGATGACATATAGAATATATATAGTTAGCCAAATCAATCTAATTGCTTAGTATTGAAGAGCTAAATAGCAAGATTGAATAAATTGTTGATATTAGATGGGCTGTATGCTTTGTATTAAAAATAGACGTAAGTAAAATTAGATAGAATAGGGATGAGATAGTAAGGAAATTAAGTATGAAAGTAAGCTCATTTACGCTCGGAAAGGAGATATAAATTATACTGAGCTCAAATGTTGGGGTACATTGTGATTGATTCGGTAAGATGACAGGAGACAAAAATATATTTGTTCTATGTAAATTAGTGTAGAAAATAAATAAATAAATATATATATATATATATATATATATATATATATATATATATATATATATATATATAAATAAATAATATATATATATATATATATACACAAAACAAGGAGCCCTTTTGATCGCCTTAGGTGTGAGGAATATCGGCCCTTTCTCTATTATTCTGAAGAGATGGCCTGGTTCTCCAGTGAAGCAAGCCAATGATAGGATTTTTCTACCATTATCTCTGTGGCCTCCCCACTCATGGATTTAAAAAAACCTTTCATAATAAGAAATTTTATTTATTTATATTTATTTATTTATACATTTGTATACCGCCTATCTTCCAAGAGGAATTCTGGACAGTTTACAGCAATCATAATACAGAATATAAGCAATACAAGAATAAATAGTCATATCAAAATCAGTAAACAATCAAAAAATCAAAGACTAAAACTAGAAATACAGTGGACCCTTGTATATCAAACAGCTTGTATAACATAAAATCTGTATAACATAAAAAATTCTGGAGATAGGAGAAATTTGCTTAAGATAATCGCATATGGGGAGAATCCGTACAACATAAAAATGGGATTACTCCATTTTCAATGCATTCCTATGGGGATTTGTATAAAGGAAAATTTGCTTAACATAATTTCATTTGGAACGAATTAATTCCTTTATACAAGGTACCACTGTAACCAGCAAAACTATCCCATAACCGCAGAACTTGAAAAGAAAATTGAAAACACATTAGTGGTTGCTGAATGCCTCTTTAAAAAGCAGGGTCTCAAGGGCTTTCTTAAAGGCAGGCAGGAATTATGCAAGGTGAATCTCACTAGGCGGTTTGTTCCAAAGCGTAGGGGTAGCCATTGAGAAGGCCCGGTTTTGCGTAGCCATTTTCTGGGCCTCCCTATAGATGTATAGTTATGTTTTGATCTTGGTGCCATATCACTGTCATTTGCTATTTTATGCTGTTAATAAATGTGCTTAACATAAGAGATGGGAAGGAAGGGGTCAGTTTTCAAGTGTCTCCTTTCTTTGGCCTCTGGCTGCTGCAGAGGCAGAGGTTGGGAATTTGACCCTCACTGTGCTTCTCTGACAAGGACTGGACTTGATGATCCATAGGGACCCTTCCAGCTCCACAATGCTAAGATTATATCATTCTCACTGTATAATTTTACAGAACATTATAAATGTTCTGAGACTATGCACTTGTCTCTAATTTACTGGGCCTGCTGTAACACTGTATAGAATGAAGGACTAATACATAAAACATTGGTAAGGCTTTTCCTTTTCTTGACAGCATGTCTGTAAGCATTTGTGGAGACTGAAAGATATCTCAATAATATCTTTTCGCAGTGGAAAATTAAGCCATGATTATGAGAACAATATGCAGTCATCACCTCCAAAACAATTATCTTTTTTGTATTTGGAATTAATTACTCAAATAAGAACAACTCTTCCAATGTCCCACCACAATCTTTTATTCAAATGAGTGGCATGTCTAAGGGCATTGTGATATATATGTTCCAGGTTAGATATCTCTTTGCATTAATTATTATGGTCATCAACGTCATCATTATGTTGCACTATTATTGAGCATTACATTGTAAATTGAATTTCTGTTGTATAGTTTAAATTAATAGGTTGGGGGGACAAAAAGACAAAAAATAATTATCTTGCAAATGGATTCACAGTTCTCTTTGGTTTTGACATGTTACCAATACATGATGTGTTTGGAGGTTCATTTGTATCCCACAAACCATATGCATTGTTAATGTGACAAACACAGCACCTCCCTTGTGAAATACCAGAAGGAAATTTTCTAGAACAGGGTTTTAATGAAAGGAAGAATAAATTATCATAACATCATCTGCTCCCAGGAGCTCAAGATTTCAGTAAGATGCAGTGCCAAATTTCACAAGACTCATGATAAACCCACAAGAATCAGCCCAAGCTGTATTCTTGGATGATCAGCCTCATCTTCTAAACATCCCCTTGAGCTTATTATTTGATTTATGAACATACTTGGTGCAACAATTTTCTTCAGCTGAAAAAAAGAGTCAAGGTAAACTCATACATTGCTTTTAAAATGTCTTTGATGTACAGCTTTCTATAAATAGATGGTGGGTAAATGTTTAGGTAGGCAGGTGTCTAGACATGACTCATCCTTCTTGTTAAGCATCTTTGCCTTCTCATGAACTATTTCATCACATTACTTTTAGGCAATGACAGCAAAACAGTGCTTTATGTCCCTTCAGTAATGGCAGCTAAGCACAGGTCCAGTTCACACATGCATGCCCATCAATACATCTTCAAATGATGGTTGTCTCTGTGAATGGTTCATTATAGATACAACTTTGCAGGGTAAAAAAAATCCACATTGCTTCATATTACCTCATTCACAATGCTTCTAAACGTGAGTAACAGGTAGATGGATAAATATCTCAATTTTGCTTTCTCCTGGATTTAATTTTTTTTGAAACTTCAAATTCTTTCTATTATCTGTTGAGTTTGTGAAAAACAAAACCAAATAAATTCTCATGCCTAACTGACTAACATGTGGCAACTGGCAAATTCTTTGTGTACAGCTTTTATCGGTATGGACACACTGTGATGGATAGCAGGGAAGGCTGGGCAGGCAGTGTGTGAATTCATAGAATGACCACTTGAAGAACCAGAGTTATAGGTATGTAACTTATAGGTATGTATGGGAATACCCTGAAGCAAATGGCGAGCCACTGTGTGAGACAGAATGCTGGACTGGATGGGCTGTGGCCTGTTCCAGCAAGGCTGGAACAAATGCCTGCCTGCCCACCCACACACATCCACATCCACATGCACGCACGCACACACACACGCACACACATACTGTTCAATTTGCCCCACCCACCCCACCGAGACACAGCAGCACCAGCTCATCCCTCCTCTATCCACTCCCCAGTCAAATCCAGGGCAGCTTCAGAGGAACTGCCTTCCCTGCTTGGTGGCTCACCAGTATGTCAGCAAAAAGCCTCCCTGTCAACCGCCACCACCTGGGACAATTCTGGGAAAATAAGTGTTCCGGGAAGACGGTGGGGGGAAAGGCTGAAAATGGTAGTGTCCTGGCCAAAACGGGACACTTGATGGTTTTATTTATTTATTTATTTATTTATTTATTTATTTATTTATTTATTTATATACTGCACCATCTGACCCAAAGTCACTCTTTAGAAATGTCCGGAATGCTCACTTCTCTAAGGAATGCTGTGAAGCATGCCATGGTTCTGGTGAAATGTGCCAGAACCCCCCTCAGGCAAAGGTAACTACACTAGTTCATCAGCTAGCCAGATCTTCTCTATGACCCACTTGGAAATAATCTGAGAGGAGTACCCCCTGGCACTACAAAGAGTCTGGAATAATTTCAGAATTATAGAAAGCCAATGTTCTTTCACACACACCCCAAAGCTAGGAGGCAGACATATTTCAGTGCTACTGTATGCCGACGATGATATTATACTCTCTCAGACTCCTATTGGCTTAAAGAAGGCATTAGGGGCCCTTGTGCATTACTGCCATGAAGAAAATCTCCTAATAAATTATGAAAAAACAAAAGTTATGGTTTTTGCTAAAAGACCAAAGACCTATAAATGGTTGATAGATAACATAACATTGAACAGATAAGGACCTTTAAATATCTGGGAGTGGTCCTTCAATGCAATGGATCACATAAGGAGCATGTAGCACATGTCGCGCAATCAGCTCAGCGAGTTTCCTCTACAATAATAAAAATTTTCTATACCAGAGGGGGGCAAAATATTCCAGCAGCTTTGAAGCTATTTCAAGCTAAACCGCTCAGCCAACTTCTTTATGGAGCACAATTGGGCCCTTATCCTTCTTTCACATCCTTGGAAGTAGTTCAATCAAAATTTTTGAGAGCTATCCTACAAGTACCCCATTGGGTGCCTAATGCAGCCCTGAGGTAGAAGTGGGATTCATGAAAGTAGAAGTTAGGGCTTGGCTAGCCATCTTCAATTTTTGGCTGAAATTAATTTTTCTCCCAAGAACCCTAACCTCTTTACTATTTGTAGATAATTACCACTCAACATGGAATAGAGCCCTATCCCTTAAACTTAAAACTTATGGTCTCTCAATGGAGTGCCTTGTACAGGTAGGCTATGAGATGGCTAAGCAAATCCTCAAGCAACACATCTTGGAGGTAGAGAGACATCATGATCTGGGGGCTACCTCTAATAACATATCAATTGATCCAGCATTGATTCCCGTCAAACCAGCTAACTGTTTCTTTGCTCATTTAACAAAGAATCAACGCAGAGCTTTTACACTTGCTCGGATGAATGCTCTGCCATCAGCAATACAAGAGGGAATATTCCAAAAGATTCCCTGTTCTCATCATAAGTGCCTCTGCAGGACAGATAGAATAGAGACACTGGCACATGTATTCCTGCACTGCCCCTTATATGATGGAATTAGGAAAAAACTTATTGCTCCTTATTTAAAGCAATTCCCTGGACGGCCAGAGGCATTTTATACCCGCCTCCTGTTGTCAGGGCAAAATATATACACTGTGGAATGTCCTAATTCAAGCATGCTGTCTAATGTAGCTACATTTTGTGCAGCAGCAATTATAATTCGTGCTCAGAAGGTTTTTGTTTTGCTGTAGCTGGTACTATATATATAGATAGATAGATAGATAGATAGATAGATAGATAGATAGATAGATAGATATAGATATAGATATAGATATAGATATAGATATAGATATATATAGATATATATAGATATATATAGATGTGCATGTTAGGGTGGATTCGGGTTTCTTCCCGTGTAGAAATCTGGTTGTTTTGGCGACGTTTCGACGAGGTCTCACTCGTCATCTTCAGGCTGGTGTTCTGGCTTCTTTCTTCTTGAAGCAAAGCGTGATCTCAGTTGAAGTCCTTCTATAAATACTGCTGGGGGTGTGTGGTTTGCTTGCTCTGTTGCTGATTGTAGGTTCGTTTGTTCTTTTGTGATCTGCTGTGTGGCTGAGGCGATCGTTAAGGGCTTAACTGCTGGTGGGTTAGATGGCTGTTTAGAGACATCATGTGTGGGTGAGGTGCTGGATGTGTGTCTATTAGCCTTTTGTTTCTTAACGACCTTGGTGATGGGTGTTCTGGCAGCATCCTGGGCACCACATGGAGCACATCCATTGGAGACCACAGACACGCAGCCAGACCAAAATGAATTCACAAGACACAGGACCCCACTCCACCAAAGCCCAGGATGCTGCCAGAACACCCATCACCAAGGTCGTTAAGAAACAAAAGGCTAATAGACACACATCCAGCACCTCACCCACACATGATGTCTCTAAACAGCCATCTAACCCACCAGCAGTTAAGCCCTTAATGATCGCCTCAGCCACACAGCAGATCACAAAAGAACAAACGAACCTACAATCAGCAACAGAGCAAGCAAACCACACACCCCCAGCAGTATTTATAGAAGGACTTCAACTGAGATCACGCTTTGCTTCAAGAAGAAAGAAGCCAGAACACCAGCCTGAAGATGACGAGTGAGACCTCGTCGAAACGTCGCCAAAACAACCAGATTTCTACACGGGAAGAAACCCGAATCCACCCTAACATGCATACCTATACCCGTGAAAATCTACGAAAACATATATATAGATATAGATAGATAGATAGATAGATAGATAGATAGATAGATAGATAGATAGATAGATAGATAGATAGATAGATAGATGATAGTACTTTTATATATATGTACTTTGGATTTGGTCATTGACTGCAATAAAGTGTTTATTCATTCATTCTGGACATGTCCAGAGAATGCATGGTTCTTTCCAAGTCATTCAAGAGTGACTGGAAAAATGTTGGCAAAACATTAGGTTGTGATACATAGAAATCCATTGCAACTTTTGGGAGAGAAGAGACGTCCAGGTAAAGGATCACCTTATTTGGGTGAAACTGAAGGAATTGTGGGTCCATTCTAAGGGCCACCAGTTCACTTGCTCTATGAGCTGATATTATCGCTACCAGAAACACTATCTTTAGTGACTGCAGCTTGTTTGACACCCTGCTCAAAGGCTCAGAGGGGTGTCAATAGGTCAGCGTATTGAGCACTATCTGTACAGACTTCTGAGGTATGATCCTGCCCCTCGTGGACCTCATGTTACTTAGTAATCTAAGGAATTATTTATGGTGAAAGAAGCATGACCCCTCTGAGACAGTTGGCTGGTGGGTCACTGTAGCTGCTACATAAACCCTGACAGTAGCCAAAGAGAGGCCCTGGTGAAATAGATGCAACAGAAAAGAGATGATGCCCGCCAATGGGGTGTGCGAGGACATAAAGCTATTCTACTGGGCAAACCTGGCCATGCTAGCCCATTTATGGGCATAAGTCCTTGAGGCTGATGGCCTGCGTGCCTGCTGGCTCACTGCCATGATATAATTCACGCTGATTCTCACGGAATAATAAACGCATCTCCTAGGGAGTCAAGGCCCTGCACTGCTCTGGAGCAGTAAAGGCAACATTTCATGTTCTCCCTGGTGGCAAACACGTCCTCCTCTGGCTCACCCCAGCTCCAGCAGAGCTTGGTGAATGCCTCCTGGTGGATCCATTCTGAGAGCCTGTTGAGGCTGTTGGCTGGCCTGTTGTCCAGCGACTCCACGTGGACTGCCATCAAAAACACATGGTGGGCATAACGCCACTCCCAGAGCTTCATCATCAAGTACAGCAGGGGCAGCAAGTGTGTGCCTCCTGGTTTGTTGATGTAGTAGACCACAATCATGTTGTTCATTCGGATCTGGATGTCATGCCCTGCCACTGAGGACTCAAATGCCTTCAAGGATTCACACACTGCCAGGAGCTCCAAGTGACTGATGTGGAACCAGCATTGAGATCTGGACCAGGTCCCATGGAGAGTCCGTCTGTTGCAATGTGCTCTCCAACCTGTGGGGCTTGCATCAGTCATCACATGCACCATCAATGGTATGGGATGTAACTGCCTGCCAACAGGTGAGCTGTTTTGCCAGCTCTGGCATCACCTCCAAATGTTTCTCCTGGTCATTGACTTATAGGTCAA
This sequence comes from Phrynocephalus guinanensis, assembly GCA_037367245.1. Classification (NCBI taxonomy): domain Eukaryota; kingdom Metazoa; phylum Chordata; class Lepidosauria; order Squamata; family Agamidae; genus Phrynocephalus; species Phrynocephalus guinanensis. The sequence goes on along the minus strand of CM074742.1, from coordinate 3,578,449 downwards.
AAAGAGACAGTATGTCTGGAGTGACATCATCTTCAAGCGGGCAAGCTGCACTGTTGCCATTGTCAATGCCATAATGCCAAGGAGGCTAGATGGGCTTGAACCTGGGCTGCTTCCTGGAAGTCCACATCCAAAGTGGTGATCTTCCTCTGCCTGAACTACTTGAGATGGGCAAAGCCTTGAATTGTTGAGGTTCACCTTGAGGCCAAGGCCCTCCAGCAGTGATAAGGTGAACTGTATATCTCTTTCTGCCTGGGCGTGTCAGCAAGCCACCAGCAGCTAGTTGTCCAGGTAGGGGAAGATATTGATTCCCCTGAGGCACAAGTGTGCCGCTTCTGGTGTCATGCACTTTTTGAACACGCATGGCACAGGAAGTGGCAAGAGTTGGCAGATTGGTGGACCCGTTAAACCAATCCTGGAGGGAGAGTTCAAAGCCACAGATGGCTGCTCCATGAGTTCTGGCCTTGGCACTGAGGTCACAGGTGCTGTCTTTTACAAAGTCAACTTCTCCTTCGACTTCTCCTTTGAAGATATCTTCATCTTCTTGTCCTGTCCTGGTTTCATCTTTGATACTGATGGCAATGCCTGCTTCTATATTGGCGCAGAAGCTGAAGGCATGCTGGACAAGGGCCTCATTAGCTGAGACTGAAGGTTCCGGCAGTCGCAAAGCTGTGGGATGATCCATGCTAGGGGAGAGAGATTTTTCCCACAGATGAGATAGGAGTCACTGCAAACACAGCCTCAGGGATTACTTTGTTAGCTTTTTAGAGTCTAAGCAAGCTGAAGGAGAATGAGATTTCCCCCAAGCAAGAAAGACACCGAGAATGCCTGTCTGACTATGGTATATTACTGCTGCAGGCAGTGAACTTTTTTAATGGCCCAATAGAAGCCATTCAGTTTAAGGCCTGTTTAGGACAGACTCACTACCTAACACAAACGTTTTTCTTTTTAAAAGGGGGAAACGACAAGCAGAGGGAACCCCTGGCCTCATGAGGGGAGGAGGTGGGAAACTAGGAAAGCAGGGGGTGTACTTTAGGAAATAAGAATAAGAAAAAGAAAAAGTTTCAGTTTCACTTAACTTTTTTTCTGAAGACACGCTGGAGCTTGAAGCAACTGAAGTGGCAGCAAGAGAAGAACTGAGAGGGCATGGTGCAGGACACCTATTTGTGTCACAGGAAGTCCACAGGTAATTGACATTAAGCTCTGCAAACATCCAAAGGCAAAGACGAAATCCATGTGTGTGTATTCACAGAAGACCACAAAGAATAACCTGCTTACTAAATAGCTCTTAAAGATGGGAAATCTCTTAGAAAAAGGAGAGGACACCTCTAATTCACCAACATGAACTTTGCCGGATATACAGGCATCTATCTACATTCAGATTTATCCATTAAAAACTTGAAACTCTCTGTCTAGAAGGGAAAACACATCTGTTCTGCTATCTCCTACATTCTTTTTTTAAAAAAAGAACCACCTTTTTCAATGTACTAAGAAATGTGTTTATTTTAGAAATGCTCACTTAAAGTTCTCAGTCAGACTTATTTTCAGCTGATGAGCCACAAAAAATATAGAAATACACCTTGACAATTAGGTTCTAACTGGATGTTTAAAACACAGTGTATATATCCATTTGTTGTTGTTACAAAGGCACGGAACTATATAAGTATTGCAGCCTGCAGGGAGTGTTGGTTAATCTTTCTTCAGCTTGCTACTCTGAAGTCCCCACAAAGATTGCCCTAGACTGACCTTCCAGAAAGCCAAGTATGATTAAGGAAGAATCCTTTTGTCAGCACCAATGCAAGCCATTTTCACCTTCTAAGCCTGCTGCACTAAGTGGCCCAACACACCAAATGAAACAAAAGCCAATGCAGTTTAATATTGTATCTTCAATGTAACATGCATTTTCCCCACCCCACAATTGCTGCAAGATATATAAAGGACATAATCTAGGAAGTCTCCATGATTGAAAGCAATAGGACTTAAATGTGTTTAGTGTTTGCTATATTGAACCATTTTTCTGAAACAGTTCACATTTCAACTGGTGTCCATTCTCATCAAACAGAAAGTAACTGACAGGTTCATTCTTTGTTCAGGTTAGGCATTTTTATCCCATTTTGTTCCATGAATGAATTCAAAGTGGCTACCAGCATGAAAACCAAAACTATTAACATTCTTTCAAAGCAGTGTACCAACGTATATAATAATAAACTCTATCCATTAGAATAGAGAACTGTAGTCAAGAAACCCCTCTCTCACTGACTGTCCCTTTAAAAGGCCAGTCTCCATCTGATAATGGCAAGCATATACAGGACCCCCATATCTGTGGGGGATCAGTTCTGCCTCTTCTGTGGATAAAGAAATCTGCGGATAAGAGCAGATAAACACACTTATTCAAGGATCACATGTGTGCCAGTGGCAAGGGGGGAATGGTGACGTCGGTGGTGGGGTGACAAGGGCAAAAGCAGAGGTGCCACATGGCGAGTGGGCCAGGAAGGAGCTATGGGGTAGGCATCCAGGCCACCTCCTCTCCTGGCTGGCCAGGAAGAGGAGGAGGAGGAGGAGAGGAGGAGGAGGAGGAATGCTGGCCCAGATCTCTTGGCCCAGCCATCCCAATCTCCCTGCATGATTGCCCATCTGCCCTGCTCCCTTGCCTGCTTGCTTGGCTCTGTTTGTGCTCTGTTTCGCTGGTTGCCTTCCTCTCTCGGCATTTCAAAACAAAGAGGCAAGCGGAGGAGGCAACAAAACAATGCTTGTTCCTCCGAATGGGACCCTCTGATTTTGCTGCCTCCGTCCCTGGGCTATTGAGTTGGGGAATGAGGCAGAAGCATTAGTAGCTGGGTTCGGTCCATTTGCAAAAAGGTCTTTGCCTCCCCCTCGCTCTTGGGGAAACCACGAGCAGTAGCAACTTTTGTCGCATGGCACTGGAGCCTCTTCTGCTTTGTACGAATGGGAACTACTTTGTTGCCTCCTTGGCTTGCCTCTTTGTTTTGAAATGTCGAGAGATGAGTAGCAAAACAGAGCCAGGCAAGCAGGCAAGTGAGCATGGTGGGTGGGCACTCGGACCCATGCGGCCTCCACCACCACTGCTGCCACTGCAGACAGGCACTTGCTGGCTGTGCCACCTCTGCTGCTGCCAATGTGGGTGAGCACTTGAGGCCATGTGGCTGCCATGGTAGGTGGGTGTTTGCCAGCTGCACTGCTGATGATGTGGGTGAGCACTCATGGGCTGCTCCACCTCTGCCAATGATGTTGCAGGTGGGCGCTTGCAGGCCACGCAGCCTCCTTCGCTGCCACTGATGTCCCACGTGGGTGCCCTGGGTCATGTGTCCCCTGCAGCCATTGCTGCTACATTGCCTGGGCCAGCACACCACCACCATCCCTGCACCTTGTGCTGCCACTCACCATCCGCGGAGGGCAAATAAGTGGATATGAGGGTGGTACTGTAGTGACTAAGCTATACTGGCCGTTATCACAACTGGCTTCTACAAAGTTCTTGTCTGTTAATCTGTTAAACTCACAAGCCTTTTGTCTTGCCAGTTAAGTCACAATTTCCTCCACCACACCCTAAAAAATGAAATGCTGCTGCCACTACCTGTTAGTTTATGGAGATCAGTAAGCTTTTCCATTTTTAAGTACTTAGCTATGCCAATTAAAACCAACACCACAATGACTACTATGATCAACAAATTCAGTAAGTAGGTAGAAGTAGAATTCTAATAAAAATATGACATAACAATTCTGTTTGATAATTATTATTTTTTAAAAACCCAACATAAACTAAATTATTATCTATTTGATAATGCCAACCAAAATGAGTTATTTATCTCTCCGATGGCTATCCTAACCACAAAGCTTTTATCAATGATTTTTTAGTCTCAGATTCTCTTTCTCTCACTTTCTCAGTCATTGTGATCACACTAAGCCCTCATCTCTCTCCCACCTCTCTTACAATTGTAATTAGACCACAGACATTCCCCACCTGCCACTTATCTTGATTCTGTTCACAATTAATCACAACTCCTTTATGTCAAACAATTTTCCATGGAGTCAGTTGTTACATAAGCTTTTCCTGAATGTTGACACAATAAGCAAAAAGGCCCGGCTATTATTTTTTAAAAAGACAAGCTGATTTACACTCTGCACAGATGCTGGGAAGTGGAAGCCTCCAATGTTGGCAGATTTAGAACAGAACAAATACATTGAAAAAACGAAACTTGCTTGCCTTGAAAGAGATTAGTTAGTCCCAGCCCCTTTTTTTCCTTTGGAGGGAATTCAGGTATCCAGGGCTCTAATAATGCCTTTGAAAAGAGACATTTGAGAGGCAGAAAAAGTCTGAGTTTCTGGCTTTCTTATAAGCAGAACACTTTTAGTATGAACATTTTAAATATAAATCCCACCAAGCCGGAAGGGAGGAAGAGAACCTTTTCTAGTATGCATTCAACAGACCTAGCTTTTCAACATTAGCTTACTGAAAGGTTAAAAGGTGTGTATATTTCTCCATTAGAGATGGGCACGACCAGAAAAAAATGACGTTTCGAGTTGTCGTTTGTCGGGACGGGTCCGTTTTGGGTCGTTTCCATTTGTCACGGAAATTTTCAAAAATTTGTCATTTCCGTTTGTCGTTTGTCATTTGTCGTTTGCGTTTGCGTTGGGGTTGGGGTAAGTGGGCTCTGGGAGGCACCTCTCTGGGTGCCTCTGACGTCTGACCCACTAAGAAGGGAAGGGAAGCGTTTCGCGTAGCCGCCGCGTACCATACATTACATTATGTTAGGTTTGGGGGGTAAGTAAGTGGCAGAGGCACCTCTCTGGGTGCCTCTGACTCACTAAGAAGGAAAGCATACTGGTGTACTGGCGTACAGGTTAGGGGTAGGGGTAGGGGTAGTGGGCTCTGGCTGGGAGGCACCTCTCTGGGTGCCTCTACTCTGACCCACTAAGAAGGGAAGCGTACTTGCGTACGGATCTGGGTTAGGGTTGTGGTTAGGGTAAGGGCTAGGCTTAGGGTTACAGTTAAGGTTAGGGTGGGTTAGTGGGCTGCACCTCTGGGTGCCTCTGACCCACTAAGAAGGACAGTGTACTGGCGTATGGGTTAGGGTTAGGGCTAGGGTTAGGGTTAGGGTTAGGGTTAGGGTTAGTGGGCTTTTTATGCCCTCTGGCACATCCAGAAGTCTCAGTCAAAACCTGGCCATGCGATTGGTGGAATAGGTCCAAAAATTTGCATGGTCCCATCCCATGGCCAGCCCATCATTGCGCAGGTGTAAAAAAATAAAAATAAAAATAAAATAAAATCAATGGAGACGTTGTATTGCAAGAAAAACCGACTGCTGCTACAATAAAAAAATCAGGCATTTAAAATACCTAATTTTCAAATGTTTCTGTGGTGCTTTGGTGGGTTTCTGGACCACGAATTAAAAATAAATATTGCAGTCACCATTTTGGATCCCCCCCACCGCATGGCAAATGGAGACGACGAGGCTGCCCCCCCCAGCCTGGTACCAGCAGCCCAGGACAGGATGGGGGGGAAGGCCGGGGACCCCCCCAGAAACCACCCCTCTCTGTTAGGTGCCCTCACTGAGGCAGGCATATTTTCGCCTGCTTTTATGGCCAGGAATCGGGGGTTTTTTAAAACTTTTTTTCTGTGCTGCTTGGCATCGCGCGATTGCCGCGATGCCATGAACGACAACAAAAAATCAGACCCAATTTATCTTTATCGGGTCGGGTTCGAGCTGGAGCGGAGTAATTCTCGTTACCGTTACCCGTTACGTAACGATAACGATAACCGAAAATGGAAACGAGAATTTTGCCGCTCCGTGCCCATGTCTATTCTCCATTTTATACATTATGCATTTGGTTCACCATTTCATTAAGCCCAAAAACAATCCTTCAAAAGTCTTACTATATAGCAGTGATGGTGAACCTTTTAGAAACTGAGTGCCCAAACTGTGATTCAAAACCCACTAACTTTTCACAAAGTGCCAATACAGCAATTTAACGTGAATATAGGTGACTGTGAAGGGGCAATGTCAGGTGCCACCTTTGGCTCCCATGCCATAGGTTTGCCAACAATGACATAATAGGGACTACGGCCATATCCAAACTGTTCTTGCTTCTGCATTCTCCCATTAATAATAGTACAGATCATATGCTCATCTTCTGGAATCCTCTACCACTGGGTAACTCTATATGAGGTAAATTGCTGTTAGAATGTTTGTGTAGTGTATGTACTACATATGTAAACTCCTGTTTTAAAACCCAGGGAATTCAATCATTCTGTTGTTCATTAGTATGTTCTTGTATCTGGAGAAACTTTGCTCAACATCACAAGAGGTTGTAGGAATAAATTTGAAAAATGCCAATTCATCTGGAGAAAATTCTGGCTGGAAGTTGTCAAATTTTGCCTCATGTCCATTTAAAATTTTCCTTAGTTTACATAGTATTGAACAAAAATGAGTCACATAGCCATCCAGTCTAATATCCCAACACGTCACAAAGTTTGGGAAGGACAGCCAAAGTAGGATCAATTTCTTTGACCTTTTGTGCTCAAAGTGGAGCTCTAATGGACATTGTCTCCCTTTTGAAATTAGCTTATCTATATCAAGATAGTTGCTTTGGATCTCTTCATGTCTTAGGCATGTATGGCATTTTGTTACAAAGAGGACAATGTGTTCCCTTTTTGCACATCCAGCTGGAGTAGAATCATGAAAGAGCATAGCAATAGTGATATTGTTTACTTTTTGTAGAGTTCCTCATGTTAGAAGAAATACTTCAACATGCTTGACATATTTCAGCCAATCTTCTTGATTGACCGCTCAGTGACTTAGGTCTCTGGCTGCAGAGCCAGAGGTTAGGAGGAGTTCTGGTCCCCCTTGTGCCTCCTTCAGAGGGGCAGGACTTGACTTTTCAGGGATTAATAACCACTGATTTCTCACCAGATTACTCCCAAACATGTTTGAACATACATATAAATTCTATGAAAGGTTGCAGGAAAAAAGGCATGTCATAGAAATCCTTTCCCTAGTAATGAGTTCTGCAAAATATCACGGGTGATAGTACTTGGTGTCACTGAGATTCTAATTGTATATGTAAACCTGTTTGTATTGATAAGATTTTGTATAATTAAATTTGTATAATAGTAAAAAAAAAACATTACCTACACAATACTACCTATGGAAATGATAGAAGTGGTTAAAATGTTAAAATAATAAAGAGTGGGGAAAAAGACATTAAATCCATCTGTTATTATGGCAATGTTTTCTGAAATACAAGTTTTTACCCATTCTTTCAAAAGCCATTATTGTATCACAGTCAAAAGCCACATGGACCATGTTAACAGTGGTGTGGGCACATGAGATTGTTCATTGGACCAGCATGTTAAGAGAAAGGAATCAAGATAATGCAAACTTTTCTCTAACCAATATTAAAAATGATAAGAACAGATGAAATAATAAAAAGCGTGGGAGCTCAACAGAAAAGTTAAATAAGTCTATTTGTGGATGATATGTTGTTAATAACAGAAGACCCAATAAAAGTTTTAGATAGGGATAAAAAACCTTTGAAGGATTTGGGGTAGTAAGAAAATTAACAATTAGTTGGAATAAATCTGAAATGAAGAAAATGAAGTAATATGAGAGACTGAAATTATCTTGCAATAAAGAAGTTGGGATATACAGTAGGACTGCCGTATCTGTGGGAGATCAGTTCCAGGACCACCACCCCCGGCACGGATAATGAAATCTGCAGATAAGAGCAAACACTCTTATTTGGCTTGATGGAGGTGATAGGGGTGGTGGGGTGCCAGGGTGAAAATGTTCACCCCCAACACCCCCCCCAAATGGCAAGGAGGGAAGAAAGTTATTCCCGCCTTTCTCCTTGCTACTGGGCTCGGCTGCAGCAAAGGGGGGGGGGGAGAAAAAAATCTTTATTCTCTCATTGCCAGCAGTGGCGGCGAGGAGGAAAGTGGTGGGCATCGGTGGTGGTAAGTTTTATTTTTAAAATTTTCCTCTCCTTGCCACCCCTCCCCCACCTCCCCCATTGATTACCAACAACAGATAACTGGGGTTGTACTGTATCTTCATATGTGATGGTATTGTGAAGTAATACTCAAGTTATGAATAACATTATTTAAAGAAATCAGAGAATGGTTGGAAGTTAATATCGAAATGGTTCCAAAACCACCATTGCAATTGATGCTGGAAAATCATGGTGGGAATTATACAAAAAAGAAAATGCTAATAAATTTGATGACTGCAGCTCAATTGGCAAGAGCGAAAAATTGGAAGCAGAATTTGAACTTTCATCTACAAGAGTAGTATAATGAAGAGGTATGGAATATAGCAGTTAATGATACATTTACTTCAAATATTAAATCTAAAAGGGGGGAAATAAGGATAAATGGGTTCAATGAAATACGGGAAGAATTTACGAAAACTTTATTGTGTAAAGAGAAAGAGAAAAAAACAGGTTACATGTGTTTTTGTAAAGATTTTGTTTTGTTTTGTTTTTTGTAAAATTTCCCAGGTGGATAAAGAAGAAGGAAGAGTTAATGGTTCCAGTGGTGAGGGGAGAACTACTATTTTGAGTTTATTTATTGTGCTGTATATATATTTTGGAAAAAAGTGTTAAAGTTGATAAAAATGGGAGTGAAGTTTTGATAAGTGACAAAAGTGAACACCATATGAATTTCAACATATCTTTATTTCTGTGAGTTAAATGTAGCAAACTATTGTGCTTTCCATGATCAGGGGTGGGGGAAGTTCTATTTTCCATATTATCTATGCTAATTAATTTTTACTGTATCTCTAAGCACCTGATAGACAGGTGTGAAATGCTAAAAATTGAATTATCCTATTTTTCTTCTGGGAGATAAAAGCAGAAGATACCATTTCTCATTAATAGAGGGAAGGGGGATATTCACCTTCAGTTTATTTCTCTTACAGCAGTTTCCTCGTGATAGAAAACTAGCATTAACACCACCACTGTCTCCATGCAGTTAAAACAGAAACAACAATTTTACTAGAAGAATGCCATATAGGCCTGTGTGGGAATTATGGACTAAAGAAATATCTGCATATATCCAATGATAAAGGAGACTTCACATAGATGCCTCCAACTGTTAAAGGATGGCTCATGGGAGCTGCAAGTTAGGAGGTAGCATTACTGTTGCTGTAAATTTACACTTGCTTCCTACGACGGGTGAGGGCTTGTTGAACAACGGCTTGTATCCTATACGAGTGGTGTCACCAACAGCCACAGACTGCCACTAATTTAAAGGGCTCCTGTTGTTTTCAGCCCAGTGCTCAAGATCATTTTGAATTTTGTTTATGCCTTCCAGGGTATTAGCTATGCCATCCAATTTTGTGGTTGTCCAAATGTCTCTTGAATGCCTCCAGTGCTGGAGCACTCAATCAATCAATATAAAGTTTATTGTCTTGGCTACAAGCCATTACAATCAGAGATTACAGAAAAAATAAATAGATAAAACAACCGTGGCATTAAAAGGAAAAGAAAAGAAAAAAGGAAGCCATATAAATAGGGATCTCTTGAATTGACCTCTCTTGCCAGACAGGAGGGGGTAGAAGAGAGCACTGATGCCACCTCATAGCAGGGATTCCCCTACACAGCTCACCACAAATGTGCTTAGAAAGTTGGCACAAATTTTTCTAGCAGCTTTGGCAAACCTAGCAACTCTATAAGTAATGTAAGGGTCACAGTCTGAAAGCAGCCTACCCACTTTAACCAGAGGACTCTCCGCCTGCAAAGGGGCCAAGATGTTTCCTAGAAGGTTGGCCCTTGGGTTGTGGTAGAGTTGGCAATTTAATAGATAGTGAGCCACATCCTCTCTCTCAGCTGCACCACAGATACAAAGTCTTAGGTGTCTGGGTACATTACTGTACCTTCCATCCAAGACAGCCGTTGGCATAGTTTGGAAGTGGAGTTCAGTAAAGAATGTTCTCAAAGAGGGAATAGTGAGTGAATGTAAATAATGTGCCCTTGAATGATTGGTTTTCCATAGATGGTACCAGTGAGCGAAGCCTGAAGAACTGATTAGAGCAAGGTCCTGATCATTGTCATGTTTATATATCCACTCCTTCAGCATACTTTTAACTCCTGGGAAAACATAAATATCAGTGGAAAGAGATTTAGATTTCAAAAGGTTTTGTACCAAAGTGGCCCATCCACCACTCTTCCACTGCTCCATCAGACAACGTTTGGGGAGACGATGGTCAGGCATGTCCAATATTCTCTTATAATAAGAGAATATGGCAAGAGTTGCCCAAGCTTTGATGGAGACCACGTCTGTTTCTACTCTAAGGAAGGCTGCTGGGGTCCCTTGTGGTACCACCAAGATGTGCCTCAGAAATTTATTCTGCTCTACTTCAAGCGTATGTAGGATGCTTGGATCCAAACCCCAGATCTCAATTCCGCATTGCATTTGTGCAATCACCCTTCCTGAGAAGACCTTTAAAGCTGGGGATACCAATTTGCCGCCCTTGGAGTGAAAAAAAATTAATTAGAGCATGACTAGATTTCTGAGCTGAGATTTTAACAGCCTTGAGCTGTGTTTTCCAGCAGTTTCTCTCATCAAAATGCATTCCCAAATATTTGAAGGTGTGTACTTGTTTTTTCCTGTCCTCACCAATACACCAGTTGAATTTGGGGGGCTGCCTTCCAAAGATCAAGACTTTAGACTTTGCGTAATTTATTTTAAGTTGTTCTATATCACTAAATTCTCTAAGCTTATTCAAGCTTCTCTTCAGCCCCTTCTTGTTCATAGATAATGGGACAACATCATCAGCATAAATAAGTACTGCAATCTTATAATTACTAATTGAAGGAGGAAAATGATCGGGATGGTTTACAGCTTTTATGATATCATTGATATAAAAGTTAAAGAGGAGAGGTGCGAGCAGGCATCCCTGTCTAACACCTTTGTTTACACAGATTTCCTCTGAAACCCTTCCATCTGAACTAATCCTTACCCTCAATTTTGAGTTAGTATAAAGTTCCTGAATTAGAAATAGCAATCTCTTGTCAATATCTGTTGCTGCAAGCTTATCCCAAAGACGGTTCCTAGTAATTGTGTCAAATGCAGAAGAGAAGTCAATAAAGGCTGCAAAAAGCCATTTGAAAGACTTAGTAGTATATTTGCAGACTAGATGGTGTAGCACAAAGATCTGGTCCACCGTGCTATGGCCCTTCCTGAACCCAGCTTGTTCCTGATGGAGGATGTTGCTCCCCTCCATCCACTCTCCCAGCTTCTGCATTAGGAAGCGAGTGTAGAGCTTGGAACTAATATCTAATAAACTAATAGGACGATAATTCTGGGGGTTCGTTTTGTCACCTTTTTTATAAATTGGAAAAATTAAGCTCTGCCTCCAGCTCTCTGGAAAAGTTCCTGTATGGTTGATATGAGTAAAAAGCCATGCTAAGATGGGAGCCCACCATTCCATATTGCTTTTATAGACCTCTGGTGGGATCATGTCTTCACCTGGTGCTTTGTTTATAGCTAAAGCCTCAATAAGTGAACAGACTTGAGATTCTGACACTGGGGGCCACTCTGGTGTGGAGTTTAGCAAAATTTGTTTAGAATTCATGTTATTGGGCCCCACAACTAAATCACTGTCAAAAATTTTCCTGAAGTGGGAGCACCAGGTATTCGCTGTAATACAGGCAATAGGTGTAGCATTAATATCTAGATCTGGGAGAGAGATCATCCTCCAGAACTTTCTCTCTCTCCTCCCCATCACTGCCTGTCCTAGTTCCTGCCAATGTGCTAACTCAAACAATTTTCTTTTATCTTAGAAGCTCTTTGTATTTTGAGCGGAGGCAGGCCAGCTCCTTCAGGTCAGAACTCGACTTTGACCGTCTTGTCCTTCTCATTAAGTGAGCTAGGCGCTTTTTGGCTAATCTACATTCTTTATCATACCAGCTTTCCCTATGAGTGGCAGAGCTTGACCCCTGTGTCTTATTGGCTAAGAGTGGTCTTAAATTTGTAGTAATATAGTTTATGCCCTCTACAGGGTCTAATTCACCACTCACAATGCCCCTATGGGCATTCAACAGATGTGGTTTACTTAGCTGTTCCCGAATGGTCAGGTCAACCAGTGGGGACCATTTTAAACATTTCCCCATGACCATAGTTCTCTCGGCCCAGTCAGCTGGTGGAGGAGTTAATTGTGGAATGACCATTGGGATTTGAAGACAAATAGGTAGGTGGTCACTATCAGGACGATCTAGTACATTATATTCAGTTTCCTGAAATACCAACCTTGGGGAGCAAAAAATATAATCAATGACACTCCCTGCCCTGCTGTTAAGGAAAGTGAAATATCCCTTTGAGATGTCCCAGGAACTGCCATGAAGGCAAGTTAACTGTAGAACAGCCATTGTCTCTACCAGCTTCCTGCCTTGTTTATTAAATGATTTCTCTGATGAATGACGCCCAGGAGGGAAAGGTTCATAAAAAACTGCGCCAAGATCTATAACCAGCTCATTGGGGTCGCAGCCGACTCTGGCGTTAAAATCACCACACATGACTATATCAGCCTTGGGGTCCAGGAGCTCAGATTGTGTGATGGCCTCTTCTAAATCATTCCAAAAAGTTGGGAGGATGCCAGCTGAATCTGGTGGAGAGTAAGCATTAAGACAAAGTAGGGAATCCATCCCATTTCCCCAGCTCCCCTTAATCAATACTGACAATATAAAGTTATTGTCAGACCGATAAATAACTTCCGTCTCTACATCCAGCTTTACCGAGACTAAAATAGCAAGGCCTCCTTTAGCCCTCCCCTTGGTGGAGGATTTGCGGACAGGAGACAGAAATGTACTGTATCCTTGCAAGACCAGTGAAGAGGTGTCCATTAACCAGGTTTCCTGTAAACAAAGGATGTGAAATCCAGAAAGAAAGTTCCCAAAGTCCTGGTCCATCAGCTTATTTCGCCACCCAGCAATGTTCCATGATAGAATTGAAAGTGGACACTGGGAATTTGAGTGGGTGTGAGGTTTGGAGCCATTCAGTCATTCAGGAGGCAGAACACCAGCAGGGAGCCTTGGCTCAGAGGGTGATTCAGCCTGGGTGGTTGTTTTGGGGCAGCAGGATTCATGGAGGTTGACAAGTTCCTGCCTTACCACCTCCATCTTTTGAAGCAACTGTAGCTGGTTTTCCCAGGCAAGGGCACCAAAATTGTCCTTTTTGGAGACAACTTCCTCGCTGATGTCAGGCTGTGTCAGCAATCTCTCAAAATTTGGTTAGTGGTCAAAGAAAAATCTGTAGGCACAGACGTAGGTGGGGGAGCGCATCTAAGGGGCTCAATTGGCTGACCCCAAAGATCAGCAATTGGAGTTGAAACGTCCATATGCGTGGTTGGAATAACTATAGTCACTGGTTTCATCAAACTGGGTACGTCTCCATGTGGATTATTTGACTCCTGAGCATCTTGTAGTTCCACTGAAGAATTTCCTGGATGGTCTGATGACACTGGGGTTACTGAAGTTGAAACAGAAGTTGATGTGCAAGGATGCTGCGTGTTTCCCATTTGAATTGGGTTTTGTTGAGGTGGGGCCATCTGGTGTATGGACTTTGGGTAGTTGAAATGGGTATCCTTTGGCCTTATCTGGGTAAATAATGTACCGAGTTCAGTGTCAGTTAGCTCTAAAAATCCGTCCCCCTGTGTGGGGTGAGCTGGACTGGTTTTGGCTGCTCCACCATCGAGCATCATATGAAGATCTTGTAGAGGGGCCTTCTGCTGCGTAGAGTCGCTCTTGGAAACTAAAGGTTGGGAAACTTCTTTGCTTGATGTTAAGTTTGGATTTTGAAGCACAAATGCTCCATAAGGGCCTAATGCACTTGACAGGTGGCTTTTCAGGTGTTCTGCCTTTTTATGTAAAGAAGCCACAGTTGATTTGACTCCCTCCCATTTGTTGTCAAGCTCTATCAAAGGGGCATTGGTCTCTTCTCTAAGGCAGCAGAGATCTCTGTGATCAGATGGAAGAGAGGTTGAGATGTTTAATGTCTGCGTCTTTGATGTTTGTTTGACATTAGATTGAGATCTGGGGAAATGTTGAGGACTACAGGTGGGGTCTTTCATACTTATTCTTTGGGAGTAACTCTGAAGGGTCACAGGGGCAGGTCTACCCCTTTTGGTGGATTGGACCATAGGATCTGAGAAAACTCTTGAGGGAGTAATCTGGAAAGCACCCAAGAAGGTTCTCATTTTTAAGAGGAAAAGAGGAATCACAGCCTGCTCAAAAGTAAGGCAGACTCTCGTGTGTCCAGACTTGCTTGGGAGCCACCTGATGCTCTTGAGATCAGTCTTCTGAGTTTCTATTAGCCTTTTTACACGACCCCTAAAATCCGCTGGCCACTTAAATTCAGACCAGAGATCTTAGGGGTTCGTCGCTCTTCTTCTGTCCCCACCCCCTCCGCACTTCCTGGTTGCTGGCTGCCTGAGGGAGGGAGAAAAAAGAAAGAAAAGAATGCCTTCTTACCTCCGTTTTGTTCCGGGCAGCATTCAGATCTCTTAAAGGGGCGGGGCGCAAAAAAAGAACAAACAGAATCCAGGAGAGCCCCGCACTCACTATCCTTACACCGGATCAAATATTTGTCACCTCCAAAAAGCAGGTACAAGAAAACTGCTGTTTGGTCTTGCTAAAGTGGGCGGGGTCGCACTTAATTGCCTGCAAAGTCCGGAGCTGGTGGGTAAACATTTTTAAGGTCCGGACCTTGCAGCCATTTGCGGCGGAGCTTAGGGGTCGTGTATAAACGCCCTATGTTTAGGAGCTGACTCAGAGAAGTCCTCACTGATCTATGTGTCTCCCATCTCTTTCTGTTGATTTTAGTTGGGGCAATCTGCAGGATCACCTGTGTATTCTGAAAGATCTTTGAGGTAGCTAGCTTCCTCATGGGTTCAATAGCCGAATGATGTAATGGCACATGCTGTAAGTTCTCAGCACTCTCAGAACTCTCAGATCTTTCAGCAGCCCTACCTCTGAGACCCTGAGGTTGGGTGTGGTTTACAGGTTGCTGCAAGAGAGCTTCCCTGAGTTTCTCTAGGGCACTTTCAACTCCTTTCATTTGATTGGAAACCCGTTGTAGATTGTCGAAAATGGCTATTACAGTTTGAGCTGTTAGAAGGCACTGGTCGGCCCAAAAGCCAGGCAGAGTTCTTTCATTAGAAGGCTGCACATCTTTAACCATTTGAGGGGAAGTTGGAGAAGAGATAGTAGATAGGTTACAAACACCCGAAGGAGATAGGGAAGAGTCGTCTCTCAAAGCAGCAAATCTGTTACTGGTTGTAATATTTGAAGCCGTGGGTAGATTGTAAAAGTTACTCACAGGGCAGTTAGATGTAATAAACTCATCAATTTTCAGCTGTTCCACCGCCTTTGCCAGTGGCTGTTCCGGGCTTGATCTGCGGCGTTTGTTCCCCATGTAGGTGTAAACTTTTATCCTATCTTTTCCTTGTAGCAGTTGAGAGCCTTTTATTGTGAAGTTTTGATAGTTATAATCCAAGCATGAATATCAGCTTAATTCATGAGAGTTGTTGTCCTTGGGAGACTGGAGGTAGCTGTGCTAGCGATAGCTGTTTCTTCGCCTTGCTCTCCCAGCCGGAGTTCAAAGAATTAAAAAAAAACAACCTTTGTAGCAGTTGAGCTTCTTTGTGGAAATTAAACATAGAATTTAAAATTTAAAAGATTAAAAGGGAGTGGAGGAGAGCTCAACTCAGATGCTATTCCTCCCTCGGCAGGAACCGGTGTTCTTTCCCTTTCACTCATCAGCACACCTCCATTCTGGATCACTCACCATGTCTGGAGGTAATTTATTTTCACTGTGGGTTTTCTTCAATAGTCAAGATGTCTTTTCCTGTTAATCAGCCAAAAGCTGAGTTGTCATAACTTGAGCCTATTGTTGGGTGTTCTCCATTCTAGAATGATCAAGAACAGATCCTTTCCCTCCTCTGTATGACAGCCTTAATATTTGAAACGTACTAGCAAATCATTCCTTAGTCTTCTTTTCACTCAACTAAATATGCCAAATTCTTTCAATCTTTCCTCAAAGGGCTTGGTTTCCAGCCCTCTGATCATCCTTGCTCCCCTCCTCTGAAGTTTTTTTTCCAGTTTGTCAGCATCCTTCCTGAAGTGCAGCATCTAGAACTAGACAAAGTAGTCAAGGTGAGGCCTAACCAGTGCAGAATAGAGGGGGACAAGCATCTTCATGGGACTTGGACATTATACTTCTGTTAATGAAACCCAAACTTGCATTTGCCTTCTTTGTGGCCCCATCACACTTTTGGCTCAGGTACCCCACTTGTTACCTCCTCCGACTTAGAGATGGAGCCATTAATCATAACCCTTAACCCTCTGAGTATGAAGCCAATTGTGTATCCACTTCACACTTGATTTATTTAGCCCACGCCTAATTAGCTTGCTAATCAGAATATTATGTGGAAATTTGTCAAAACATAAGAACATAAGAGCCATGCTGGATCAGGCCAAAGGCCCATCTAGTCCAGTTTCCTGTATCTCACAATGGCCCCACCAAATGCGTCCGGGAGCAGAGAAGACTAGATATCTGTCTCCTGATACAACTTCCCTGCATCTGGCCCTTGAAGTTCCCAGGTTTTAAGCCTGGAGATTGCACATCTCCATCATGGTTTGTAACCTGTGATGGATTTTTCCTCCAGGAATCTGTCCAATCCCCTTTTGAAGGCATCCAGGCCAGATGCTATCACCACATCCTGTGGCAGGGGGTTCCACAGACTAACAACACATTGGGTAAAAAAATATTTTCTTTTATCTGTTCTCACTCTCCCCACCCTCAGATTGAGTGGATGTCCTCTAGTTCTGGTATTTTGTGAGAGGGAGAAGAGCGTCCCTCTATCCACTTTACACATGTCCTGCATTATTTTGTATGTCTTAATCATATCCCCCCTCAGGCGCCTTTTTTCCAGACTAAAGAGCCCCAAATGTTTTAGCCTTCCTCATAAGGGATTCCCCCCAGCCCAGTAATCATTTTAGTCACGCTCTTCTGCACCTTTTCCAGTTCCACTTTGTCTTTTTTGAGATATGTTGACCAGAATTGTACACAATACTCCAGGTGTGGCCTTACTATCATCTTGTACAATGGCATTATAATGTTGACTTTTTTATTTTTAATCCCCTTTTTGATAATCCCTAGCATGGAATTGGCCTTCTTCACCGCTGCCATACATTGGGTAGACACCTTCATGGAGCTGTCCACCAGCACACCAAGAACTCTTTCCTGATCTATCACGGATAAATCAGAGCCCATGAGTTGATAGATGAAGTTTTGTTTATTATTATTTTTTGCCCCAGTATGCATTACTTTACATTTTCTTACATTGAAACACATTTGCCATTTCACAGCCAGAGTGGTGCCTCCGCCACCCCACCCTAACATAATGTAATGTATGGTATGCGGTGGCTCCGCGAAACGCTTCCCTTGCTTCCCTTCTTAGTGGGTCAGATGTCAGAGAGGCACCCAGAGAGGTGCCTCCCAGAGCCCACTTACCCCAACCCCAACCCCAACACAAACGACAAACGACAAACAGAAATGACAAATTTTTGAAAAGTTCCTCGACAAACGGAAACGACCCGAAACGGACCCGTCCTGACAAACGACAACTCGAAATGTCATTTTTCCTGGTCATGCCCATCTGTAATGGTGGGCCCTACTCTGTGGAATCAGCTACCTAGTGAGCTGCACCTAGCAGATTCCCTGCCCACCTTTAAAAAGGCTCTGAAAACTCTCCTTTTTAAAGAGGTATGTGGCAACCTTTTTGCTTATTTTTTTTACTGCCCTCGTCGCCTTCTGTGGAGGGTTTCCCCCTCTTTATTTTACCTGTGTGTGTGTGTGTGTGTGTGTGTGTGTGTGTGTGTGTGTGTGTGTGTGTGTGTGTGTGTGTGTGTGTGTGTGTGTTAACCCTGTTTGATTGTATTTTATTGTAAACCACCCAGAGTTCCGTTCCGGAAGATGGGCGGTCTAGAAATATAACAAATAAATAAATCTAAGTCTAGAGTTTAGCACAAAATAAAAATTCTAAACAAGCATATCCTTCCCTTTACTTTTGAAGCAGCTGGTTCTACAAAACAGTATTTCAAGAGGCAGCTGCATTGATTATTTTGTTTTTGTTTTTTTTCTAGCAAAAGCAAGAAATACAATATCTAGATATATGTGTTGTGTGCATTTTGATGGTTCATTCATTCTTTTCCTATGTATCTTGTCAATGATTAGTAGATCAACAGTTTCCCATTCACTGAGAACTCCACACCCAAAAGCTGAAACCAGAGTGAGCTCTTATAATTAACAGGAGTCATGGTGGTATAACAATTGCAAAATAATATATCTGCTGTATAGATTTCATGCATTATGTCACAAACAAATAATACAAGCAAGATGAAGATTATTTTGCACTTTTGCTCTGAATTTTGTGTTGAACTAGTGAGCCCTGACTACAGATGGGCACGAAATGAAAAACATTTTGTTACATAATGAATTGTTTCATTACAAAATGAAATGAAAGAAACCGTGTCATCCCAAAATGAACCAAACTACTTTTTGTTTGTTTGTTTGTTTGTTTCAAAACTGAACTAGGGAAGCTTCCTTGGACTCTTCCCTGGAAGCTCCCCAAAGTGGTTTGTGGTTCAGTGTTTCAGATGGTAAGGGGGAAGGTGGTGGGCTGCAGTGAGATTGCTACCACCACCAGCTGGTTTTGACAGCTCGGGCTGTGGGGAGGAGGGGCATGCCTTTACTGCAGCCACAGATCTCGCTGCAACCTGAAGTGAGATCTGTCAGTTGGCTTCACAACCAGCCATCCAACGTTGCTCCCTGCCAAACTGGTGTCCCTTAAGGTTTGCGGGGGAGCAAACGTGGGGGGTGGGTAAGGGGTGATTCCCCCACTTCCCTGCTTCCCCCTACGGGAAGAGCAGCAAGAATCTACTTTTAAAATACCCCTTCTTTTTGCAAGGAGTGCACGGGTCTTTTAAAATCAGATGCTTGGTGTCAGAGCTGGGATTCCCCTGCTGTGTTCAGACACATGGGATTCCAGATTCCCCAACACATCACGGGGCTGCCAGAGCAAGTGGTGAAGTCAGTGCCCAACCCCACAGACCCTGCTGGGTCAGGGCCGCCAGATCCTGACTGCCCCAACATGGCAGGGGGATCCTGGGTGTCCAAACATGGCAGGGGGCTGAAAGGTCAGTAAAGGCAGTGCTCACCCTCTCAGCTCCCTGCTGTGTCAGGGAAGCCAACTCTGACAGCAAGAATCTGCTTTTAAAGGTCCCGTGCATGCATTTGCAAAAAGTGCTTTTTGCAAGATGTTTATGCATTTTTAAAAGCAGATTCTTACTGCTCAAACCCCATGGGGGAGTGGGTGAGGGGGGAATCACCTCCCACCCACTCCCCCACCACCCACTGGTATCAGATCAGCAAGAAACTGCTTTTAAAACAACCCTGCAAGTCATGCAATTTTGTGTGTTGTGCAGGAGTTTTTTAAAAAAAGTTCTTGCTGATCTGACACTGGGCGGGGGGGGAGAGGAGGCAAAGATACATGGCTGTTCTACTCCAAAATAGGTATCACAGCCATGTATTGGCACCATAACTGCTGGGGAGCTTCCTCAAGCTCTTCCCTGTAAGCCTCTGAATTTTGGAGAGGTTTGGGTTTCAGGAGCCTGAGTTATTAAGCTTCAAAGGGCATCCCTGTATCACTAATTGCCAGAGTGTGTATGGTGCACATCAGCAATATAGGGGTCAATTGGGGTTGAGCTGTTTAAATTATGTACATTGCAGCCATGTACCTTTGGCACCAAAACTTCTGGGGTACTTCCTCAAGCTTTTCCCTGCAAGCCTCTGCAATCTGGAGAGATTTGGAGGTCAGGTGGCTTAGTTATTAAACTTCAAAGAAGATACCCCAAGGAAAAAAAACCCATTGTAATTGAATTTTGAAGACATCCAGGCCAGATGCTATCACCACATCCTGTGGCAGGGGGTTCCACAGACTAACAACACATTGGGTAAAAAAATATTTTCTTTCATCTGTTCTCACTCTCCCCACCCTCAGATTGAGTGGATGTCCTCTAGTTCTGGTATTTTGTGAGAGGGAGAAGAGCGTCCCTCTATCCACTTTACACATGTCCTGCATTATTTTGTATGTCTTAATCATATCCCCCCTCAGGCGCCTTTTTTCCAGACTAAAGAGCCCCAAATGTTTTAGCCTTCCTCATAAGGGATTCCCCCCAGCCCAGAAATCATTTTAGTCACGCTCTTCTGCACCTTTTCCAGTTCCACTTTGTCTTTTTTGAGATATGTTGACCAGAATTGTACACAATACTCCAGGTGTGACCTTACTATCATCTTGTACAATGGCATTATAATGTTGACTTTTTTATTTTTAATCCCCTTTTTGATAATCCCTAGCATGGAATTGGCCTTCTTCACCGCTGCCATACATTGGGTAGACACCTTCATGGAGCTGTCCACCAGCACACCAAGAACTCTTTCCTGATCTATCACGGATAAATCAGAGCCCATGAGTTGATAGATGAAGTTTTGTTTATTATTATTTTTTGCCCCAGTATGCATTAGTTTTGTATGTCTTAATCATATCCCCCCTCAGGCGCCTTTTTTCCAGACTAAAGAGCCCCAAATGTTTTAGCCTTCCTCATAAGGGATTCCCCCCAGCCCAGAAATCATTTTAGTCACGCTCTTCTGCACCTTTTCCAGTTCCACTTTGTCTTTTTTGAGATATGTTGACCAGAATTGTACACAATACTCCAGGTGTGGCCTTACTATCATCTTGTACAATGGCATTATAATGTTGACTTTTTTATTTTTAATCCCCTTTTTGATAATCCCTAGCATGGAATTGGCCTTCTTCACCGCTGCCTTACATTGGGTAGACACCTTCATGGAGCTGTCCACCAGCACACCAAGAACTCTTTCCTGATCTATCACGGATAAATCAGAGCCCATGAGTTGATAGATGAAGTTTTGTTTATTATTATTTTTTGCCCCAGTATGCATTACTTTACATTTTCTTACATTGAAACACATTTGCCATTTCACAGCCCATTCCCCCAGTTTGGAGAGATCCTTCTGGAGCTCTTCACAATCTTCCCTGGTTTTTACCACCCAGAAAAGTTTTGTGTCCTCTGCAAACCTAGCCACCTCACTGCTTATTTATTGATTTATTATTTATTTATTGAGCTTATATACCGCCCATCTTCCTGAAGGAACTCCGGGCGGTTCACAACAGACAATCAAACAATGTAACAAAATAGTGGTTAAAATAACACAGAGTTAACCAAATAACAGAACAATAAAAACCAAATTTGCAGATGGCGGGGCAGAGGGAGGGGGAAAAAATCCAGCTTTAATTGAATCAACCAAACGCCTCCCAGAAGAGGAGAGTTTTTAAAGCTTTCCGGAACGCTGGCAGGGACTCTGCTAGGTGCACTTCTGTTGGAAGATGATTCCACATGGTGGGGCCAGCCACAGAGAAGGCTCGGGCATGGGTGGATGTTCTCCGAGCCTCCCTGGGTGTGGCCACACGCAGCATGTGCACCCGCGACAACCTAGTCGGACGGGCCGATGTTGACCGCTGGTTGATCTGCTCTGTCAGGTAGTCAGGTCCTAGGCCATGGAGGGTTTTATAAATCAAAACCAGGACCTTGAATCTGATTTGTGCCGCAACGGGCAGCCAATGCAGGCGGGCCAGAACTGGGGTGATGTGGTCGAACCGACGCACACCCGCCACCAGTCTGGCCGCCGCATTTTGAACCCGCTGCAGTCGCCGAAGGAGAGTCAAGGGCAACCCCATGTAGAGCGCGTTACAATAGTCCAGTCTCAAGCTCACCAGTGCATGCACCACAGCCCTAAGGGAATCCCCATCTAGGTATGGGTGGATCTGGGCAATTTGATGGAGATCAAAAAAGGCAGCCCTGGACACAGCAGCCACCTGGGCTTCCATGGTGAGCGCCGGGTCCAGGACTATGCCCAGATTCCGAAGGCTGGAGGGAAACACCCTCTAGAGTGGGAAAAGAGCCTCCAGATGGGGAAGCCCCAAAGAACATAACCTCGGTCTTGTCGGGGTTCAGTTTGAGCCTGTTAGCCCTGGTCCATTCCATGACTGCGCCCAGGCATTGATCGAGGGTCTGGACAGCCTCATCTGCAGTGGTGGAAAAGGAGACATAGAACTGCGTGTCATCAGCGTACTGATGACAGCAGACTTCATGTCTCCTTATGACCTCAGCCAGCGGCCTAATATAGATGTTGAACAGCATGGGAGAGAGAGACGACCCCTGTGGAACCCCACAAGGGAGTATCCAAGGGGCAGACAGCTCCCCCCATGCTGAACCTGCTGGGGACGGCCCCCAAGGAAGGACCGGAGCCAAGTGTGAACAGTGCCCCCGATCCCAACCTCAGAAAGCCGGTCCAGCAGGATACCGTGGTCGACGGTATCAAAGGCCGCTGACAAATCCAGAAGGACCAACAGGGTGGAGCACCCCCTGTCGCCCCCCCCCCCGGTGGAGGGCATCTTGCAGAGCAACCAAGACTGTCTCAGTCCCCCGACCCGGCCGGAACCCGGACTGGAATGGGTCAAGGATGTGTTCTCCCTCCAAGAATGATTGAAGCCGGATCGCGGCCACCCTCTTGATTACCTTGCCCATAAAGGGAACATTAGCAATCGGGCGGTAGTTGGTCAAATCTCCCGATTCTAAGCCCGTTTTTTTCAGAATGGGCTTTACCACAGTCTCCTTCAGGCAAGAGGGAAAAATCCCTTCCCTGAAGGAGGCTGTGGCGATGACAGAAGCCCATTCGGGCATGCTCCCACCAACGGCTTTCATAAGCCATGATGGGCAAGGGTCAAAGGGAGTGGACGCGGGCCGGCAATGGGCGATGGCCCTGGAGGCCTCAAGCGAGGAAACAGGCCCAAACTCAACCATACGAGGAGACTGAGGGGGTGCAGCGACAGGGGATGCCGAGAGTGGGCTAGGGCAACAGGAGTTGAAACCAGTATGGATGGCCTCTATTTTAGATCGAAAAAAGCCTGCAAAATTCTCACTACTGAAATCAGGAGGAGGAGGCCTTGCCAGCCCAGGATTAGTGAGGTCGCGAACCACACGGAACAGTTCCGCTTGACGGTTCGAGGCCTCACTAATTCTCAGGGAGTGGTAAGATGTTTTAGCCTCCCTGATCGCCTGAACGTAGCACCTGGACTGGATAATAACTGCAGCCTTTTTAATCGCCATCCGGCTCTTCCTCCAGCTGTGCTCCAGCCTCTTCCATTCTTGCTTCATCGCTCGTAACTCCGCCATGAACCACGGTGAGGAACGAGCTCTGCAGCGGATGAGGCGCCTAGGGGCAATCTGGTCGACAGCCCGGGATGTTTCATCAAACCATTCATCCACCATGGTGTCTACCAGATCGTCAGCCAGTCCGCCAGGAGGCTCCCCAAGGACTTCCCAGAACCGAGCAGGGGCCAGGAGTCTCCGGGGGTGGGCCCATACAGATGGCTGAAGGTCCCCGTGGGTTGGGGCGGCGATTGATACAGAGAAGGACAGCATGACACGGGAGTGGACACAATGTCCTGCACCCTCAGACAGTAATCTTCAGACGCGGAGGTAAATACCAGATCCAGGGTATGTCCCGATCTGTGGGTTGGGCATATCTGTCTCCTGGTCATTTATGAACATATTGAAAAGCACTGGTCCCAGGACAAGCTTTGATGAAGTCTAAATATATTACAGGATCTCCTGTCATGACATCTTACTCATATTTGACCTGAGATTTTAAAATTGGCAAATATGTGTGGCTAAATTCTGCTTTGAAATCAAGAATTCTAGTACAACATGGTCACTCTCTCAGAATTCCCTTTACTGCCGCTTCCTTTGTCAAGTCATCTGTATTGGTTAGAATTAAGTTGAGGGTAGCAAGTTCTCTGGTTTCTTTCTCCACTTTTTGTAGGTTAAAATTATCAGCTACAGAAACCAGAAATTTCTTGGAAGAGCCATAGTTGGCTGAATTTGCCTCCCAACATTTATCTGGATAGTGGAAATCTCCCATCACTTCTTAATTGTGTGTTTTTAAATCCTTGCAAATTGTTTTTCAAAAATTTCATCTGCTTCCAGTCCTTGATTGGACACTTGGTAGTAGACTCTGTCATGTTCCTTTTGTTTTTTGTACCAGCTAGATTGATCCAGATATTCTTTATGGGAGCTCAAATCTCCTCCTGTAATTCTGTGCAGAAATTTGTATTTTTGACACATACTGGAACTCCATCTCCCTTCTATTCTATTTGTTCTTTTTGAGCAATTTATATCCTTTAATTGCTGTATTCCATGGAGCTTTGTGAAGGGCATCCCACTGAGACCATATGGCTGTGGCATGTCTGCATGTGCAGGAGAGGAGAAGAGCAACAGTGCACTTCATGACAATGTAGCCCGGCTTCACCACCCAACAACTGGCAGTGATCTGGCTTCTCAGCAGTCAGATTTGGTGCCCAAAAGCTGTGTTGTGGCCCAAGAAACCACGTGAGATGAGCAGCAGCAGTGAAGCCAGGCAACTGTGGCTGAGACGGCACCTTGCCACTCAGCTGATGGGTAGTAGTGAAGATAGGCTGGTGTGTCTTAGAGTGTGGTGCCATTCCTCTCTGCTGGGTCCTGGAGCCACACAGGCAGTGAACCCAGTTTATTGCATAAGACCAGCTTTACCACCCATCAGCTGGGCAGTGTAGTGTTTACTCAGGGACCTGAATTTGCAACAATCTAAAACACAGTGGCTGGTTTTGCTATCAGAAACTCTGGTGCAATCTCAGAAGAAAGCCAAAAAAGTGGCGATAGTGAAGCCAGATCACTGCATAGTTGAGCAGCTGAGAAGAAAAAGTTATTTATAATTGTGTGACTGTCACATAATTATAAATCAAACTAAACAATGCTGAAGCATATTGCAATTCATAATCAACTGGACCTTCAGAATCAATGAGGAGGATGCTTGCAAGACCTCTGAATTACTGACTCCAAACTTAATACTTGGCAAAACAAAGTTTACTTAGCTGTGAAAGCACAGTGAATGGAGAGGCACAGAAGCACAACAGTTAAGGAAAAGAATTCTTCTTACAGCAGGGACAGGTTTAATGGCCCTGCTAATGAAAAATAAAATAAAATACTGGAGTGTCAATCCTGTGAGTGCTGAGTCCATGACACCACTGATCTTATAATTAACAGAGGTCAACTGGGGTCAGGCCCACTAGAATGGCGCAGGCATGCTCACTTAGTGTGGTCACACCCAGGGATGCATGGAAATTGCTCACGCGTAACCGCGCTTTCTCTATGGTGGGTAGACATGGGCACGACTCGGCGAAATCCTCGTTTCCGTTTTCGTTCGTCGTTTCCGTTACCTAACGAGAAATGGTAACGACAATTACTCTGCTCCAGCTCGAACCCGACCCGATAAAGATAAATTGGGTCTGATTTGTCATTGTCGTTCATGGCATCGTGGCGATCGCGCGATGCCAAGCAAGCAGCACAGAAAAAAAGTTTTAAAAATAAAAAAAACCCGATTCCCGGCCATAAAAGCAGGCAAAAATATGCCTGCCTCAGTGAGGGCACCTACCAGAGAGGGGTGGTTTCTGGGGGGGTCCCCGGCCTCCCCCCCATCCTGTCCTGGGCTGCTGGTACCAGGCTGGGGGGGGGCATCCTCGTCGTCTCCATTTGCCATGCGATGGGGGGGGTCCAAAATGGTGACCGCAATATTTATTTTTAAATCGTGGTCCAAAAACCCACCAAAGCACCACAGAAACATTTGAAAATTAGGTATTTTAATTGCCGGAATTTTTATAGTAGCAGCAGTGGGTTTTTCTTGCAATAAAACATCTCCATTTATTTTATTTTATTTTAATTTAATTTTAATTTTAATTTTTTTACACCTGCGCATGCGCAATGATGGGCTGGCCATGGGATGGGACCATGCAAATTTTTGGACCCATTCCACCAATCGCATGGCCAGGTTTTGACTGAGACTTCTGGGTGTGTCAGAGAGGGCATTAAAAGCCCACAAACCCTAACCCTAACCCTAACCCTAATCCAACCCTAACCCATATGCCAGTACGCTGTCCTTCTTAGTGGGTCAGAGGCACCCAGAGGTGCAGCCCACTAACCCACCCTAACCATAACCGTAACCCTAAGCCTAGCCCTTACCCTAACCCCAACCCTAACCCAGATCCGTACGCAAGTACACTTTCCTTCTCAGTGGGTCCCAGGCACCCAGAGAGGTGCCTCCCACAGCCCACTATCCCCTAACCCATTCCCTAACCTGTACGTCAGTACGCTAGTACGCTCCCCTTCTTACTGAGTCAGAGGCACCCAGAGAGGTGCCTCTGCCACCCCACCCTAACATAATGTAATGTATGGTACGCGGTGGCTCCGCGAAACGCTTCCCTTGCTTCCCTTCTTAGTGGGTCAGATGTCAGAGAGGCACCCAGAGAGGTGCCTCCCAGAGCCCACTTACCCCAACCCCAACCCCAACACAAACGACAAATGACAAACAGAAATGACAAATTTTTGAAAAGTTCCTCGACAAACGGAAACGACCCGAAACGGACCCGTCCTGACAAACGACAACTCGAAACGTCATTTTTCCTGGTCATGCCCATCTCTAATGGTGGGCCCTACTCTGTGGAATCAGCTACCTAGTGAGCTGCGCCTAGCAGATTCCCTGCCCGCCTTTTAAAAGGCTCTGAAAACTCTCCTTTTTAAAGAGGCATGTGGCAACCTTTTTGCTTATTTTTTTTACTGCCCTCGTCGCCTTCTGTGGAGGGTTTCCCCCTCTTTATTTTACCAGTGTGTGTGTGTGTGTGTGTGTGTGTGTGTGTGTGTGTGTGTGTGTGTGTGTGTGTGTGTGTGTGTGTGTTAACCCTGTTTGATTGTATTTTATTGTAAACCACCCAGAGTTCCGTTCCGGAAGATGGGCGGTCTAGAAATATAACAAATAAATAAATCTAAGTCTAGAGTTTAGCACAAAATAAAAATTCAAAGCAAGCATATCCTTCCCTTTACTTTTGAAGCAGCTGGTTCTACAAAACAGTATTTCAAGAGGCAGCTGCATTGATTATTTTGTTTTTGTTTTTTTTCTAGCAAAAGCAAGAAATACAATATCTAGATATATGTGTTGTGTGCATTTTGATGGTTCATTCACTCTTTTCCTATGTATCTTGTCAATGATTAGTAGATCAACAGTTTCCCATTCACTGAGAACTCCACACCCAAAAGCTGAAACCAGAGTGAGCTCTTATATATTAACAGGAGTCATGGTGGTGTAACAATTGCAAAATAATATATCTGCTGTATAGATTTCATGCATTATGTCACAAACAAATAATACAAGCAAGATGAAGGTTATTTTGCACTTTTGCTCTGAATTTTGTGTTGAACTAGTGAGCCCTGACTACAGATGGGCACAAAATGAAAAACATTTTGTTACATAATGAATTGTTTCATTACAAAATGAAATGAAAGAAACCGGGCCATCCCAAAATGAACCAAACTGCTTTTTGTTTGTTTGTTTGTTTCAAAACTGAACTAGGGAAGCTTCCTTGGACTCTTCCCTGGAAGCTCCCCAAAGTGGTTTGTGGTTCAGTATTTCAGATGGTAAGGGGGAAGGTGGTGGGCTGCAGTGAGATTGCTACCACCACCAGCTGGTTTTGACATCTCGGGCTGTGGGGAGGAGGGGCATGCCTTTACTGCAGCCACAGATCTCGCTGCAACCTGAAGTGAGATCTGACAGTTGGCTTCACAACCAGCCATCCAACGTTGCTCCCTGCCAAACTGGTGTCCCTTAAGGTTTGCGGGGGAGCAAACATGGGGGTGGGTAAGGGGTGATTCCCCCACTTCCCTGCTTCCCCTTACGGGAAGAGCAGCAAGAATCTACTTTTAAAATACCCCTTCTTTTTGCAAGGAGTGCACGGGTCTTTTAAAATCAGATGCTTGGTGTCAGAGCTGGGATTCCCCTGCTGTGTTCAGACACATGGGATTCCAGATTCCCCAACACATCACGGGGCTGCCAGAGCAAGTGGTGAAGTCAGTGCCCAACCCCACAGACCCTGCTGGGTCAGGGCCGCCAGATCCTGACTGCCCAACATGCAGGGGGATCCTGGGTGTCCAAACATGGCAGGGGGCTGAAACGTCAGTAAAGGCAGTGCTCACCCTCTCAGCTCCCTGCTGTGTCAGGGAAGCCAACTCTGACAGCAAGAATCTGCTTTTAAAGGTCCCGTGCATGCATTTGCAAAAAGTGCTTTTTGCAAGATGTTTATGCATTTTTAAAAGCAGATTCTTACTGCTCAAACCCCATGGGGGAGTGGGTGAGGGGGGAATCACCTCCCACCCACTCCCCCACCACCCACTGGTATCAGATCAGCAAGAAACTGCTTTTAAAACAACCCTGCAAGTCATGCAATTTTGTGTGTTGTGCAGGAGTTTTTTAAAAAAAGTTCTTGCTGATCTGACACTGGGCGGGGGGGGGGGAGAGGAGGCAAAGATACATGGCTGTTGTACTCCAAAATAGGTATCACAGCCATGTATTGGCACCAAAACTGCTGGGGAGCTTCCTCAAGCTCTTCCCTGTAAGCCTCCGAATTTTGGAGAGGTTTGGGTTTCAGGAGCCTGAGTTATTAAGCTTCAAAGGGCATCCCTGTATCACTAATTGCCAGAGTGTGTATGGTGCACATCATCAATATAGGGGTCAGTTGGGGTTGAGCTGTTTAAATTATGTACATTGCAGCCATGTACCTTTGGCACCAAAACTTCTGGGGTACTTCCTCAAGATTTTCCCTGCAAGCCTCTGCAATCTGGAGAGATTTGGAGGTCAGGTGGCTTAGTTATTAAACTTCAAAGAAGGTACCCCAAGGAAAAAAAACCATTGTAATTGAATTGTGAAACTGCTAATTGTTTGCCTGCTGGCGGATCTATTAGAAGATTCCTTACTCAATTAGAATGATTTTTCCTAGGGGACCTCCTTTGAAGTTCAATAACTCAGCCCCCTGACCCCCAAACCCCTCCAAATATCAGGGGCTTACAGGGAACATCTTGAGGAAACTTCACTGCCATTTTGGTTCCTCTAGGAAGAATCATTTCATTCCTAGAGAAAAAATTGTGTTTCATTTCATTTCAGAATGAAACACATGCAACCTAGGGATGGGTACAAAACAAAAACTAGTGTTTCATTTCATTTCTTTTTGTTCCCCCTACATTTCATTTCATTTTGTTACAAAATGTATTTTAAAGTAGTTTTGTTATGAAATGAAACATACTGAAATGAAATGCTATGCCACCCTAAAGGACACAGGGAGCAATCAGTTTTAGGTCAGTCCCCAAAATTTGGAAAGGTTTGGAGGTCAGGAGGCTGAGTAATTAAGGTCCAAAGGCGGTGCCCCTAGGAAAAAGTCTTTCTAATTAGAATCGGAAGCTCATCGGGTAAGCGATAGCACTGCCGAGGCTTCCCATTGAAAGATTTTTTTCCTAGGGGCACCCCCTTTGGACCTTAATTAGTCCCCTGAACCCCAAATCTTTTCAGATTTCAGGGGTTTACCTAACATCACTTGAGGAAGGTACCCCTGCTACATTGGAGGCCAAGGTAAGTAAATTTTGAGTGCATTTGTTTTCAAAATATGCACTCAAAATTTATTTTAAAAAATAAAATTTACTTATCTTTGGCTGCAAAGTAGCAGGAGTACCTTCCTCAAGCGATTTTAGGTAACCCCCTGAAATCTGGAAAGGTTTGGGGGTCAGAGGACTGAGTTTGAATCTCTAAAGTACTTAATTGAACAAGTGTGCCAGGAGATTGCCAGCCACTCCAGCAATTTAGGAATTTACTCTATATTATTAACTCCTTAATTGCTGGCAACCTCCCAGCACACTTTGTCAATTAAGTACCCGGGCCCGCTTTAGAGCTTCAAAATTCAGTCCTTTGGCCCCCAAATTTTTCCAGATTTCAGGGGGTGACCTGAAATGGCTTGGGGAAGCTACCCCTATCATTTTGGGGGAAATACATGTCTGTATTGAAATTTGGAAAAGTTAGGGTTTCTGGGAGTAGAATTATCAAACTCCAAAGGAGATGAGGGTACTTAATTGAATGAGTGTTTTCAGCGTGCTTTACCATAAAGAGGGGAAGGTGTAAATTAACCCTATAATTGGTAAAGCATGCCAAAGACACTCATTCAATTAAGTACCCCCACTTCCTTTGGAGTTTAATATTTCTGCCCCCAGAAGCCCCAAACCACAGAGCAGAGAGCATCCCCATCTCCACAGTAACCAAGAAGAAGAAAGACAGGCACCTGAAGACAGCACTTAAGCCCTATGGATATCCAAAATGGGCCTTCAACAAAGCAGTGTGCTGATCTAGAAGAGCAATGGATCATTCTGAGACCCAGAGCCAACAGAAGAACCTGGTCATTCCTGGTCACTCCTGGTCTGGAGTGTCAGAAAGGCTTAAAAGGATTTTTGGCAAACACCATATCCCTGTCTATTTCAAACCCACAAACATACTAAGGCAGAGACTTGTCCACCCAAAGGACCCGACACCAAAACACAAAAGGAGCAATATAATATATGGGGTCCAGTGCATTGAAGAGTGTGCAGAACTCTCTATTGGAGAAACTAAACAGCCAGGGTGGTATAAAATTTTATAAATAAATAAATAAATAAATAAATAAATAAATAAATAAATAAATAAATAAATAAATAAACAAACAGGAGGATGGCCCAACATAGGAGGGGCTAGAGTAAGCAATATACCTCCACTAGAGGGACTAGAGTAAGCAGTATACCTCCACCTGAAGGACAAAGGGCATTCATTCAAAGATGATGATGTACACATAATAGACAAAGAGGATAGGTGGTTTGAGAGAGGGGTCAGGGAAGCCATTCATGTGAGTATTGAAAACCTCTCTCTTACAGAGGTGGTGGGCTCAGGCACAGTATCTGCTGCTTATCAGGCAGTGATTTCAACAATACCCAGACAAATAAAAATGCTTCATGCCTCCACCACCAAGGCCATAGCTAACAACCAATACTTTATGGGTTTCAGCACCTTAGGCCATTGCTCACCTAAAGGTTATTGAGATTATTGTTTACCTAACTAGTCTATTCGGGCCATTGTTCTTCTTATGAGGCTATTTCAGACCAGGATGACATGAGGTCAAAGTGAACTATAAATTGGAGGACTCACAACTAGCTTTCTTCAGATTGACAAACCTTGTTGGATAAGCAGCAAAATGTTTCAACCTCTCAAGAAAAGTAGTCCAGTTGCCATGACTCAACTTCCAGATAAGCTCACCTGAATGACTGAGAATCTTCACAGACACTCTGGGAATGATTTGCTTTGTATCTTGGGATTTCTGGAGCCAGACCAATCCATCTCTGCAGTGGTCTAAACAGCAGTGATCACACCCCCAGGTGACAATAATGTGCCTTTTCCCTTGAATCTTCTTGGGTTTGGGGCTGCAGTTTATGTCACATAATTTCGTTAGATCACACAGCATTTCTAATTTATGTGGCATGCCTTGCCCATTTGTGCTTCAAAACAGGCGTTTTTTGCTTTTCTTCTTAATTTCACATGCAAGACTAAATTTGACAGTCCTAAACAGGGTGGGCCTGAAATACTATCCTCTGCAGAATTTTTCTATCATCTTGTTGGTTTTGCTAACTGCAAAGTCGTAATGTCAGTTTTGAATAGTCATGTGCCATCATCCCATGCTTTTCAAGTACGAACCGTTGAAACTGACTAACGTAATCACTGTGGGAATCTTGGAATACTGGGATCACAAGAACTGCTGAGCACTAATTGCATCATTTATGTTAAGAATTCCAGTTTCTATAGTCACCTTAAATAATAAATTCAAGAATAAGCAAAGGAGCTTAAGACATATTATATTGGTTAACAGCTTTGTTAGCTGTATTATTCTTTAATTGAATTGGTACCCCAAAGGATATAGGAGTTTAACAGGTATTAATATAGCCTTATATTTATGTGTTTATCTAGTTAAAGTGGTAATTATAACACAGCTTTTGTGTATAGAAGACAGAAATATACCTTTAATAATCGAGTATTTCCAATTAGATGACCTCATTGTCCGCTCATTCTTTTCCATGTAAATTGCCATCACTACAATAAATGTAATAAATTAACACTGGCATGAAATATCAGTTATTCATATAATAGTTGGAAATGTATGACTATCTGTTCAAGAAGATTACCAGCGAATGACTTTTGGGATTTGCGTATACAAAGGCTGCAATACATTTTTCTTTGTGAGATAAATGTAAAGCAATTCAAAATGGTTACCTCTGGGGTGTCTGTGATGTGAGCATTTGGCTAAGATTGCCTCTTCAGGTGTTTTGATGGATATTCAGCAGCTGGCAATCCCCACTGACTGATTTCACTGGAATATAGTAAGCCTGGAGCTTTAAAGGGTTTATTTCCTATTTCTAACCAATCTTTGTTTAAAATATGGTCCCCTGTCTTTGAATAACAGAAGAACACTTTCACCACCTGAATTTCAATTGGAGAAACAGCTCACATAAGATCATTTACCAAGGATTTAATAGATATCACATGTATTTGCGACACAGGATTTTAAAACTTTATACACACTCCTTGACATACAACAAAACACTGTAAACATATTTTTCATTGTGTGTCTTCCCCTCTGTTTGCTGTGTTGAAAAGTGTCATATACAGACTTCTGTTTACTGAACTGGCAGGTCAACATTACTTGCTGCTCTGAACCTTCTTATAGCAGATTACTGTTCTGCACTAAATTAGTTAGGGTCATCATAACACATAAAGTTATTTATTTACTACTATCAGTCAGAGGTGTCTCCTCCCCATCTGAAGGAGAGGTATATCTAATTTCCTGTTACTTTCAAACTGCAGCTGCTAGAAATTAAACTTGGATCTTATGTACATAAACCCTACTACTCTGCTCCACTAGAGCAATGCATCCTCCCTCCAATACTTACTCTGCAAAAGTGCTGCTGAGTTTCAGGTCAAAGACGCACACATTCTAATTCCAGAAGGGTATAAACTCATTCATCTGTACATATCCAGAAATATTTTCCATAGCACCCAATTTGCATATGCCAAGCAAGCTGTCATACTGTATCTACAAAGATACATTGCTCACAGGAATATACAAAGGAAAAACAGAAGTAACTCAATCTGTGTTTCATAGTTATGACTGGGTGGGTCATAAAAATCTATGGGTCCGTCTAAACAAAATAGGTGTGCCACAACATTTAATTGCTCTGATTAGACATGGGCACTTCATACTTCTGGGGATACTAATACAAAGCGTGCCACCACACTACTAAGTGCTCATGTCTAGTTCTGATATGTAAGCAATACTCTACACTACATTTAGGACAAAAAATGTAGAAACAGAAGGGTTTCTCATTGGCAATACTATCAGATAAAGGCGTGTTTCATCACCATATCTATTCAAACAATATGCAGAACACACCATAATGCTGGATTAAGATCAGATGAAGGAAGAGTAAAAAAGTGAAAGTCAAATAAATAATTTAAGATATGCAGATATGACTAGACATGGGCACAACCAGAAAAAAAGGACGTTTCGAGTTTTCATTTCTCGGAACCAGTCCATTTCGGGTCGTTTCCGTTTGTCACGAAATTTTTCAAAAATTTGTCGTTTCCGTTTGTCGTTTGTCGTTTCCACCGCGATTTAGCGCGATTTGACTTCCCAGAACATAGGGGCGTCCCGCAATCAGGGCCGGCGCTAGGTGTTTTTGCGCACTAGGTGGCGGGCGGGGCAGGAGGCAGGCGGCAGGCGGCAGGGGGGAGGTGCGGGTGGGCGGCGGCCGCGGGCAGGCGAGTGGGTGGGCGGTGGTGCGGGCCGCAGGCGGGTGGCGGCGCGGGCGGGCGGGCGAGTGGGCAGTTAGGATATCACTTAGGACAGAGGTTCTGTTCTTGGCTTGCACCCCAAATGTGTGTGTGTGCAAGCAAATTGAAGTTGGGAAAATCGAAAATAAATGGTAGTATATAATATATTTTTAAAATAAATCCACACCTCCCACTCCCAGTTGAACCTCCCCCTTTATCCAATATCAGGAAAAAAATCCTCACAAACTGCCAGAGAAGAAATAAAGAATAAACTGCTATTCCCTTCAGCAGACAAAGCTGCAGGGAATCAAAGAAATTATTTTCTAAATTCAATTCCCTCCCTGCCTGTCTAACTTAAATCCTAAAGCCTCCAGCCTCCCTCCTCAATCTCGATCGGATCACACCAGCACCAGCAGCCAGCCCTCCTCCCTCAACCACATCCACACACCCGACTGCGATTTCTGGAAGGTGCCTCGGCTTTTTATGCCCTCTGAGACATCCAGAAGTGTCAGTCAAAAACCTGGCGATGCCATTGGTGGAATGGTTCAAAAAATTTGCATGGTCCCATCCCATGCCCAGCCCAAATGGGCAGGTCTAAAAAAATAAAAAATAAAATAAAATAAAATAAAATCAATATGACGTTTTATTGCTATTAAAAACCCACTGCTGCTACTATTAAAATTCAGGCATTTAAAATAAATGAATTTCACATGTTTATGTGGTGATTTGGTGTGTTTTTTGACCACAATTTCAAAAGAAATATTGCGGTCGCCATTTTGGATCCCCCGCATGGCATGCAGCGAGACAGACGATGAGGATGACCCCCCCCCAGCCTGGTGCAAGCAGCCCAGGACAGGAGAAGAGGAGGGGGAAAGGTCGGGGACCCCCCAGAAACCACCCCTCTGGTAGGTGGCAAAGCCTCAGGCAGGCATATTTTCGCCTGCTTTTTTGGCCGTGAGTCGGGTTTTTAAAAAAAAACGTTTAAAAACTTTTTCTGTGCTTCACGGCTTCGCATTGCGCAATCGCCACGATGCCACAAACGGAAACGAAAAACTCTACCAAATTATCACTTCCCTTGATCTAGACACTATGCTTCTGTTGATGCAACCAGGAATCTCATTGGCTTTCTTGGCTGCCGCGTCACACTGCTGACTCATGTTCAATTTGTGGTCAACCCAGACTCTCAGATGCCTTTCACAGGTACTATTCTCCAGCCAGGTGTCTCCCATCCTATATCTATGCAATTCATTTTTTTCTGCCTAGATGCAGGACCCTACATTTCTCTCTGTTGAAACTCATTCTATTTGCTTTGGCCTAGCACTCTAATCTATCAAGGTCATTTTGAATTTTCATCCTATCCAATAGGGAATTTAATTAGCATACTCTCTATTCCTTACTCCAAGTCATTAGTAAAGCTGTTGAATAGCACCAGATGCAGAAGAGAACTCTGGGTCATCCCACATCATACCCCTTTCCATGCTGAGGAGAAGCCATTTATGATCACCCTTTGCATACAATCTGTCAACCAATTATAAATCCACCAAACAGTAGCACTATCTATCCCACATTTTACTAACTTCTTTGCTAGTATATCATGGGGGACCTTGCTGAAAACAACATCCACAGCATTCCCCTCATCCACCAGGCCTGTAACTCTATCAAAGAAATAGATCAAATTATTCTGGCATAACTTGTTTTTGAGAAACCCGTGTTGACTTCTAGTAATGACAGCATTGCTTGCTCAATAATTACAGACTGCTTAATAATCTGTTCCAGAATCTTTCCAGGAATAGATATCAAGCTGACTGGGTGGTAATTATTTGGGTACTCTTTCCTCCCTTTTTTGAAGATGGGGACAACATTTGCCCTCCTCCAATCTATGGGGACTTCCCCTGTTTTCCAGGACTTCTCAAAGATTATTGTCAATGGTTCTGAAATGACTTCTGCCAGTTCTTTTAGTATCCTTTGTTGTAATTCATCTTGCCCCAGACATTTAAATTCATTTAGGGTTCCTTCCTATCTATGCTGCAATTTCCACCCTACCTTTTCTATTCTTTGACCTGACTGAACTCTTTTTTTCCTTTCTGGAGAAAATGGAGGCAGAGAAGGTGCTGAGTAGTTCTGCCTTTTCTCTGACTCCTAATAAATGGTTATCATCACCACAAAGAGACCCTATTAATTCCTTATTTTTCCTTTTGCTGCTTTAGCGTTTCTTACTGTCCCTCTGAAAAATATTGGCTATTAGCTTATATCCCTCTTTAGTGCATTCCCCATTTTTCCATTTACTGTACATGTTTTTTCTTCTATTTAGCTGACTTGAAACCATTGTGGTTTCCTTAGATATCTCCCATTTTTTCTTCTTGCTCTCACTTTTAAGGACTCCCATCCATCTTGGACTCCCTTCTCTTTCAGTGCCTCTGTCTATGGAATTACAGCTAATAATTTCCTAAGTTTACAAAAATAGTTTTCTTAAAGTCCAGGATGCTTGTCTGGTTATACTTAGCTTTCCCTTCCCACTGTATAACAAATTCCAAAAGGGCATGGTTGATTCTACATAAAGATCCCACCACCTCAACCCCATTTACAAGGTAAACCCTGTTGGTTAAGATCAGATCTAAAATAGCTGTTCCTCTTCTTGATTCCTCTGTCTTCTGAACCATGACATTGTCTGCAAGGTCATTAAGGAATTTATTGGACCTTCCATTCTTAGCTGAGTTAGACTTCCAACATATATTAGGATTAGAGCTGGGCACGACTTGAAAAAATTTTTTTTCGAGTTGTCGTTAGTCGGGCCAGTTCCGTTTCGGCTCGTTTCCGTTTTTCGCGAAAATTCGCAAAAATTAGTCGGTTCATTTTTTCATTTTTTCGTTGTCGTTAGTACTGGTTTGGGGAGGGGGTAGCGGGCTCCTGGAGGGAGCTGCAGGAGTCAGCCAGAGCCACAAGTGACGGACTGGCAGACTCTTTGCACCCGCTGTGTCTCACATAATTGCATGTAGTGCAATGCAAGTAGATCTGGCTTAGGGTTAAGACGGGTTAGCGCAAGGGCTAGGGTTAGGCTAGTTACGGGTGAGGTTAGGGTGAGTATTGGGGTGCACCTCTGGGTGCCTCTCTGACCCACTTAGAAGGACAGTGTACTGGCGTATGGGTTAGGCTACTTTAGGGTTCGGGTTTAGGCTACGATTAGTGGGCTGTTTATGCCCGATTGGCACATCCCAGAAGTCTCTGTGGTCAACCTGGCCAAGTGGCCATGCGATTGGTGGAAAATTTGCATGGTCTACTCCCATCATTGCAAATGTACAGGTGTAAAAAAAAAATATTCCTACCAATAAAATAAAATAAAATAAAATCAACGGAGACTTTTTTTGCAAGAAAAACCCACTGCTGCTACTGTAAAAATTCAAGCATTTAAAATAGCTAGTTTTTCGCATGTTTCTGTGGTGCTTTGGTGGGGTTTTGGGCAACGATTTCAAAAAAAATACTTGCGGTCCGCCATTTTGGAACCCCCCCCCCACCGCATGGCAAATGGATTCGTTCCTCCCAGCCTGGTACAGTCAGCAAAACCTGGCCATGCGATTGGTGGAATGGCTCCAAAACTTTGCATGGTCCACTCCCATGGGCGAGCCCATCATTGCGAATGCACAGGTGTAAAAAAATAAAATAAAATAAAATAAAATAAAATAAACGGAGACTTTTTTTGCAAGAAAAACCCACTGCTGCTACTGTAAAAATTCAAGCATTTAAAATAGCTAATTTTCGCAAGTTTCTGTGGTGCTTCGGTGGGGTTTTGGGCAACAATTTCAAAAAAAAATATTGCGGTCGCCATTTTGGATCCCCCGTACTGCATGGCAAATGGATGCGCCCTCCGAGCCTGGTACCAGCAGCGCAGCAGTAGCAATAGCCAAGGAGAGGGGGGCGGGGAAACCCCCCCCCCCAAATAAAACACCCTTCTGGCCTGGTAGGTGCCCTCAGACAGTTTTCGCCTACTTTTAGGGCCGGGAATCAGTTTTTTTTTAAAAGAAAAAACTTTTTTCTGTGCCGCTTGGCATTGCGCGATCGCCGCGATGCAAGTAACGAGCACGACAAATCAGACCAAATTGTTCGTTCGTCGGTTCGAGCTCGAATTCTGGCAGAGTAATTCCCGTTACCGTTTCCGTAGAGTAACGGATACGAGTAACGGAAACGGAAACGGGAATACCGCTAAGTCGTGCCCATCTCTAATTAGGATAGCTAAAATTTCTTATTAGTATTACATTCCTCTCTTTTGACTATGTGGCCATCTGCTCACAGAAGGCATAATTCAACTCCTCTGGCTGGTTTGTGGGTCTATAATATACTCCCACACTGATATCCCTCCCATTATTCTCCCCCTTAATTCTCACCCAAATATTTTCAACCTGATTTCCCATTTGTTTATCCTGGATTTCTTCAGCGATATAAACTTCCTTAATATATAAGGCTATTCCTCCTTTTTTACTAGGCCTGTTCCTCTGAAACAGGATATATCCTCCAATAACAACATCCCAATCATAAGTTTCATCCCACCAGGTTCAGTAATGCCAATTACATCATATTTATTTTGATGTATTAGGAGTTCCAGCTCCTCCTGTTTGTTTCCCAAGCTCTGTACATTGGTGTAGAGACATTTAAGGTTGCATGTCCTTTTTACCAGCCCTTTGATTAACCTACTTTTCCTCAAAATGTTAGACTGTAATACTTCTTCTCCTGTTTCTACTGCATCATTTGGACTATTTCCCACCACCCCTTCTGGATTCCTGCCCTGGAGAAGATTTTTCCCTCCACCTGAGAACTCAGTTTGAAGCTCTCCTTATCAAAATTTCAATCCTCTTGGCAAAAATATTCCTACCAATAGTGGTGAAGTACACCCCATCCTCACCCAGCAGCCCATATGAATGAAATATCAAACCATGTTCCAAGAAGCCAAATTGTTCCTACCGGCACCATGTGTGTAGCCAGTTGTTCTCCTCTGCTATTATTCTTTCCTTTGAGGGCCACGTTTTTCCACAGGGAGGAGAGATGAAATTACTACCTCTCCACCCAGATCCTTCAACTTCCTAACCACCTCTTCATACTCCTTTGAGTTCTGTTCCTCTAAGAAAGGAGTCCCCGACTCCCCAAACACCACTGCTCACCATCTTTGAGGACTGGAAGGGTCCCCTGCTGTGCTGGAGGATCCTGAGTCCTCTGTGCAAGGTCTTCAGGCTGACCCTGCTGCTCCTGCTGGGGGATAAGGGAGAGAGGTTGAAAACTATTGTGAAGCTGGTTGCTAGTTTTTTTAGTCCTCCAAGCATCCATCTCCTGTATTTGTGAAGTGCCTTCATCCTGAGTAATATGTGATCTGTCTCCTGAGTCAATGAGGGCCCTCTCTGCATCCTTCAAAAAAAATCTACCTGCTCCTTAATGGTGCAAAGATGAGACACAGGCTTCAAGCTGCCAGATCTTGTCCTCTAAGAGAGCCACTAACTTGCACTTAGATCGTGTGTATCCCAGCACCTGGGTTGGCAAGAAAACAAACATAGCACAGAACACAGATGTTACATGAAGCTACAGCAGCCCCCTCACTCTCCATCTTGTCTAATCAGTGAGTGAATTCAAAAAGGAAAAAGAAGAGAATCAAGAAATCTGGTCCTTCCCTCTTAAAATTCCCTGATAGATGCTGAAATTAGTATGATAGAATGGCCTTTTTCTTTTCTAGTTTTCATGCAGTGTCAGGTGTGTGCTGCTGGCAGCAGTTTTTTAAAGCTAATACTCCACCCCCTCAACCAGTGTAGCTACAGGAAGTTGTCAGAAGCTCCACCCACTTGGCTATGTGCTTTCTCTATTGTTCTCCAAACACTCATCTGTTTCTGGGAAAATATGAACAAGTATGTTTTGTGTACTTAGGGTTAGGTATAAAGATGGCCATGAAGCAAAAAATCTAATTGTGAAATTCATAGAAAATTGCTGATTTGCCAGGAATTCAGAAATTTGTATTAGTTAAACATGACACTGCTGACAAGTATGAGTTGATGAATTTTTAGCAAATTTGATTTATTCATTTGTCTATTCATTATTAGGGGGGCTTGCCGTTTGCTATCTGCTTCTGTCAATCAGAATCTCTAGGCAACCATGGGAGGGATCTTGCGACTCCTAGATTGGCAGGTTGGGCAGTCAAATGCATGGCTCAAGGGCCTCTGTGGGAATTGCTGATTAAGAGGCTTTATGAGCACTTTCCTTGCACCTATTCTGAGCGGTTGCTGGTGAGGGTGAACTGTGTGTGTATATTAATCAGTAGGGGTCTCCTCCATTCCTTCCCTTTCCCTTGGCCTCTGCTGTA
The DNA here is from genome assembly GCA_037367245.1 of Phrynocephalus guinanensis. NCBI lineage: Eukaryota > Metazoa > Chordata > Lepidosauria > Squamata > Agamidae > Phrynocephalus > Phrynocephalus guinanensis. The sequence continues at coordinate 3,538,211 of CM074742.1, read as the reverse complement.
AGTGACTTACCATATTCTATTATCTAATGTATTTAATTCCATTTCCAGTTAGTTAATTTTATTCCACTCAATTGGTGGATCTGAAGCTGTTTGCGTATGGTGGATACTGGGGAGATATTTTGGGATATTTAAGATAGTTTTCCTATTCCCCTCATCTTTTTTTAAAAAAACACCCAAATTTACCTATCAGCTTGGTTTCAGTTCTGGGTTAGAATGGGTGGTATGGAATATTATTTTCAACTTCTTTTCCATCCTCTTCCTCCACTATGGGGATCTTCCCTTCTTTTAAAAATACTATTTTATTGCAACCCTCCCTTGGATCAGTCCAGTTCATGTTTCCTTTTATTTGTAAATAAGTCTCTCCCCCTCCCCTTTCTTTGTAAATTGAAATGTACCTGCTTGTTCAAAGTAGAAGCGAGAGTACTTGACAATGAGGCACTTTTCAGCCACTCACCAGCCACCACTGGTACATAATCAACAAGTTTCTGGCTGTGATGCATGAGTGCGCACCAGAGGGTGACATCACTCATGAGCACATGGCAATGGATACTGAGAGAACCACGTTGTCAGCTTTGAATCTGGCAAGGTGTAAGTCAGAGGAAAATGCCTAAACCCTGCCTTATGTCACCTCTATGAGGCAGAAGAAACTGCCTAAGCCTGCCTCTGTGCTACCTATATCAGCCAGAGAGGAACCTGTCACAATCTACCTCTATGTTGCTTCTGTGAATCATTCTGCCTGGTATGAACCAGAGCTAGAATTTTCCCCAAGCCAGCTGTTAAAGAACACTTTCCTGGGATGATTCACTTTGTGGGTATATAACTCAAATGTCCAAAACCCTAACTTGGAGTGATTGTAGAGGAGCTTCAGCAGAAGTTTCCCTGTGATTGTGGTTTTTCTACATTCTAGAGGGGTATACTTTCCTGGGGGGCCTACTTTACAGGTAAAGTGTCGGTAACTCAGACATCCAAGACACAAGGTTTTCCAAACTTGCAGGGGGAAGCTTCCTTGTGATTTTGGTGTCACTGGGTGCCTGGGGACATTTAATGGGGTTTTATAATCCAGACCAACTAACCAAATCAGTAAATTTGTTCATCTGGAAAAAAATATGATCCATGATTCATGGACCTTGATAAACCACAAATCAAGACAAATCACCATATTGGTCATACATACCAATCTCTAATTAGATGTAAAAGGAAAGGAATACATACTCAAATTGTTCATTTTCTTTGGAGCAAAGGTGAGTTTAAACCAATTGAGTTGTAGGTGCTAATTAATCTGAGTTGAAGTGATTTGGTGGCTGGAACTAGAACATCACTGTTCTAACATGCATCCTGCCTGTCAGACCCTCCCATTTTAAAGCAAATTCTATACATTGATTCAAACAGAGATATGTAGAGATGTACTGTAGCATGTGATGTGCCATTCATTTTATACAGCTTTTTCTTTGTGCTTAATTTATTAGCAAAATTTTAAAATATAGCCTTTTGTGTCATTTATTTTTCCTCTTTTAAGCCTTGGAGGGTGAGAGGTTGGTTTAAGTATTAAAAATGTACTCCTAACTTTATTTAGAGGTATGTGCATGTGCATATGTGTGTGTATACAAATCTGCATTGTCTCTTCTCACTGTCTTGCCACAGCACGCAGAAAGCATTCCTGAATCAGACTCCATTTTTCCATTATCAGGCTGTTGTCATTTATAATTTATGAAGAAGACATTTTGCTATTTGATTTTCATAAGCTCCAGTGATCCTGTGGGCCAGTGAGCAATATTCATTTTGACTGGTAAGCTGAATAAACACAATTCTGCACTCATAGCTGAAGAAATATTTATCAACAGTGGGGATGGCATTTTAAGGAGTAAATGCTTTAACCAGACACTTTAAGATTACCAGTCTCCTACATACATCAAATAAAGCACAGGTCACATTATGGGCTGAGTTTGTCTGTTAGCAATTCCAAATTATGCCAATAACCTAGTTCGTCAATTTAGTGGCCTATAATTGCTGTTTAATTGCTATTTGCTCATATCTGCAATGCTCTATTCTGCTTCTTCTTCATGGCATGGAAGTGATCAGGGATGACCCAATACATTTTTCTGCTTGGAGCATAACAGGAAATGTTGTCCCTCCCAAATAAGTCATAGTATAGAATACCTAAGGTGTACCAAAGCATTATATTCTATGTGGCAGAAGATTCTACAAGGATCTCTTTATATTAACATTGCATTAGAAAAACAATAATGATTAATTTTCAAATAACATTCAGCAGACTTTTTATAAGCTGCCTAGATGCCCTAAGCATATCAGATCTAAGCAGGGTCGGCCCTGATTAGTACTTGGATGGGCGACCACCAGTTGCTATAAGCGCCTGGAGTGGGAACTGGCAAAGCACTCCAGTACTCCTGCCAAGAAAACTCCATGGACATGACCGAAACAACACAACACAACAACCTTTTTATAAAACCCAAACTCTGCTGCCTCTAGCAGTTTCCTTAATAATTAATCATAGGGCTTGTTCTAGTGGTGACTGTGGACTCTCAGTGGCTGGTGTAGCAGAGCACAAGCCCTATGAGGTTCTGTGAAGCTGATATAACTCTGAGGATAGCCTTTCTGAAAAAGTGTAAGTCTGCCTTCCAAACAGCCACCTAGATATATTATAGAAAGGCTCATGACTAGAAAGCTGACATAAGCTAAAAAACAGGCCTCAGCAATTGTAATACAGTTATGAAGATAGTTGTAACTTGTATTAATGGAGCACTAATGCACCAATGAAAACACAACTCTCGAGATAGTCAAGAATATCTGTATATCTTCTATTAAGTGTTTCAAGCTGTAAACGTATTCCCATAATCTTCCAAAGCAGATGTAGTGTAATTATAATTTGTGAAGTATTTTTCCTCTAGGCTATAAAGAAACTGTGAATTCTAAGGTGTTAGTGAACTTCCATTTTAGATTTAAAATATTTAAAGAATGTAAACATAGCTAGAGCAGACCAGCAAGTGAACTCTGATTGGACTGAGAAGACATGTGACTGCCTTTCCCAGTCTGTGAGCTGTTGGAACTGCACAAGGGGGAAGATAAACGTTTCTATCAGAATGGTTCTGCCTGGTATTTTTCCTTGGACACTTTAACAATGTAGAATATAGAAGTATGGAGAGGCTTAGCCCCCAGCGATCGATCTCACCCTTCTTGGTGTCTGGTCATTGTTGAAGTCCTGCAGGAGGCTTGACAGAAAACTCTAGCCTCTCAAGCCAGCTGGGTTGAAGCAGCCTTTGAACTACACAGACGCAGATGCTGGAGTTTTCCATCAAGCCTCCTGCAGGACTTCGACAATGACCAGATGCCGAGAAGGGTGAGATCAATCACTGGGTGTGTGTGTGAATGGTTCCGTGGAAACTTCACTGATTTAATTAGTCAATCAACCCCAGAGAGTCTAGAAGGCTCAACATCTTCTCCAGGCTGTGGTTTTGAGCCCACAAGAAGGGGGCAATTCCTGGCCCCAGACAATAGTCTGACACTGACTCCTTATCTATGTGAAAGGACTCAACAAGATTTATGAACATACCCTGGGGCTGCTAGTACACCTCGGCTTAATCAGCAAAGGCTAACCTCAGGCCAGTTAGCTGCATGGGCACAGTTTACCCACAGAGAAGGACCTTTCCCTTTTGATTATAAAGACAGTGCTACTAGTTCGTCCATCATGGCAGATGAACCATGAAGAGATTTGCTTATACACCAGAGGGCTTACATTCAAAACTCAGGAATGTGAAATGGAATCAGAAGCAGTCTATCTATTGTCTCTTAAGTGACATTAAAACTTTAATAAGGCAGTAGTTGACTTGACAGTTTCTGAGGCTGACACTAAAGAAGAAATTATAGATCTTCTTGCTACCAAGCAATTAGGGTGGGCTATCCCCTAGAGATGGGCACGAATAAAAAAAATGACATTTCATTTGTCATTTGTCGTTTGGAGGGTCCGTTTCGGTTCGTTTCAGTTTTTTTAAAAAATAAATAAATTTTATTTATTAAGGAAAGAGAAGAAAAGAAAAAGAAAGAAAAAAGAAAAAAGAAAGAAAGAAAGAAAGTAGGATCATTTTACATTGATAACAATCACAGAGCACAAACATCATTTATAAGGTTTTTAACGCAATTATTAACTCTTGCCATCTTCTTGACAAAACATCTTCATCTTCTCCTTTCAGGTGGCCGGAGATTCTGTCCATTTCAATAGCCGAGTATAATTTCCCTTTCAAAGCATCTTTTGAGGGTGTTTCAGAATTCTTCCAAAGTTGAGCATACAAAATTCTGGCTGTTACGATAATGTGATTAATTACGTATTTTTGATCATATGTTGCCTCAGTCTCTATAATGTTTAACAAAAATAATTTTGGTATGTATTTTAACTTGACCTCCCACAGAGTGTCTAGTAAGTTCTTTACCATATTCCAGAATAATTTGGCTTTTTTACAAGTCCACCACATATGATAGAAAGAACCGATTTCTTGCTCGCACTTACAACATTTAGGTGAACAATTATACATTTTAGATAGTCTATGAGGGCTAAGATGCCATCTGTAAAACATTTTATAACAATTTTCTTTGTAAGAAGTGGATTTAAACATCTTAATCGTTTGCCATAGCATATTCCATTTTTCTAAGTGGATAGAGTGCCCACAGTTTTCCGCCCATCTTATCACACATTCTTTAACCTGTGAGTCACTTGTTCTTTCAACTAACAGCATAGTATAAAGTTTACTCAACAATTTTTTCTCACCTGCAGTCAGTATTTTATCAAAAATATTATCATTTACCATAAAGCCACTTTCCTTTTGCACAGACTTATAATGTGAATATATTTGTTGATAAGACCACCAGTCTATGTTTACCCCTTCGAGAGATAACTGATTTGGTGGTTTTAGAGACTGGTCCTCATACAGAAGTTGTTTGTATGTTAAAATATTACTAAATAACTTTGGACCTGGTCCTCTAATTGCCTCCATTGGAGATAACCATTTGGGAGCCTTGGGGTAGAATAAATCTTTAACAAATAACCAATTTTTAATTAGGGCATTCCGTATCCAATGTCTTTTGAACAGGGATGGAATATTTCCTCTATACCAGTGCTCCCCAACCTTTTTGTCCCCGCGGACCGGGAAATTTTTGAAATTTTTTCTGTGGCCCGATGCTGGGGTGGGGGGGGAATGCGAAAGGGGGGTCCGGCGGGGAGGCAAAAGGGGGGGTGAAAGCAAAGGATGGGAGGGAAGGAGGAGGGGGAGGCACGAGAGCGGCGGCGGCGGCACTCACCGGCTTGGGGTGTCGGGCTTGCCACTCCCCCCCACACACACGCGCGGGGTGGGGGGGAACCCGGGGCTCCTGGGCAGGCAGGCCCCCGCCTCCTCCTCTGGCGCCGGAAGCCATGTGCGGGTCTCGCTACTGGCGCCCCACTTGCTCCTGCTGCCGCCGCCGCCGTGGGCCTCCTCCTCCGCCGGGGAAAGCGAGCGGGGCGCCAGCAGCGAGACCCGTGCGCGGCACCCGCCCGGCCGCACCGGGAAGCGCCCTCGCGGCACCGACGAGCCTCCTCCTCCTCCTCCTCCTCCTCCTCCTCCTCCTCCTCCTCCCGCCGCCGCCGCCGGAGGAGCAGCAGCAGCCACCCCCCCGCAATCGCCCCCCCGCCGCCGCCGCCATCGCCCCCGTCCCGCCGCCGCCGCCACCACCCCTCTGCAATTGCCCTCGCTGCTGCTCCTCCGGCGGCGGCGGCGGGAGGAGGAGGAGGAGGAACTGGAGCAGGAGCAGGAGGAGGCGGCGGCGGCTCGTCGGTGTCGCGAGGGCGCTTCCCGGCACGGGAGGAGGGGAGGAGGGAGGCAAAGGCGGCGGCGGCGGCGGCTCCTCCTGCGCTCCTCCAGCCTTCCTCCTCCACCGGCCGCCCGCGGGAGAGAAGAGGAGGAGGAGGAGGGCGGCGGAGGAAAAGGGGAGGAGCCTCCCCGGCCTCCCCAGGCGGCCCGGTGCCGACCGGTCCACGGACCGGCACCGGTCCGCGGACCGGGGGTTGGGGACCACCGCTCTATACCATAAGTAATGATGCCACCCTTTGTCTAGGTCATGACCTTCCAAGCCTAGAACTCTTTCGTTTGTCATAGAGATCCAATAACGTATCCATGTCAATGCTGTGGATTTTTGCAAAAAAATTGTTTTTGTTTTCGTTCATTTTGTTACCGTTTCGTTACCATTTATTTCAATTTTTGTGATTTTTAAAGCATTTAAAGCAGTTCACTGTATTGCAGTAACGGAAACGAAACACACGACAAAAATTCTGGTGTTTCTGTTCGTTTCGTTTCATTTTGGAGACAAAATTTGTTTGTCGTTTCGTTGCGTAACGAACGAAAAAACGAAAAAGAAAATGAAAAATTGTTCATTTTGTGCCCATCTCTACTATCCCCCCAACTGCGTATTAATGTCTTGATCCATGAACCAGATGATGCGATTTCTTTTGTGCTGACAGCAGATGAAATTTTTCCAAGACTCCACACCCATCCACTTTTGGAAGGCCTCACCACCCTTCCCAGAAGCCAGAGACTGAGTATAAAAAGTGGGAGTCAAGAGAAGCAAGAGCCCAAAACAGCCTCAAGATATCATGTCCCATAGAAAGCCTCTTACCACTCTTGCTTTAGAACAGGGGTCCTCAAAGTTTTCAAACAGCGGGCCGGTCCACCACGCCCCAGGCACCACTGGGGGCCGGACCACAGTGGGTGGGAGGAGTGGGGGACCTTGCCGTAACCCTCCCACTCTGAATGCCCCCCTAGCCAGCATGCTGATCATCTGGGCGGTAGTTGGGGGGAGTGGGAGAAGCAATATAGCCCACTGCTTTGAACTGCTTCAGCAATAGAAGCAGCTGCGGAGGCTGGCTTGCTCGCAAAGCAGGGGGTAGGTGGGGGGGGTTGCAATTGGTCCCGGGGGCCGGATTCGGGACCTTGGGGGGCCACATCCGGCCCCGGGGCCTTAGGTTGAGGACCCCTGCTTTAGAAGATATTCTGTTTCAAATGTAAAAAAAGAGGACATTTCAGCTATCAGTGTGAGAATGGGTCGAATGAACTCCCAGGCACCCTCCAAGGCAGCTAAAACACCCAACAGCCCAGAAAAAGTGCTACACCTTCCCAATTGCAGCCAAAGATGAAAGGTATTACTATTGAGCAACCTGAAATGGGGTGTCCTGATGTTGAGAAGGAACTGAAACTTTCTCCTGAGTCCAATTCAACCCCAGGATGCATCTACAGTGTTCCCAAAACTTCCAGTTTCTACTGGAGAAAGGAGGGGTGAAGCACCCAGTGCTATGTCACCATCCAGTGTTACTTCTCATCCTATTCCAGAAATTGCTAAGCCTGTTGCTATGTTTGGTTTGACATCTGCTGGTGGAAGTGGTGAAATGCAGAACGGTAGATGTGTGCATCACTCATCAACAACATAAATGGGTGCAACAATCCTTTACTCGAGATGTTATTGTTAAAATGGGAGATAAGGATGTTGTGGTACCCTATTTTATTGACACAGGGGTGGATATCTGTTCTATCAGTTCTGAATTTGTTGATGAGAGTTGTTTGTTGAAAAATAACTGTTTTACTATACGTCCGTACCATTCTAAACAAAGATGCACACACCTTGCTCCTATTGCTAAAATTCATGTGAAATATAATCAATTTGAGGGGAAAATTTTTGCTCTTGTTCATGATCATCAGTCTTCACCAATACAATTTATAATTGGTGCAAATTTACTCTACAGTAACCACTTAGCTGAATCACAGAAAATACAATCAGATGCTGTAAGTCATATGAAACCTGTTCAGACCAGGTCTTAGACAAAAGCTCAAGCTAATGATGATCATGTGCAGGTGCCAACTGTGATGCATGAATTGTCAAATGATGAAGATGTTGATGATGATGCCTGATGAAAGTGATGTTACTGATGTTGCAAATGTGGAAGATCCTCAGTCTGATGCTATTGTAAGTCAGTCAGGTGTGCCTATTGTTAGACAGGATGTCACTGATGCGAATGATGACAGTGAGGAAGTTGAATTTTCATGCATTAAACCTGATGCTGAATTTAGGCAAGAACAATTGTCATGTCTTATATTAGCTGATGCCAGATGTCTTGCTGACATGGATCTGCCTTTAGTTCCAGGTAGACAAACCAGATTTTGCTGGAAGGGTTCAGAAGACCAGAAGTTACTCTACAGAGAAAAGCTAAATGACAGTAATACTACAGTGGCTCCACATCTGTAGTTGGTAGTTCCAAAACACTACCGGGAAGAAGTTTTGAAGATGACACATGATTATGTATCTGGTCACATAGGGATTAAGAAGACTCAGATTAAGATCACTAATCATTTGTTTTGGCCAGATATCACCAAAGATGTGAAAAAAATACTGCTTAAGCTGTGATTCTTGTCAGAGAGTAGGTTATCCAACTGATACTACAAAAGCAAACATGGAAGAATTTCTGTTAACAGGAACTCCTTTTTCTACTTTGGAAATTGATATTTTTGGACCTCTACCAGAGGTCCAAGAGTAAATAAAGTAGAAGAGTAAATGAAGTAGCAACTACTTCCACCCACTTGGACACAGGGCAAGTGAAACAGATCAAGCAAGAAGTACTTGATCTGTTTCACTTGTCCTGTGTCCAAGTGGGCGGAAGTAGTTGCTACTTCATTTACTATTGCAAGACAAGTTGCTAAAGCTTTCCTAGAGGTTGTCTTGAGGGTTGGATGGCCTAATTTATTAGTCTCAGATCAAGCTAAAACTTTCACAGGTCAGCTGATGACGAAGCTTTGTGAGTTAACAGGGAAACGGCAACAGTTCTGCATCGCATACCATGTATAGTCCCCTGGTGCCGTGGAAAGAATAAAGCAAACTCTGTTCAAGACATTGAAAGCTTTCATTCAAGAAAATCAGAAAACATAGTTGGATGCCTTACCTTACATTCTGTACACTTACAGAATTTCCCCCCATGAATCTCTATGATGGTATATGCCAAGTGATGTAATTCTTGGAAGAAATTTGAGAGGTCAATTGGAGCTACATAGAGCTCAGTGGGAAGGATCCGTACCTGATATTTCAGTTCCAGTGGCTAAGTACATCAGATAATTGCACAAGAGGTTGCAAGGTATTCAAGACATCACAGCCAAACATCTAGAAGAAGCCCAGAAGAAATGCAAGGCCTATCATGATGCTAAAGCAAGACCATCTTCATTCCATGTAGGAGATTCAGTACTAGTTTTAGATCCAATAAAGCACAACAAATTGCAAGTGCATTGGTTAGGCCCAGGAATCATTGAATACAAACTGGGAAATGTCAACTATGTTGTCAGGATGTTTAAACATGAAAAGAAGCCAATAGTCTACCATGCCAATAGACTGAAGCTTATGTAAAGAGACATGCAAATTTGTTGACAATGAAGCTAACTTCCCTTGAAACTCTGGTAAACACCAACCCTGATTTGCTTCAAGAATTCAGAGAAGTTGGTGATTTGTCTGAAGTATACTTGGATTCTCATGCTCCTGCCTATCAGTAACAAGGAATGTATGAATTCTTGATAGAGAAAGCTTCTATTTTTGTTAATACTCCAGGAAGAACTGCAGTAGTCAAGCACAAGATCAATGTGAAAGATGACACACCTATCAAGTCTCCACCATAGAGAGAGTATATTGGAGAACACGCTAAGCAAATTGAGGAAGAAATTCAAGAGATGTTAGATTTGGGGATCATCAACCTAATGAATCCCCATGGGCTAGTCCAGTGGTCATAGTGCTAAAGAAGACACCAGATGATCAAATTCAACCCAAAGTTTGTTTCTGTGTGGATTACAGGAAGCTGAATCAAGTAACAGTGTCAGATCCTTATCCAATGCCCAGAGCTGAAGATTTAATTGAGAAGATCGCAAAAGGAAGTTTCTTATCTTGTTTGGATCTGTCCTCAGGCTACTGGCAAATTGAGCTTGACCCCGAGTCACACCAGAAAAGTGCTTTCATCATGCATAAAGGAACTTATGAATTCCTCAGAATACCATTTGGGTTATGTAATGCTGGCACTACATTTCAAAGGCTCATGGATATTGTTCTACAAGGCTTGCCATTCACTCATGCTTATCTCGATGAGCGAATGGCAAGCCTTGTAGAACAATATCCATGAGCCTCAGACACCTTTGAAGATCACCTGGAACATGTCAAGATTGTGCTACAACATCTGCGAGATGCAGGGTTAACTGTTAAAGCTTCAAAATGTCAGTGGTTGAAATGGAAGGTTGTGTATTTGGGTCATTGGGTTGGGAGTGGAACGATTGAACCTTTGCAAGCTAAAATTGAGAGTGTTAAAAATTGGCCAATTCCAGAAAACAAAAACAAGTTCAATCATTCCTTGGTTTGGTTGGTTATTACAGAAGGTGCATTCCTCATTTCAATCAGGTAGCCACACTTTTAACTGAATTAACACATAAAAGAATGCCTGTCATATTAGTGTGGACACGTGAATGTCAATATGATTTTGACGCTTTGAAAACCAGTCTAATTCAATATCCTACATTGATTCCACATGATTTTGATAAGCCTTTTGTTGTACAAACAGATGCTTCAGAGTTTGGTCTAGGTTGTGTTTTATTACAGGAAAAATAAAGTTTACTCCTTCCAGTATCCTTCTTCAGTAAAAAGCTACTGCCTAGAGAAAGAAATTACTCCGTAACTGAGAAAAAGTATTGTGTGGACCCTGAACAAGTTGCGACCATAACTTTAGGGAAGAAACTTCATCCTACAAACAGATCATCAAGCCTAGAAGTAGTTACACTGTCTGAAAGGAAGTAACCAATGTCTACTTAGATGGAGTTTAACACTACAAGATTTTGAATTGAAGGTGCAGTATATACCAGGCTCTAACAATATTTTAGCTGACAGCTTTTCTAGGATGTATTTTGGTTTTGAAACTTCTCCCAAAGAAGAAGATGTTGTTCTAGAGTAGTGTTATTATTTCTTGATAAGTCTGTTGCTCAGTATAACTATTGTACTTCTTATTGTTATGCATATGTGATATGTCCTAATTTTTCTCTATATCTGTTTTTCAGAAGTTTCAACCCTGCACATATTACGGTTATCCAATATTTTGGTATATCTACATGTAGAGAACATATATTCCATCATTAGTGCTACTTCTTATGATTGGTTTCTATTGCACATGCTATGATTTCTTTTGCACTTTGATTTTAATTTACTTTTTTCTTATTAATATGTAATACTGCTTACATTTAACCTTATTGTAATTGTAGTTTTAAAATGCTAAATGTTTATTTAGAATTTTTTAATTTTCAAGGAGGGGCATGTAATGTAGAATAGAATTAGTGAAGTCTTTTCCCTCTAGGCTATAAATAAACTGTGAATTCTAAGGTGTTAGTGAACTTCCATTTTAGATTTATAATCTTTAAAGTAAACATAGCTAGAGCAGACCAGCAAGTGAACTCTGATTGGACTGAGAAGACATGTGACTGCCTTTCCCAGGCTGTGAGCTGTTGGAACTGCACAAGGGGGAAGAGAGACTTCTTCCATCAGAATTGTTCTACCTGTTACTTTCCTTGGACACTTTAACAATGTAGAATATAGAAGTAGGGAAAGGCTTGGCCTCTTTGTAAAACATATGTACCTAAGGAGGGAAACATCTTTATTATTTTTAAGTTAGAGAAATATTTCTGTGAAATCTTTGTAGTTAAATAAATGCCTTAATTAATATACAAGTCAAGATGCCTGTTGCCTGTTTGATAACTTTTTTGGTAAGTGAGATTTTTTTTTCTTTGCAACTAAGCTGGGGAATGAGAAAGAGCTCACTCTATTCTTATAAGGGGTTTTAAGTCTTCAGGAACTTTATGATCAGCTGCAAGTTGATTTATTGCATATAGATTCCTGGATAGAGATTAACCACCTTATATTGCATTACAGCAAAAGATAAAATTATCTTTAAGTTTTCATCATGACACATTTAACTATTTTGGTAAGCCATGTCTTCCAGTAGAGTACATTATTTCAAGGTACAGGGGTAACTGAATGCATTAATGTGACTGTCCCAATCCCAGCACATATCCCAGCACAGTCCATATTCTCTGTAAATGTAGTCACCTCTCACATAGCTGATTATATCTTACATGATGGAATTTTCCTCTTGAAAAAAGATCATGTCTACAAATCTACAAAAAGCCAGCAGACTGGATTTCTAACATATTTCCTAATATATTTTTTCTATACAATGTAACATTTATATTAAAAAGTCTTCCACTGGGTGAATCCTCAGCTCTATTGTGAAGTAGTAAGTAAGAATTATGCATCAGGATATGATTTGTTGTTGCCGGAGGAATACTGCAAAGGATATACTGGAAAGAAACAATTTATCAAGAAATTACAAACAGGCATCTTAATGTGAGAAAGAGGAACTATTGTGTGTGTTACATGCCATCAAGTTCCATCTGACTAACAGCAACCTTAACAGGGCTTTCAACTAGGGATGGTCACCCTAATAATAATGAAATGCTGTTTTGTGATTTCATTAGCTTACAAATTGTTTCTTAAGCTAACAAAATGAGAGACCCAATTTCATTTTGGATCGTAACAAAACGGTCATTTTTCGTTAAAAACAAGCTGTTTTGTTACTATCTAAAATAGGCTCTCCGGGGTCCAAGTGGCACCCCATATTGTTTGTAGCTCCCTTGGACTCTCCCCTTTGAGCTCTCCAAATTTGGATAGGTTTGGGAGTAAGGGGGCTGAGTTATAAAGCTCCAAATAGGTACCCATAGGAGACCTTTTTTTCTAATTGGAATAGGAAAGAAGCCAATCCACGACTTGGCTTCTTTCTTCCAATTAGAAAAAATGGCTACCAACAGGCAACCCCTTGGGAGCTTCATAACTCAGCCCCCTTACCCCCAAATGTTTCCAAATTTCAGGGGGTTCCCTAAAATTGCTTTCTGAATGTATCCCTGCTACTTTGGTGCCCCCAAATCAAGTAATTTTTGAGTGCATGCTTTAAAAAATATGCACTCAAAGATTATTTTTTAAAAGTTGCAATCAAAATTTACTTACCTTGGGGCTCCAAAGTAGCAGGGGTAACTTCAGAAAGTGATTTTAGGGAACCCCCCCTGGAAAGATTTGTGGGTAAGGGGACTTAGCTATGAAATTCTAAAGGGGCTGGGAGTAGTTAATTGGCAAAGTGTGCTAGGAGCATGGAAGCAATCAGGGAATTTACTCTATGGTATTAACTCCCTAATTGCCTCCACACTGCCAGCACACTGCCAATTAACTCCCCCAGCCCCTTTAGAGCTTCATAAGTCCCCTTACTCCCAAATCTTTCCAGATTTCATAGGGTTCCCTAAAATTGCTTCGGAAAGGAACCCCTGCTACTTTGGAGCCCTAAGGTAAGTAAATTTTGATTGCAGTTTTCCCCCTGGCTGCTCTTTCCTGTCTTTTGTCCCTCCCCCGCCTCACAGCTGGGGATTTTTGACAGATTGTGATGTGGAGAGGGCAGAGGGGTGATGCCCCCACTGAACTCCCTATTCACCCCCCCCCCCAAGAACCGGGGGTGGCAGGGGAGAAAATAGCTCCATGGCTGCTCAGTTCTCCATAGCCGACCATATCCCAACTGGGATTTTTTGACAGTTTGAGCTGTCCAAAGCAGCTGGGAGGCAGGGCAAGGAGGCTTTTGAATCCCCCAGGCACCAGCTAGAGTGCTGGTGCTGCGGAGGCTTCATTTTATTTCATTTTGTTTTCGTAAGTAACATTTTTTTTAAAAATAAATGTTACTTATGATACAAACAAAACACGGAGGGATGAAATGGAATGAAACAAAATGCTATTTTTCCATTTTGTGCCCATTCCTACTTTCAAGTTTAGTAAGATATTTAGAGAATGGATTTATGAGTTCTACCTCACCCACATATAGGTTTCCATAGCCAAACCATTCTCCTAAGTCATAGTCTGTCATTCTAGTTATTACAACATACTGTTTATATTACAATAGCCATTAAGTCATTACTCAAAAGAAGAAATTCATCATAGGAAAGAAAGAAGGCAAGATTTGCATAATTTGCATGTGTAATATATAGCATATTTATGGCTGCAAATACCACTAATCACAATAATTAATGCATTTGAAATAGAAATATAGTACCTCTTTTCACACTGGGAAGATTAAAATCTACTGATCTGTACAGCTGCTTAGTGTCCAGGCACTAACTCCTAATTTGTAGCTTCAAAGTCCTTGTGCTCCTTTTTCTACAGTTCACCTTTAATGAGGTTTAAACCAGACAGTCCTTCAAACAGATGATCATTGTCTTTATTTCAAAATGTATTGTAACTCTTATCCAAAAATGTACATCTTATTTATCTCTTTCTTGCAGTACGAATGAAAAGTTCAGTTTTTTCTCCCACTGGGGTACAACAGAAATTTTTGTGCATTTTTTCATTTTACCATTTTATATATTTATTTAGCAGAGTTGTTTTTAAGTAAAACCATTGTATCTGGCATAGAAAACCTTGTCCTCTACAAAGGCAACTTTATATGTTTATCAGAAATCTTGTACTCAGCAGGCCTTGGATTTTACACAGCATACAAAATCTTTGTGCAGAATACAAAATGTTTTTTCACAAGATAACTGGTTGAACATACTACTGCAGAGGGCAAAAAGGCCGATATTTTTGCTTTCCTTCAGAAGTGAAAAATTCTGCCATGACTGCCTTTTCTGCAATGGATTATCTTGATGGGTCAGACCCCACCCCATCCTTTTCAAGAACAGGAAGATTTGTCAGGATTTATTGTGTTCTTATTCCTTCTCCCTCCATGTACTTGGCATAGGAAGAATATATACCAAAATTTCCATCAGGAAAGTTTTGAAAGAGTTAGCTGTTGGTGGTCTATGCACGAATTTCAGGCAAAATCCAAAGGAACAAAACAAAACGAAATACATATATGGCACCTGAAGGACTATAATTATTGAAGTTCTATTAGTCAACTTCAAAGGTGGTGCCCCCTCGAAAAAACATTTCTGATTGCAATGTTACATACTAATTATGGTATTAAAATGAATTGTATTTTTTTAAAAAACCTTATTTAAGCAAGTTTAAAAATATTTTACATTTTATATTATTTTACATTTTAGAAATATAAAACAACAGTTTTCCCCTTAAAGTTTATGAACATTATATATTAAAGGCATGCTTTCCTACCAGCAGAAGGAAAGAAGGCATATGGCCAGCCTGGTCTCCTGAGGAATGGAATTCCATTAAGTGGAAGTAAAAGGCAAATGTTCTTGTCAAATCAGAAACAAAAGTCCATCTGAGCCAACACTTTTTGTAACAGTGTTCTGACTCTCCCCACTAGCACACAACAATGACAGGACAAGATTAGATCTCTCCCATTCATGTTTCCAAGCAATGGACATTAGTAAACACACTGCCTATGCTCCAAAAGGGATCACATAGTCATCATGATTAACACCTCTGGGAACTATTTTGCAAATCTGTAGGTGGCTGCTGAGGCCTCATCCCATTAAGTCTCCCAATTCCATTGTATATCCCCTTTGGTTCTAGAAAGAGTGGCTTGGTTCAAACTGGTTTAAAGCAAATTGATTTGAAGTAAGTGGAATGGATTCCCACGTTGGAGGAAATAGCCTGGCACATTTGAAATTGCTTTAAGACCAACTTCAGATTATGTCAGGAATCAGGGATCACTCATCACTAATTAAAAGTATTGAACATATACTCTAAGCAAAGCCTTGGTAAGTAAGAAGGGGTTATCAATATCAGGAGAAAATAAGAGTGATGTCAAAAGCAATTATAACTTTTTAAAATTCATATCTCTCTTCCAACTGAAGATCTGCTATTTTATGTGGACACAAGTAGGGGAGAGGAATTTTTAACAAAGCTGCAATAAATAAATTCATAGTCAATACACATGCTGTGGTTAAAATTAGAATGGTTGGCATATGGCTTCTTAAATATTATTGTTTTCACACAACATCTAGCTCATGAAATGGTTCATTTTCTTTCCTAAAAGCATGCTGAGTTCTTTAAAAAGAGAGCAACTGAAACAAACAGCTTTTAATTCCTTGCAATCAAACTACTGCACAATGAAATAGCTATCAATCTCTTTGCATGCACCTAGGTACCCCTCACCTGTACTCTATTGCACAGTGTTGCTAGAGGTTTCCCTCCATTTTGATCCCATATGATGTGAAATTTAGGAGAATACTGAAACTATGTAAGGGTGATAATAGCTGTAGTAATTTGAGTAGTATGGGGTGATGGAAGAGAAGAAATAATTCTCGAAGTTAGCTGCAGAAAACAAATATCTGAATTATTGATACCCATTCTGCCCCAATCTGTCTATCACAAAAGTCAGAATTTTGCTTTTTGAGCAAAAGTTAAAGATAGGTATGCCAAGCTTCTGAATATTCACTGTAGACATGGGCACGACTCGGCGTTGTCATTTCCGTTTTCGGTTATCGTTTCCGTTAAGTAACAGTAACGGTAACGATAATTAAGCCATCAGAACTCGAACTCGAACCGAAAAAAGAAAAATTTGGTCGGGTTTTTTTCCCCGTTTGTGGCAACGTGGCGATCGCGCAATGCGAAGCCGTGAAGCACAGAAAAAGTTTTTAAAAGTTTTTTAAAAAAAACCCGACTCACGGCCAAAAAAAGCAGGCGAAAATATGCCTGCCTGAGGCTTTGCCACCTACCAGAGGGGTGGTTTCTGGGGGGTCCCCGGCCTTTCCCCCCCTCTTCTCCTGTCCTGGGCTGCTTGCAACAGGCTGGGGGGGGGGGTCATCCTCGTCGTCTGTCTCGCTGCATACCATGTGGTGGTGGGGGATCCAAAATGGCGACCGCAATTTTTCTTTTGAAATCGTGGTCAAAAAACACACCAAATCACCACAGAAACATGTGAACTTTATTTATTTTAAATGCCTGAATTTTTATAGTAGCAGCAGTGGGTTTTTTTATAGCAATAAAATGTCGTATTGATTTTATTTTATTCTATTTTATTTTTTATTTTTTTAGACCTGCCCATTTGGGCTGGGCATGGGATGGGACCATGCAATTTTTTTGAACCATTCCACCAATGGCATCGC
The DNA here is from genome assembly GCA_037367245.1 of Phrynocephalus guinanensis. Lineage (NCBI taxonomy): Eukaryota > Metazoa > Chordata > Lepidosauria > Squamata > Agamidae > Phrynocephalus > Phrynocephalus guinanensis. The sequence continues at coordinate 3,521,070 of CM074742.1, read as the reverse complement.
CAGGTTTTTGACTGACACTTCTGGATGTCTCGGAGGGCATAAAAAGCCGAGGCACCTTCCAGAAATCGCAGTCGGGTGTATGGATGTGGTTGAGGGAGGACGGCTGGCTGCTGGTACTGGTGTGATCCGATCGAGATTGAGGAGGGAGGCTGGAGGCTTTAGGATTTAAGTTGGCAGGCAGGGAGGGAATTGAATTTAGAAAATAATTTCTTTGATTCCCTGCAGCTTTGTCTGCTGAAGCGAATAGCAGTTTATTCTTTATTTCTTCTCTGGCAGTTTGTGAGGATTTTTTTCTGATATTGGATAAAGGGGGAGGTTCAACTGGGAGTGGGAGGTGTGGATTTATTTTAAAAATATATTATATACTACCATTTATTTTTTAATTTCCCAACTTCAATTTGCTTGCACACACACACACATTTGGGGTGCAAGCCAATAACAGAACCTCTATCCTAAGTGATATCCTAACTGCCCACTCGCCTGCCCGCCCGCCCGCTCGCCCCCCCCCGCCCCGCCCACCACCTAGGGCGGAAAAACACGTAGCGCCGGCCCTGATTGTGGGATGCCCCTATGCTCTGGGAAGTCAAATCGCGCTAAATCGCAGTGGAAACTACAAACGACAAACAGAAACAACAAATTTTTGAAAAATTTCGTGACAAACGGAAACGACCCGAAACGGACCCGTTCCTACAAGTGAAAACTCGAACCGTCATTTTTTCTGGTCGTGCCCATGTCTAATTCACTGTAGTAATTTCACCACTGTGATAAGGGTGCCCCTACCATTTCTTATGGGAACAGCATCCTTCCCATTCAGTTCCTTTAGTGAGTTTCTCCCCACTACCCAGGCACCTTCTAGCAGCTTTCAGAGTTTAGTGAGGTAACCCAGTAGATATATGGTTAGCTTTGCTTTCCTTTGGTTTTCCTCCCATTTCAAATATAATGTTTTGTTCCTAGAATCTTTGTCCCTTTACAACAGTACAGAGGTATTGTGGGAACATACAGGTCCCAGGACATAAGATAGATTTCTTTTACTGTAATAATTTGTTTTCTGCATTTATTTACTACAACTTTTGTCAATAAACTTTATATCACCTACCTGGCTGTGTTCTTAATCCAGGAATCTTCAGATCCACTTATTGTGAGACTTAAAATGTACCAAGCTTCCCATTTAATTTAGTAATGCATGGGTCACAACTGATTATCACCAGGATGGAGGATTCTCCATCAGTTACTAGTACCTCTAGTTTTGCTAAGCTAAAAAAGTAAGTTGAATTTCAGGTGGGTGAAGAATCTGTGATTCTGCAGATGTTGTTGAACTGCAATCCTTTTAGGATTTGTCAGCAAGTCAGAGGGTCAGGGGCAAACTAATCATATCAAGGGAGCATACATTTATCATACTAACTGCCACTAAATCATATCTGATAGGAGAAATGGCTATGTCTCTTTCTGGTCAGTTGTCATTTTAGCAGGTTTTTAATCATATTTCAGTTCTGTCCCAGTTTCCCATTAATTTGTGTAAGAAACCATCTCAAGCTGTGTATTTCAACTGACAAACAGGAGAGAACAATCAGGAAACAGTGATTTTCTCCACCCTGCAGGGAAATTCCCAATTATTTGAGGAAGAATAAATGAAGTGTTTAAAGTGGTGACACTATATCCAAAGTGATCTGGCCATGGATACTCAGCAGGCACTGCTAATGGTTAAGTAAACAACTAATTCTCTTGGTTGTCAGTTGCCTGAATTGGGGGAGGCAGAACAGGAGAAGCCATTTTGCCAACCTGCATAAACTGCAGGTAACTGAAGAGATTCCTCCCCATAAACAATAAACAATTTTCACACACTCTCTCCAAATATTTGTCCAAAGGCTGCCCCATAATATGGCCCTGCAAGTAGAATTCTGAATCAATAGCCCATATTTAAATATGTTATTTCATCAAGAGTCATATCTAAGTACATTTATTCGATACAAGTTCACTACTGCACTACTTTGATGTGCTGTTTTTGCAGTGTCTTCCAGAATTGTGGCTTTGTGGGGTTCTTGTTTGCTGGGCATCTTGTATGTCCCTTCCCATAGTCACAGGGGGTTTGGGTCATCCTCATTGGATACAGCTGAAGAATGATAAGGCAGGGCCCATCCTCTCAACCATTTCCACTTTGCAGGTATTTGGCAGCCATAAAATACTCTGGGGCTGCCAGAGGCAGCATCTCTGGCATGCATCTCATGAGTACACAAAGTGCAGCGCTTAAGTGCACACTTGGCACCGCACTTAGCACTGCAGGAAGCACCACAGATTGTTGTGCAGCTACCTGGAGAAGATGTCATTTTATGGAAAAGAGAGTTTGCAAGGCAATGAAAGAAAACCAATTACTACTGTTCTTGGTAGAGGAAAACATGGGAATCATAAGGTTCACCAACGTTTTATAAGATAGAAGGGTTACAGAGTTTTGGTAAGCCCCAAGGTATCTACAGATTTAGAATATTCTGTAAAACCTGATGACAAGATCCCTGGACTAAAAATATTGCTGTTGAATCCTAGATCAGTAAATGGAAAATCAACAAACATGCAGAACCTGATCTCACTTGCATCACTTGGCTGCATGAGGCTGGGGGAGTCAATCTCACTCAGTTTTGTCATCTGGGTTTCTCTGTAGCACAACAAGCAAGACCGGGGGCACTGGGGTGGAGGAGTGGCAATAGTATATCACAACTCCATCTGCTAGATGTCACATTCCCCAGTTCCCTGGGTTTGAATGTATGATCCTAAAAGTAGGAGCCAGGGACAAGATAGGAATTCTCTTGGTATACCGTCTAAGCTAACTGAACTAATTACAGGGACGGTATTGGAGTCCTCCTGGCTCATCATGCTGGGGGACTTGAACATCCATGCTGATGCAGCTCTGTCAGGGGTTTCTGAAGATGTCCATGACAACCATGGATCTGTCTCAAATAGTGTCTGCTCCTATTCATTCTGCAGGCCACACTTTAGACCTGGTCTTCTGCCCTGGTATGGATATTGGGAACCTAGGGGTAAAGGAACTTTCTGTTGTCCCATTGTCATGGAAAGACCATTATCTGGTGCACTTTAGGGTCACTGGAACTCAGAGCAGGGGTAGAAGTCAGACAAAGAAAATTCATCCAAGAAGGTTGATGGACCCAGTGTAGCTGCCCTAGGGTAGTTTCCCGCCTCTTTGACAGATGATTTCATTGAATTCTTAGTTAATCTCTGGAATGGGGAAATGAGCAAAGCCATTGACCTGATTGCCCCTAAACATATCCTTCCTTGAATTACAGCCCAACTAGCTGCTTGATTTACTACAGAACTGACAAATATTAAGAGTGGTCTGTAGAGCTGTAGATAAAGGCATTTGCAGAAAACCCAAACTGAAACAGATAAAGGAACAGTGAAAGGCCATTGGAAAGCTTATTTCAAGGCAGTGGAAGCAGCAAAGAAATCATTTTTCTCTACCACCATTGCTTTGTCATGGAATTGCCTGGTGGAGCTTTTCCAAATTGTCAAAACTGTGTTACATGTTGACCCACAGGCGGATAAGGAAGACCACTCTGTAACTCACTGGGAAGAACTTTCATAACACTTTACAGCCAAAATTTTACAGATCCGGGCTGACCTGGATGCTGGTATTGATCCGGAGCCTATTAAAAAAACTGTTCTCCTTGCCTGCCCTGTATTAATGGATGGATTTCTTCTTCTACAGCCTGAGGATGTGGTCAGAAGTCTTGGGGAGATGAGGGCCACCACATGTCTATTAGACCCTTTCCCTTCCTGGCTCATAAAAGCTGCCATAGAGGGCTTGGCAGACTGGTTAGAAAGAGTAGTAAATACCTCCTTACAACAGGGCAGGATTCCAGCATGCTTGAAGGAGGTAATAGTAAAACCACTTTTTAAAAAGCCCTCTTTAGATCCAAGAATACTGAACAATTACCAACCGGTATCTTACATTCCATTCTTGGGTAAAGTACTAGAGCGGGTTGTGGCCTCGCAGCTCTAGAGGTTTCTGGATGAGATAAACTATCTGGATTCTGCTCAATCTGGCTTTATGCCTGGTTATGAGACTGAGATGGCACTGGTTGCCTTGGTAGATGACCTACGGAGGGAAATGGATAGGGGATCTGTATCCCTTTTGATCTTACTGGACCTTTCAGCTGCTTTTGACACTAGTGACTGCAGCATCCTCCTGACCCGTCTCTCTGAAATGGGACTTGGGGACACTGTCTTACTGTGGTTTCAGTCCTTCCTGCAGGAGAGAATGCAGAAAGTGGTGTTAGGGTACTCATGTTCAACACCATGACCACTGACCTGCAGGGTACTTCAGGGTTCTGTTCTGTCTCCTATGTTATTTAACATTTATATGAAACCACAGGAGGAAATTATTCAGAGTTTTGGGGTAAAATGTCACCAGTATGCTGATGACACTCAACTCTACCTCTCATCACCTCCGGATTCCAAGGAAGCTGTTTTGACTTTAGATAAGTGCTTAGCTTTGGGAACGAACTTGATGAGAAAGAACAAACTGAAACTAAACCCAAACAAAACAGAGGTGCTTCTGATCAGTCAAAAAGGAGATCAAGGGATAGGGATGCAACCTGCACTGGATGGGATTCCCCCCAATTGAAAAAAAGAGGTGTGTAGTTTGGGGGTGATTTTGGACTCATCCTTGAGCCTATATGCCCAGGTCACAGTTGTGGCCGGGACTGCATTTGCAAAATTAAAACTAGTATGCCAGTTATGCCCATTTCTTGAAAAACCTGCTCTGGCCACTCTGACACATGCCCTAGTGACCTACAAGTTGGACTACTGTAATGTGCCCTATATGGGGCTGCCAATGCAAAGTGTCAGGAAACTTCAATGGGTCCAGAACACAGCGGCCAGATTGGTAACTGGGATGCGTTACAGATATCACATTACACCCATACTAAAACAGCTCCACTGGCTGCCAATCAGCTATCGGGCACAATTCAAAGTGCTGACCTTAACCTACAAAACACAAAACGGCCTGGGTCCAAGCTACCTCAAAAATCGAATATTGCAATATGAACCAGCTCGGGTGCTAAGGTCATCAGCAGAAGGCTTTCTCTCCATCCCACCACCTTCACGGGTGTGGCTCATAAGAACACATGAAAGGGCCTTCTCTGTTGCTGCTCCCAGACTCTGGAACCCCCTCCCACTGGAGGCCAGGATGGCCCCATCTCTGCTGTCATTCCAGAAGCAGGCAAAGACCTTCCTCTTCAGACAAGCTTTCCATGAAAGAGGAACTACCTACTATGTGACTTTTATATGATTACATTGATTGATTTCATAAGAACACCATTGCTTTCCATGTTGCTTTTCACCCCTCATAATTGATTTTTCTTTTCTTCTTGTGTGCTCTTTTTAGCCCTAATGTTACTTTTTAATGTTCTAAGATGTCTCTTCTAATTCTCAGTTCTTAATTTGAATATATCTCAAATGTTCTGGACTGTATATTGTTCTTCAATATCGTAAGCCACCTTGGGTCCTTTTCCAAGGAGAAAGGTGGGGTAAAAATATTAAATAAATAAATCCTAGTGAAAAGGAGACCAAACAGGCGCTGTGTAAAAAGCCATCATGTTATGTAACTGAAACCTGATTGTATCTGATGCTAGGGCAAACTCATCAGATTTTATTATTTGCTGTGACTTTGATCCAGTTTCCCAAGACTCCCTAGTGAACCTTGACTGATCATTTAATGAAAATAGGTTGCCTTATTGTTGCCATGTCAATGGCGATGCAAAACCTAGCTAATCATATTATGACAGTGCCAGCAAAAGTGAGAGGGTTTGCAGGTTCAGCTGAGGTATCATCTGGGGTTTATTGGAAAATTTATCTTTGGCCTCGATCCTGAAAGTTCTTCATTGGGCAATTAACTTTAAGGACATGAATGATTCTATCAAGCTAAATACAATTACTATGTGTAAATTTAAGACAGTTTGGAGTGATCAGGCTTGTGAGTTCATGGTTTTATGACTGTGTTGTATCCAGTGCTGTGAACTGTATCTACCAGCTCTGTTTCAACATTCACAGGTTGGTGGTCTCTCACACACAAGGCTCACACTGTAAGAAAGGATTTTCAATGCAGAAAAACTTACATCAAATAAAACTTGTTATTCTTCAAGAAGCGAGAAAGCTCCCCGTGACCACCACTGGGAAAAGAATACAGACTGATATACTGGTATCTTACCCTCTGAAAATACTATATCCAGTATCCTGTTACAGAAAGAATACTCCCCAAGCTCCAGTATGTTCCATACCACATGCCCATTCTCACATTTGTTGTGAGGCTGCTTGCACAATTAATTGCTTGATTGGTCTCACAAAAGGAGTTCTGCCAGAGCTGGGGAGAGTTTGTGGAATTTATCTTAATTCAGAACAAGATATGATCCTTCATTAATTATAACAGTCTTATGGTACTCCTTTTGCATTAATGTCTGTGAAGATTCTCAGTCATCCAGGTGAGTTTAACTGGAAATTGAGTCACAGCAACTGGACTTCTTTTCTTGAGAGATTGAAATGTTTCTCTGCTCATCCAAACAGCTTCATCAGTCTGAGGAAAGTTAGGCTGCTTTTACACGACCCCTAAGATCCGCTGGCCATTTAAATTCGGACCAGCGATCTTAGGGGCTTGTCGCTCTTCCTTTGTTCCCACCTCCTGCTGCTGCTGCTGCTGCTGCTGCGGCTGGGGCTGGGGCGCCGCTGCTGCTCCTCCGCCCGCCTGCCTGTCCGCCCGCCCGCCCACCAAGCCCGGGAGCGGGTGAGAGCGGCGGGCGGCGCTTTCCCCGGGGGCGGCGCGGCCGTCGTGCCCGGGCACCCTGCCACGGCAGGCTCCTCCGCGATCGTGGATTGGGCCCCGGCGATGGATGCTCTGAGGCAGCCGAGACGCGTCGGAGCCAGCCGCCGGCGCGTGGAGGACGAGGACGCGGCTCCTTTGATGTCCCGGGAAACCAACCAGGGCTGTGCAGCAGCTGCAGCGGCTGAAGGAGAGCGAGGGCGAGGGAGGGAAGGAGGGAAGAAGACGGTTGGGACATCAAAGGAACGGGGAGGAGGAGGAGGAAGAAGAAGAAGAGGCGCGCGCCCCAGCCCCAGCCGCAGCAGCAGCAGGATCGGGGCCCGAGGTGCCAGATTAAATCCGGACCTCGGCTGAAATTCACCCTCCTCCAGCAGGTACAAGAAAACTGCTGTTTGGTTGCGCTTTTTGGGCGGGGTCGCACTTAAATGTCTGCAAAGTCCGGAGCTGGTGGGAAAACATTTTTAAGGTCCGGACCTTGCAGTCATTTGCGGCGGACCTTAGGGGTCGTGTGAAAAGGCCCTTAGTTGCAAGTCCTCCATTTTATTGTTCTCTTTGACCTCATGTCACCCTGGTCTGAAATAAATATTTTTCATAAATGTTTGTGAACTACAATCTGCTTCATAGGTGTAGTGTATTTACTTGCAATTAATTTTTCTCTCTGATGCCCATAAGGAACAAAATTCTTCCCCATTCTTTGTTCCTAGGATCAAGAATGCAGAGCTATTTGTGTGTGTGTGTGTGTGTGTGTGTGTGTGTGTGTGTGTGTGTGTGTGTGTGTGTGTGTGTGTGTGTGTAAAACCTTCACCCATCTCCAAACACAAAGGAGGGGAAATAAAAATAACCAGGTTTATTCTGATGAACTCCAGTAGGTTACATGTAGCTCTTAACTGTCCTGCTCATTCCTTAATTTTTCTATACTAGAAACAAGCATGAACCAGGAAAATGGTCATTTGTCTTGGTTCATGTTTTGTGGACATCAGCAAACAATGAACCATAAATGTGCATATTTTTCCCCAATCAAATTGGTTCATCAGTTCATTCTGGAATTTATTTTAGATAGCCTGGTGGCCCAGCTGCCTTCTCACCCCCACGGCCTGCCTTTCCTCCCCTTCTTGCTACCCTGTTGTCTCCTTACCTTTTCCTGCCACTGCCTCCACCTCCATCAACTCAAGAGCAGCTGGCTCCAGCAGTTCAGCTGCCTCTAGGCATGGCCCACCTCTCAGCTGAGAGGCAGGTAAAAGTGCAGAGGAAGCTGGTGGGAAGCCAGTTGGGCTGCCTCTAAAAAAAGAAAACATTTTAATAGACAATCTGGTGGTTGTCTTAAAAATAAAAGCTGGTTACGTCAGCTGATAGAAAATAAACTAGGAAGTTTGTTAACTTACAAAAAGCTGGTTGGTTCAGAAAGTTCAGGTTCTCTAATCTGGATGAACCTAAACAGACACAAACCAATTGTGAGAATTAGAGATGGACATGAAATGATTTTTATTCATTTTGTTATTTGTTTCATTACATAACAAAATGAATAATGAACCACCCACTCAAAGAAAAATGAAACAGAGCAAAACAGAAAATTTCATTTTATTTCATTTTTTTTTTCATTTCCCCACCCGGCGTCTTCTCCTACCTGAATGTTGCCACCGGGCCCGGGACTCACCACTGTGACCAACCAGCCCCCATGGGAAGGGCATCTGTGGCGGTGGGGAGGTCTCCCTCTGGCAAAAAACAAAAAACAAAAAATGCAGATCAGCCTGTGCTACACCTGATTGGCACTTGAATAAATAAATAAATAAATAAATAAATAAATAAATAAATAAATAAATAAATAAACTCCAACCTGGCCCACAGGCCAGCTGGTCAATGCTTGAATACTATAAATAAATAAACAATTAAAAATAAAAGAGTGCCAACCTGACCTGCGAGCCAGATGGTTGGCACATGAATGAATGAATCAATCAATAATACAAGATAAAAAAGCACCGACCCAGCCCGCAAGCCAGCTTGTCAGTGGTAGAGTTTTAAAAAATTAAAAAATTTAAAAGTGCTGACCCAGCCCAGAGCACACACACAGACAGAGTTCAGTTCGTTGCCAAAGTCTTTAGTGGAGAATCAAGCAAGTTCAAGTCCTTTGCTAACAATCAAGTGCCAGATAAATAACAGAATCCAACTCCCAGCAATTACCAGTCCAAGTCAAAACCAGAATATCTCACAGAAACCAGATGCCAAACCCAAGGGAACAGATCAAGCCATTGTCCAGGAAACCAGTCCGAAATCAGGAAACAGCCAAGGTCAGAAACAGACAGGAACATGGTTGCAAGTTCAAATGATGCGTTGCTCCCACAAAGAGCTCAAGGTGAGCTTGTCAGCTTTATCTCAAAACAGGGAACACACCCTTACTTCTGGAAAGGCTTCTGCTAGTACTCAGGGCTTCCTGACCTGATTCCCCGCCTAGCATCAAAGACTCTTTCCCTAGCTCTTCTGGTAGCACATCCTTGCAGAATCCTGCTCATAGCCCTTCTAGGAGGTGAAGATATGTTTTCAGCTAAGTCATCAGACCCAGCTGCTTGCTGATTTGAGCTGCAAGGCTTCTCCAGCAGCTCTTCACCATTTAACCCCTCAGAGTCAGGTTCTGCGGCAGGCAGGGTCCTGACAGCCAGCTGGTCTGTGCTTTAATAATAATAATAATAATAATAATAATAATAATAATAATAATAATAATAATAATAATAATAATAATAATAATAATAATAATAATAATAACAACAATAATAATAATAATAATAAAAGTGCTGAACCAGCCCACAAGCCAGCTGATCGGTGCTTGAATTAAATAAATAAATAAATAAAATACATACATACATACATACATACATACATACATACATACATAAATAAAAAAGTGCCAACCCAGCCCATGGGCCAGCTGGTCAGTGGTAGAGTAAAAATTTAAAAATTTGAAAAGTGCCAGCCCGGCCTGCGGGCCAGCTGGTTGGCGGTAGAGTAAAAAATAATATATATTTTTTAAAGCACAGACCCAGCCCGCGGGCCAGCTGGTCAGCACAGTAAAAAAATGAAAAATGAAAAAATGAAACAAATAAAAACAACATATTTTTGTTCTAAATGAAACAAAACAATAAAAAACAAAATGAAAAACAAAACAAAACACCATTTTGGTGTTCCGTGCCCATCTCTAGTGAGAATATAAAGACTGTAACAATAGAATATAGAGAATGTAACAACAGGTCTTGTAGTTCATGTCCCTTGTTCCAGTCTCATGATGTTTTGGAGCTATATCAGGTATCTTATCAGGTAGCAAGAGAGAAGACATAGCTATTATTTCCCAGCTCCTAGAGAAGACAGTGACTACAGAAAACACTGACTAGCACAACAAGACAAAATAATATTCCTTGATAACTACCTCAGGGCTCATATAAATAAATAACTGATTTTTGGAGCAGTTACATTCCTAAAGTTGGATTTAAAGAACATAGGACTTTAAGATGATAGGGAATGATGAGCTATTGATTTAAAGCTTGGTAGTCAACAAATGATTTAGTTGGTTCTAACCTTTATCTATTTATGACATTCAGCTCATTAGCAGTAACTCTTAGAACTGCCATGATGATTGCTTCAATATAGTTTTATTGCTTAAAGGGCAGTTTACCTATTTAAACTTGCTTAAGATTTTGGATATGCTTTTCTTTGCAATTCTTTGAATATGTAACTAACTTTTTGCTCTCCTTTGCTTTTCAAATACTTTTAAATTAATTTTTAAATATTTTTCCAAGGCGTGGTCCTCAGGAAGGGAGGAGGAGGTGTCTAAAGAATGAATCTAGTTCTTTGACTGTGTTTGCTACATTTAAGTGCTTTTTGGTGTCAGCCTCTGATCTGGTTGGTGTGTAAAGGTACAGCATAAACATTCAGTGGAGTTTAGTCTGGAACTGAGCAGACTGGTAAAATCTACGTTTGAAAGGCATGTCCATGGTTTCTCCTCCTGCATCCTCTTTGTATTTACCCTGACCAGGGTTGATAAAGGAAGGTGATGAATGGGAACCAGAGTGGCTCCATCACCTGGTAGAATATTCTTTGGGGGAGTATTTCTAACTGAATCAGCACTTTTCAATGACGTTCCTAGTTTGCATTTTGGTTCGTGTCCATCTCTTCTCTTCTCTTAACTGAACTGAAGAGGAAGGGGCCGTTGTTCTATAATTGATTTCATTCTCTAAACCCCCAAATAGGTCTTGCAAAGACTTCTTTCTGAAACTGTGGAGACCTGCTGTCAGTCGGTATAGACAACAATATACTTGACCTGATCTGATCTGAGGTAGCCTCCTGAATATATTGGTTGGCTTTACTAAAAAGAACTGGCTTCAGTCTAACTATAATTACTTGTTAACTTCTATTAAAATAAATGGGATTCCCAGTGGGGTGTAGTGAATAGAGTGATGGACTAGGACTCTGGAGAACAGTGTTTGAATCCCCACCCTGCCATGGAAACTGACTGGGGGAGTGGAACTGGTAAAACTCCTCAAATATCTCACTTACCTTGAAAGCCATTTTAGGGTTGCTTTATGTCAGTTTCATCTTGACAGCACAGAATTTATTATTATTTATTTATTTATTTATTTATTTTATATTTTTATACTGCCCATCTTCCGATGGGCGGCTTACAGTTACAGAATGCTCTCTCACATACAAATATAATGTTTAATTTCCTTCACTACTTATCACAATATTGTGATAAGTATCCAACATGTTAGGCTGGGCCTGTAGTGTTTCATGCAATAGTCAGATACAGATATGTAAACATTCTATTGTTTTTAGAAATCATTTTATGGTGCTGTTATCCAGTAATAGATATACAGATGTATTCTAGATGATGCACAATATCTAAGCAGAGGGTAATGCTCACGAGCCATGGCATTATTGTCAATCCACAGTTTCTGACTGTCGAAATGCTAATTCTGGGGAACTAGGAGGCAGACACACTTTTGACAGACAATGTATCCCCAGAGAAGGAATAAAATAACATGAGTATACTTCCTTTGGTTTTGACCTAATTCTGTACTGATCCTTCTTGTACTGCACCATCCTACAATATCAGTATGTGCTGAGTTAACTTTATGGTGTTAAATTTGTATGACAATTGATGGTTATTTATCTAAATAGTATCTACTCACTATATCGGCCTCCTGTTTTGGCCCGTCCCCGAAGACTCATGGACCCTTCTCGGTTCCAGGAAGTCTTTGGGGCGTTTCCTGGAGAACTGACTGGCGCGCCAGCCGAGGTTGTGGCCAACCATTGGTTTGACACAGCTGCCCAGACCATCGACCGGATCGCCCCTAAGCGTCTTCTCCGGTGCTGAGCTCCGCCCTCGCCGTGGTTCACGACCGAGCTCCGAGCGATGAAGCAGGAGAGGAGAAGACTAGAGCGCAGCTGGAGAAGAACCCGGACGGTTATTAGTAAGGCTGCTGTTGTATCCCAGACTAGGCGCTACTCCAACGCGATCAGGGAGGCCCTAAGATCTTTTGTCTCCCTGAGAATTGGTGAGGCCTCGAACCGTCAAGCTGAGATCTTCCGTGTGGTTCGGGACCTCACCAATCCTGTCTGGCTGGGCCTCCTCCTACTGAGTTCAGTAGTGAGAATTTTGCAGCCTTTTTTTGTTCTAAAATAGAGGCCATCCGGGCCGGCTTCGACTCCGGTTGCAGTAGTACTGCCCCGGCATCCCCAGGTGCTGGGCCGCCTTCGTCGCCTCGGTTGGATGTGCTTGGGCCTGTTTCTGCTGTCGAGGCCTCTAAGGCTATGGCTTTCTGCCGACCGGCGTCCACTCCTTTCGATCCCTGCCCAGCCTGGCTTATTAAATCTGCCAGCGGGACTATGACTGAATGGGCTTCGGCTATTGCTACCGCCTCCTTCGGCGAGGGGGTTTTTCCCTCTCGTTTGAAGGAGACGGTGGTAAAGCCCATTCTTAAAAAACCTGGCCTCCCTTCAGACGATTTAACCAACTATCGTCCAATTGCCAACGTCCTGTTTATGGGCAAGGTGATCGAGAGGGTGGCGGCGGATCGGTTGCAGTCATACCTGGAGGATCGGCAGTGCCTCGATCCATGCCAGTCCGGGTTCAGGCCTCGTCGGGGGACCGAAACAGCTTTGGTCGCGCTGCAAGATGACCTAATCCGGGCGGCCGACAGGGGTTGCTCTACCCTGTTGGTTCTCCTGGATTTGTCAGCGGCCTTTGATACCGTCGACCACGGTATCCTGTTGGATCGGCTCTCCGAGGTTGGTATCGGAGGCACTGCTCACAGTTGGCTCCGATCCTTCCTGGAGGACCGTCCACAGTACGTTCTGCATGGGGGGGAGTTGTCGGCTCCTTGGATACTCCCTTGTGGGGTTCCACAGGGGTCGTTGCTGTCCCCTATGCTGTTTAACATCTACGTAAGGCCGCTGGCTGGGGTCATTAGGGGATTTGGAGTCTGCTGTCACCAGTATGCTGATGACACGCAGCTCTATCTCTCCTTTTCCACCTCTGCAGTGGAAGCTGTGAGGATCCTTGATGAGTGCCTGGACGCCGTACTGACCTGGACCGGGGCGAACAGGCTTAAGCTCAACCCCGAGAAGACGGAGGTTATGTTCTTTGGGAGTTCACCATCTGGGTACGGTGGCCCTCTTCCGCAGCTGGGGGGGGGTCTCCCTCCAGCCTGCGGAGAGGGTGCGGAATCTGGGTGTGGTCCTGGACCCAGCGCTGACCATGGAAGCTCAGGTGGCGTCGGTGACCAGGGCCGCCTATTTCCATCTTCGCCAGATCGCCCAGATCCGCCCGTACCTGGATGTTGACTCCCTGAGAACAGTGATCCAAGCACTGGTGATCTCGAGGCTGGACTACTGTAACGCACTCTACATGGGGCTGCCCTTGACTCTTCTCCGGCGTCTGCAGCGGGTACAGAATGCGGCAGCCAGGCTGGTGGCTGGTGTGCGTCGTTACGACCATATCACCCCAGTCCTGGCTCGCCTGCATTGGCTGCCCGTTGCAGCCCGGATTAGATTCAAGGTCTTGGTTTTAGTTTATAAAACCCTCCATGGCTTGGGACCGGACTACCTGTCAGAGCGTATCGTCCAGCGATCCACCTCGGTCCGCCCAGTTCGGCAGGTGCGAGCGCACTCGCTTCGGGTTGCCACCCCTCGAGAGGCCCGGAAGACGGTCACCCGGAACCGGGCCTTCTCTGTGGCAGCCCCATCTATATGGAACGCCATCCCCAGCGAAGTGCGCTCTGCAGAGTCCCTGCAGGCCTTTCGAAAATCCTTAAAGACCTTTTTATTTAGAGAGGCCTTTGGCGATTTTTAACTTAATTTTTTTTTCCACCATCGCTATTATTACTGCTATCATTATGCCCATTGGTGCCTCCAATTTTATTCGTTAGGATTCACGTCTTTGACGTGGTGGGACGCGCCCGGAGGCCTTAGGATTTTAGGATTTTTGGATTTGGGAGGATATTATATTGTCTTGTTTTAACTTGTTATTCTCGTGATTTGTCTTTGATGTATTATGATTTGTTGTTAGCCGCTTAGAGTCCTTGTTGGAGATAAGCGGGATATAAATATAATAAATAAATAAATAAATAAATAAATACAAATATAGTATTCTGGAAAAGTTTAAATATTCTGTGAAAAACCTAGTTTTTTTAGATAGCTGAATCTTGTGAACATAAATGAGTATAGTTTTTGTTCTGATCATCTGATTGTATTGAATCTCCAATCTTTAGGTTTAACGGGCAAACCATAGTGGAATTCTGCGCACATGAGTCATCACTAGAAGTTATAGCCAAACACATCTACAGGGCCCTCTTTTGAGGAAAGTGTGCATATTTTTCTAACAGTGAAAAAGTCACCCTAGGGATTGTCTACAATAACATTTACCCTGGAATAAGCTAAGTTCTAAATGGATTCAATTTAAAATCATATTACTATTTGCAACACTGTTTGCATTCCTACCTGCGAAGCAACTGACAACAGTAGTATCTGTGTGTGGTTGTGTGTTTAGGCCTACTTTTCCCAGCTAAAAAAATAAATAAAAAAAAAAATAAAAAGCATAGAGGTAAGGTGGTAATCAATCTTTGTGTCACAAGTCAGCTTCTTCATTATTCACCTCCCTACTGCCTGCTTTTATGGTAGGAACTGGGTGTGTCATTCAACACATTCTGGTTGGGATGAAGTTTTCTTGGGTTCCAGCTAATCTGTCTCTTTTTAGTTTGCAATTACTTTAGCAACCCAATTAAGCAAACTGCAAAGGGAGATCAAAGTAAAGTAATTTCATTAATTTATTCTGCTGAAGAAAATCAACGGACTGACACATCCCAGAGGAGCCAGGAAGGGCCAGGCCTGTCCATAAGTGAAAGAGTATATTATATAGTAACATTACAGTAAAACATCATTTTGATCATAACATACTTGACCCAATCACTTCCTAATTCTCCCCTCTTCAAAGGAACATGCTTCACCCTTGCCCATTTTCAAAGGAACACACTACCTCATCCCATAAGGAGGGAGGAGGTGGGGAGCATCAAATTTGGATATTACTAGTTCCTACTGAGTGAAGCTGAAGGTTACAGTATAGATAGACAATAAAGAGAGCATTAAATCACTGTTGGACAGGTGTGAGGCCTTAGAAGCTTACAAAGATGCAATTATACATTTGTATCTGTGTGGTTAATATAATTCAAAACAATTCATAATTATATTGATCACATATATTGAGAATAATACTGAGGGTATCCCTTTGTATATGTGTGTGAATATATACCCACAACAGTTCACTTCCCACCTTTTTCTCCCTCTTAACCCTCTCCTTTATGCACCACCCACACACACACACACACACACACACACACACACACACACACACACACACACACACACCTTTTGCCTGAGGATCTTGGGGAAAGCACTTGGCTTCCCCTTTCTCCCTCCCTTGCTCTAAGAGAAGGGGGATTCTTGGCAGTTATTGCTAACAAAAGGGATGAGATTTCATCCTCAGCTCTTGTTCCTCATTGCCTCTGTGGCTATCAACTAGAGATGGGCACGACTTAGCGGTATTCCCGTTTCCGTTTCCGTTACTCGGTTCCGTTACTCTACGGAAACGGTAACGGGAATTACTCCCCCAGACTTCGAGCTCGAACCGACGAACGAACAATTTTGGTCTGATTTGTCGTGCTCGTTCCTTGCATCGCGCGATGCCACGCGGCACAGAAAAAAAGTTTTTAAAAGTTAAAAAAACCCGGTTCCCGGCCAAAAAGCAGGCGGAAAAATGCCTGCCGTGCCTCAGGGCACCTACCAGAGGGGTTGTTTCTGGAGGTCCCCGGCCTCCCCCCCATCCCCCGTCCTAGTGGGCTGCTCTGTGGGACTCGCCGCAGGCTCGCAGCCAGCAAAAAGCCCAGTCTCGCCGGCCGCCGGCCGCCGCAATTAAAGCGCAAGCAAGCGGCACGGACGGCACAGGAAAAAACTTTTAAACTCTCCCCCACCCATTCCCGGGCCAAAAAAGCAGGCGGAAAAATGCCTGCTTGACTAAGGGCGCAGGGCACCTACCGGAGGGGTGGTTTCTGGAGGGGGGGTCCCGCCTCCCCCCCATCCTGGGCAGCCGGACTCGCGAGTCGCCATCGCCATACCATGCGGTGCGGGCGGGGGATCCAAAATGGGCCGGCGAACGCAATATTGTTTTTGAAATCGTGGTCCAAAAACACACAAGCACAACAGAAACAAGCGAAAATTTATAAACTGCCAGATTTTTCACAGTAGCAGTGGGTTTTTTCTTGCAACAAAATGTCTCTCCTCTCCTCCTCTGTCCTCCATTGATTTTATTTTATTTTATTTTATTTACACCTGCGCAATGATGGGCTGGCCGAGTGGCCAGCCATGTGGGAGTGGACGACCATGCAAATTTTTGGAGCCATCCCACCAATCGCATGGCCACTTGGCCATGGAGACTTCTGGGATGTGCCAAAAAGCCCCCTAAAACCTGCCCTAGCCCTAACCCTAACCCTTGACTCCGTACCCATACGTCACAGACTGTCTCCTTAGTGGGTCAGAGAGGCACCCAGAGGTGCAACCCACTAGCCCACCGTAACCTTACCCGTACTAGCCTAACCCTAGCCCTTGCACTAAGCCACCTTAAAGCCAGATCTACTTGCTTGCATTGCATTACACGCAGCAAGTACACTTCCCTTCTGTGTGAGACATGGTGGTGCGAGAGCCTTGTGCAGGGAAGGCATGATTCTATCACTCTCACACTGGTCTCACTGTCTGCACATTCTGTTATGCAATATCCATATGGCTATTGCATAGCATTTTGCAGCAGCAGCAGGTGAGGAAGGGAGACCCCCATGTAGAGGGGTCTCTTGGAGCCTGCTTCCCCTTCCTAGTGGGTGAGGAGCCCACTTTCCCTTTATAGCGGGCCAGAGGAGGCACCCACCCCACAGAGGTGCCTCCAGGAGCCCGCTCCCCCCCCAAAAAACCAGTACTAACGACAACGAAAAAACGAAAAAACGAACCGACTAATTTTTGCGAATTTTCGCGAAAACCGGAAACGACCCGAAACGGGACTGGCCCGACTAACGACAACTCGAAAAAATTTTTTTTCAAGTCGTGCCCATCTCTACTATCAACCTGCAACCCCTCCCTATATGGGCCCAGCACACATGAAGAGCTGAATTCATAGAATCATAGAGTTGGAGGAGACCTCAAGGGCCATGCAGTCCAACCCCCTGCCATGCAGGAACCCCATCACAATATTTCCAACAGATGGCCATCCAGCCTCTGCTTAAAAGACTCCAAGGAAGGAGACTCCTCCACCCTCTGTGGCAGCATATTCCACTGGTGAACAGCTCCAACTGTCATGAAGTTCTTCCTAATATTCAAATGGAATCTCTTTTTCTGTAGTTTGAAACCAGTCCAGGTCCTAGTCCCTGAAGCCATGGAAAACAAACATATCCCCTCTTTGATATGATATCCTTTCAAATATGTAAACATGGCTATTATATCCCCCCCTCAGCCTTCTTTTTGTAAGGTTAAATATTCCCTAAGCCACTCCTGGTAAGACATTTCTTTTAGACCTTTAACCATCAGGGTAGCCCTTCTCTGGACCCATTCAAGGTTTTCAACATCCTTTTTTAATTTTGGTGCACAGAACTGAACAACGTGCTCCAGGTGGGGTCTGGCCAGAGCAGAATAGAGTGGTACTATCACTTGCCTTGTGAGTCTAGAAACTCTGCTTCTGTTGAGGCAACCAAGAATCGCATCGACTTTCTTGGTCACCGCATCACAATGCTGATTCATGTTCAATTTATGGTCCACCCAGGCTCCCAGATCCCTTTCACAGGTACTATTTTCCAGCCAGATGTCTCCTATATCTATGGAATTCAATTTTTTTCCTGCTTAGGTGCAGGACCCTACATTTATCTGTTGATACCCATTCCATTAGTTTTGGTCCAGCACTCTAATCTGTCAAGGTCATTTTGGATTATTATCTATCCTCTAGGGAATTAGCAACCCCACCCAATTTGGTATTATCTGCAAATATAATCAGTCTGCTCTCTGTTCCTTCATCCAAGTCATTAATAAAGATATTGAATACCACCTGACCCAGAACAGAACCCTGGGGTCCCCCACTAGCCACCTCCCTCCATGCTGAGAAGAAGTCATTTATGATCAACCTTTGGGGGTGATCAGTCAACCAATTACAAATCCATCTAAGAGTAGCATTATCTATCCCACATTCTACTAACTTCTTTGCAAGTATGGCATGGGGAACATTATCGAAGGCCTTACTGAAATCAAGATAGACAACATCCACAGCATTCCCCTCATCCATTACGCCTGTAACTCTATCAAAGAAAGAGATCAAATTAGTCTGGCATGACTTGTTTTTGAGAAACATGTGTTGAGATCTAGTAATGCAGCATTGCTTGTTAAATAATTACAAGACTGTCTGCTTAATAATCTGTTCTTGAATTTTTCCAGGAATAAATGTCAAGCTGACTGGGTGGTAATTATTTGGGTCCTCTCCCCCCCCTTTTTTTTTGAAGATGAGGACATTTGCCCTCCGCCTGTCTAGGTTGGACTACCCGTGTTCTCCAGAAATTCTGAAAAATTATTGCCAATGGTTCTGAAATGACTTCTGCTAGTTCTTTTTATTTCCTTGGGTGTAATTCATCTGGCCCTGGAATTTCCTGGTCAGAAATACTCCTCCCTCCCTCCCTCCCTTCTCACTGCCTCTGCTGTTTTTCCCCAAGGTGCAATTAACATTGGCAGGAGACTATATATGCAGAAATGCATAAAATAAATTGAAACATGCACACTATTTTAAATGACCCTCTAGAAACACACTCTAGTACTTTAGATTGCATTCCACCTATAAAAAATACTTTCCTGACAAAGTAATCCAGGCTCGTGTTTGTCTAAAGGAGACATTCTTTGGAATACCATTCATTTGAAGGTAAATATCAATCAATTTTATCAATCAATTTTATTTTACAGCCAAAGGACCGATAAAATACAGTATACATTTCAACAAGTACACATTCCAGTTATTAAAAGAAACTTAAAATTAGTTAAGCACCAGAATTCTCTTTCGTGTTTTTTGGGCTGAGAGAAGGAATTTGGACACAAGTTGTGCAATGGACTTATTTCTGTCTTCTAGAAGATATCTTGTATACCAGTCCAAGGATCTGCCTGGTAGACCTCTCATTACAGGGTAAAGAAGCCTGATACGCTCAACCCTGTAATAACTATGCTTTAACCAATGTTTCTTTTGCCACTGTAATCAAGGTCTTACTCTAATATTCTGAAGATAAGACCATAACTTTACAGTGCAATGTTTTTGGAGAGGAACAATTGACTATATGCTCTTTCCCAGGGAACATCTGAGTGTGCTCACAATTTTTTCTGTTTTGGGGGGGAAGCTCCTTCTATTTCTTCCTTTAAAAAACAACACAACTTATTGAGTGAATGAATGCCAAATAGTGTCTACCCCTTGGACAATATTCTAACTGGATTTTGAAGTGAAGTAGAAAGATTAAAGAATAATCAAAGTAATATCTGGACAAAGTTTTGTGCAGAAATTCATTCAATGCAGCATTTATTTATTTATTTATTTATTTATTTATTAGATTTATCTACCACCCACCTAGTTACAAGGCCACTCTGCATGTGCATGTAATTTATGCTCCACAATGTGTACCAAAATAAATCTAGTAAATTGTCAAGATAATCATATTGAATCAGCCAGCTTTTGATCAAAAGAGTGAAATCATTTTAAATTTGTTTAAAATTGATCTATATTTCATATATTGTATGTCCATAATTTTAAATTGTGCAACATTTTGATATGAAAGAATCATACAATAAAACATGTGTTCCACCAAAAAGAATCCACCTATTTGAAACTTGTTTAACCTACTCAGCATTCAACTCATCAGCCAGGGGCCAGTGCCTTGCTTCTCACAATACACTATGTCTGCTAATAAAATGTCAGATATTGTTATGCTATTTAGAAGAACCTCCTAATAGCATCAGGTGACAGAAAAGACCAATACAAATTAATCCTACTCTATAAAACCTTGCCCCTAGGGATTGCTTTTCATATTGAACTGTTCTCTTTCTAGTGAGTAGATTCTGATGGACTGAATGAAAATATTTCCATGTGAGGAGGAGTCAGAATTGCTGGTGTCTCAATGGAATTGCGAGAGTAGTCCTGATTCCGGTTACACCCTCTCTTTCAGCTTGCTGGAGTGGCTGCGCTGGATATTGACCACCTGTTGGGGAGGCAAAGACTGATGTGACCGGTTGCCCATCAGAGAGGGTGATGGTCTTGCTTTCCTTCTCTGCCTTTGCTGCTGCCTTTGGAATAATTGTTTGGGGTGTTGCCCTAGTGATACTGAGATCACATTAGTAATACATTACTTCAAAACCAAGGGTCTCTCCCTGTGCATCTTCTCATACTGTATAGTACAATGGACCTTCTTCTGTTGCTATGTATAGTACTATGGAAGCATAGAAAGATAACATGTTACCTTGTGCTGAATCAGGCTATGGTTCTGTCTAGCAAATCCACTGCCTCACTCTACATGAGAATCTCAAAAGCATGCCCAATATCCCTTTTAAACTGAAGATGCAGTATAAAATGGTCTCCAGAAAAGACTGCATGTGTGCACTGAGTGTTTGTGACTGGTAAGAATTAGGACTAGCCTTACCATTAGGTGGAGGGAGGGTGCAGTCTTAGTGTCTGATTTGGAGTGGAAGTTATTTCTACCCCTTCTGGGCATAGGGTTTGTGCATAGAATTCACACAGGCAGGTTAGGCAGAGATGGAGTGACATTTGTTTCTCTCTCCCCATCCAGCCTCATATGAACTATTTTAAATGCAACAATTAGGTGAACTAGTACCCTCCTATCACAGCTTCACAACTGGCTACAATTGAAAGCCTGAGAGCAATCAGCACTGCTGCGGTTTCATGGCTATGAAAAAACAGTGGGACACTTGCAGCGTTGGAAACAGCATTTGTTTTAATGAACTGAATAGCTCTGACAATGTGATACTTTTGCTATGAAAGTGCATACTCAGTGACCCTTCATTATACTTTTCATCTTCAGTAAACAACCCAATATTTCTGACATTGAAAATTAATAGCTCTCAGAGTCCCTTTCTTGCCTAAATATTCCAAGTATACATATTTGTTAAAATCTGGCTCTTTATTTTGTGCTCTCCATGCCATAGATGCATAGGGATGTGGGGGAGGGAGAATTAAAAATCCCACAAGCAATAATGACACATCTTATAAAGATTAATCAACCCTAAAGACTATAATTGAACACACTAGTGTAGTCATTGTTTGATTAATTGCTTCACTAAAATAATCAACATCCCACATATATCAGAATAATATTCAACAGCAGCTTGTATTGTATATACAAAGGGCAGGGATTGTCATTGGAATTGTCATTACTGCCTTCTCTTTGGTTTAGTTCCAAACTTCACTTGCTTTAAAAAGATAAGGCCACAGACTCAACCCACAAGGAGTCACATCACACCATCATAAAGGGGCAGCGTTGATTTAAAGCAGAAAAATAGCAGGAAAGAAATAGATAGCTCACAATTGCCTTTCTCTGTACTCTCACCCCTCCAGCTGTCTTCTCCAAGCACATTTTTCCCATTCTGGTTTGGAGGACCAGCCCACAATGTTTTTACAGTTAAAAGAAAGGACAAGGTGATGCTGCCTCTCACCATTCAACATGAGGACACTACCTTGACTGGTAACAGCATCTTCCTTCAGCACTGACAATCCAATGGGATTTGATTATCCAGGGCATGAACTACATGTTTCAGATAACCCACAATAAGCTTTTTACTGCAGGTTAGCTGAAAAGAGGCATGAAATGACCCATTTTACACATCCTGCTTTATATGATGCTCATTTTAAAGCAGGGCATGGAGCAGTCACCAGCCAGCCAATTGAGAAGGGTTCCTGCCACTTTTGATAGTGCTGCTTGGGCTTAGACAACAGCTTCTCCACTTGTCATGCAGTGAAAATAGACCTACTGGACCTATTCTCCCCAATGAAAAAGCAACATTGCCAGCCAGCCACTACCAAGATAGCTGGAAAGCCTCCCTGCACTGGCTAGGCAGCTCCAGTAGCTCTGTTGTTGCGGCATGTTGAACCTAAACCATGACACTGTCAGTAGATAAGAAGCCTCCTAGCACTGGGCAGCCAGCAGTGGAAGCTCTAATGCAGTTTAGAAATGATGCCAGTGTGTACATGTCCACCCAGCCCGGAAATAAGAGATGAGACACGTTTGTGGGATATAAAATAGGGCCACAATTTATTGATCTTAAGGTATGCTATTGCACCTGGTCTCTTTCCAAGGGGACCTACAAGTGCAAGTGGCTCTGGCTTTTGAAGGTTATTTTGGGCAGGCCGTGCTTGTAAATCATTTTCGGGCCTGGGTCATAAATCATCCTAATATGTCATATCTAATCTAATCCTGTATTCCTGAAAGGGTAGAGGGCTGCCGATGTACTAACTCTAATTTAGGCTGCTTTTATCCTGAGGTGATTTAGCCACCTGCCTAGGCTGCCACAGAAAGGAGGGGTACTTCATATGCCCCCTTTCACCCATTATGCTGGTCAAGACAATGTGTAGGCCCCTTGGATGTCGGTAAGGAAGGAAACCAAACCTATCTGGGACAAGTGCTCTCCGTCAGCCCTATAGAGTTCGGGACAGTCGAATCGGATGGATGTGTGCCTGAAACCATCCAGCCACACTTGCGGATCATCTAGAATAGTGGTTCTCAACCGGGGGCGGTAATGCCCCCCCCCCCCGTGGGCAGTGGGAGGTTGCTGAGGGGTGGTGGGCATGATTTGGGCAGTAGGGGGGCGGTGGGCATGTTTTGGTTGACCCTCGCCCCTCCCCCTCCCTCCACCGTCTATTAACCTCTGCTGAGCTCACAAACTGCAAAAGCTCAAAACTCCACTGACATCAGAAGAAGGTAAGAGTTATTTAATTTCTTTGGGGAGAAAGGCGGCATAAAAATAAAGTTATTATTATTATTATTATTATTATTATTATTATTATTATTATTATTATTATTATTATTATTATTATTGTTGTTGTTGTTGTTTTATTTATTTTTTATTTATTTATTTATTTATTTATTTATTTATTTATTTATTTATTTTGGGACATGGTGGAGGGTAGGTTAGCTGCACCTTGGTTCAGATGGGGGGGGGGGAGCAGGCGCGGCCTTGCCCGGACCGGATCCCCGGCCTAGATTTGTTTTGGTGCCGGCTGACTGGATGCAGCCTCGGGGGTGTGTGTGTGTGTGTGTGTGTGCTGTGGGAGAGCTGAAGGGCAGCCAGGGCCTGGTGGGAGGTAGGATCCCCGGGCTTGATTTGTTCTGGCTGCCTTTAGAGGGCTCTGCGGTCTCTGAGTTCCAGCAGCTCATTTAAAAGGTAAGTCATTTTAAAATGTTTTATTAATGTTATTTTATGGAAGTGGCAGGGGGATTCCCATGGGGGGGGCGTTTAGCTGGGTCCGGCCTACTTTAGGCTTTTTCTGTTTGTTTTTTTCAGCCCGATGGGCCCATGGGTCAGAGGGGGGGGGACTTGGGGGGAGCAGAGGATGGCTGCCTGAGGCTTTCCCCCCCTTTGTTTTAGGTTTCAGTAATTTCGGAGGGGCCAGGCTGCTTGCTGGAGTCTTTTTGTTTTCCTGGCCTTTGATCTGCGGGGGAGGAGGGGGGGCCAGGCAGTGCAGACTGGATCCCTGGGCTTGGTTCATGGATTTGGGCCACTGAGGGCCCAGGCTGCTTCCTGGGTGCCTTTTTCTCCTGTCTAATTGATGGTGGGATCTTCTGTCTCTGCTCAAGGGTTCATTCATGAAGGTTGAGGAGGGGAACTGAGGGAAGGGGGAAATTGGAAGAAATCTGCAGGATGTGTAGTTCTGTGCTCATTTTCCTTTCCCAATTCTCCGACTTCGCATTTTTTTTGTTTTTGTTTTAATTCACTCCCCTCTTGGTGTGCTTTGAATCTGAGCAGAAGAGCTCGCAACTCCTCTTCCTTAGGAGGCATCAAGATTGCAGATGCTTGGTTGGTTGTGTTTAAAGTCCTCCCATTTGGGTGAAGCCCTGAGGACCCCCCACCCCACCCCCTTCCCAGGAAATGGTGGTATTTTCATGCCTGCACTCAATGGAGTCTCCTGTGCAGTCAGTTCTAGCATATTTTTGTGTGTGTCTTCATTCTGCCAATTGCCTGCCTTGTGGCTTGTGGTTCTGTTCTGCCCAGAAATTTGGCTGGTAGTGGTGATTTTGGGTCCCTCAGTATCTCTCGTTTTCTGTTGTTGATGCTGCCTGCCGCCAAGTCACTTCTGATAAGTCAATCCTTTTTTTGAATGAATCTCCAAAATGGCCTGTCCAGTCAGCTGTCCTGCTCAGCCCTTGTACACTCATGCCTGTGGGTATGCAGATATTCCAGAGGTCTTCCTCTTTCCCTGCTGCCTTCTGCCTTTCCCAGCATGGTCATCTTATCTGCAGATTCCTACATTCTCATGATGTCTCAAAAGTACAACAGTCTCCATTTTGCCTCCAGAAGTTTGATTTTCTTTCAGATCCACTTGTTTATCCCAGCCCTTGCAAGCTCCACTCCATCCAATACCCAAAGGTATTTTTCACCCAGCACGTTGTTAGTCTGTGGAACTCTCTGCCACATGATCTGGTGATGGCATCTAGACTGGATGCCTTCAAAGGGGAATTGGGGAGATTCCTGGAGGAAAAGTCCATCACAGGTTACAACCCATGAGGGAGATGTATCATCTCCAAGCTTAAAACCGGGGTACTTCAAGGGCCAGATGCAGGGGAGTGGTATCAGGAGACAGATATCTAGTCTCGTGCACTCCCAAACGCATCTGGTGGGGCCACTGTGAGATACAGGAAGCTGGACTAGATGGGCCTTTGGCCTGATCCAGCAGGGCTCTTCTTATGTTCTTATGTTCTTAGTTCTTATGACTATTTTCTGATTGACTTACAGAAGGATCTCCCCATTCTCTGTAATTAAACTCCTGCACCACTAACCAGATCCGTGCTTTTTTCTAGTCTCCTTTTAAAATGATCTCTGCTTTAAAAAGTCAGTTGTTTGGATGAGCAGTGAAATATTTCAATCTCTCATGAAAAAGAAGTCCAGTTGCCATGATTCAACTTCCAGATATTAGTACAGTAATTTTAAAAATATTTCTTAGCCTGGATTGTATCGTGCTGCCCTTTGGAGAGTATAGTGGTGTATGGAGTGTGGTCTATCAATCCTTAGTCGGATGCTTTTTAGATTTTTTTTCAGTGGCTTCCACCACTCCTGATTTCTGATTGCAGTTGAGATGGTCTGTAGTCTAAAACATTTTGTAGGCACCAGTTTTCAAGAGAGGAGCCTATGTGAATCAGGCAGCTAAAATACAGACTATATCTGTGATTATTTCTATTGTAATGTGCCTACTGTATTGTATATTATATTTGAACTTAAAGTCAGTATGGTATGCAGCTGATGTGATTTGATGGCCTGTAGGAGTTTAAGGAATAACACAGAAGAGTATTCTTGAATGTGGCATACAATTTTGTTTTTGTACTTCAATTATTATTATTTTTTAAAATGCAAAGAGTGTTCCATACAAACATTTACTTGTAGTAGTTAGGAAGATTTCCTGCTCTGCATTTTAGGAGAAATGCCAGATTGATTGATTGATTGATTTAACATACAAATGTATGTGCATATACATAAATACAAACACACACTGCCCATTTGGTAGTAGGCCACTTATTATTACAATAAGAACATAAGAACAGGTCATAGCCCATCCAGTCCAGCATTCTGTCTCACACAGTGGCTCACCATTTGCTTCAGGGTATTCCCAAGCAGATGTCTTCACCTGTTTAAGATTCCCCGCAAATGGTATTGAGATATATCCTACCTATCTCTCCAACCCAGAGGTTGTCCTTAGGCATCCATAATGATAGCCACTGAAACCCTTGTTCTCCATGAACTTGTCTTATCCCTTCTTAAAGCTGTCTTAAAGCTTTCCCTTCTTCTGGCAGGGAGTTCCACAGACCAGTGACCCTCTGGTGAAAAAGTCATTTCTCTTATTTGTTTGAGATCCAGCACCCAAAAGTTTCATGGAGTGTCCCCTGTTTCTAGTGTTGTGTGACAGGGAAAAAAGCTTTTCCTTATCTACCTTGTCCACACCGTGTATGATTTTATAAACTTCAATCAGATCACCTATTAGGTGCCGTTGTTCAAGAGTGAAGGGGCCCAGCAGTTGCAGCTTCAGATGGTATGGAAGGTGTTCCAGTCCCCTAATCATTTTGGTTGCTCTCCTCTGCACTTTTTCCATTTTCATAATAATATTCTGGAGGTATGGTGGCCAGAATTGTACCCAATACTCCAGATGGGTCCTCACCATAGATTTATAAGGAGACAAAAAGACACTTGCTGACTTAGGGCGTTTATACACGACCCCTAAGCTCCGCCGCAAATGGCTGCAAGGTCCGGACCTTAAAAATGTTTACCCACCAGCTCCAGACTTTGCAGACAATTAAGTGCGACCCCACCCACTTTAGCGCGACCAAACAGCAGTTTTCTTGTACCTGCTTTTTGGATGTGACAAATATTTGATCCGGTGTAAGGACAGTGAGTGCGGGGCTCTCCTGGCTTCTGTTTGTTCTTTTTTTGCGCCCCGCCCCTTTAAGAGATCTGAATGCTGCCGGGAACAAAACGGAGGTAAGACGGCATTCTTTTCTTTCTTTTTTCTCCCTCCCTCAGGCAGCCAGCAACCAGGAAGTGCGGAGGGGGGTGGGGACAGAGGAAGAGCGAGGAACCCCTAAGATCTCTGGTCCGAATTTAAGTGGCCAGCGGATCTTAGGGGTCGTGTAAAAAGGCCCTTATTTTCTATATACCCTTCCTAATGATCCCTAGCATTGGGTTTGCTTTTTTCATTGCTGTGGCACACTGGGTTGACACCTTGAACTGTTCACCAGGACACCACGGTCCCTTTCCTGGTTTGTTGTGGCGAGTTCTGACCCCATCAGTTTATAAAAGTAATTGGGTTTTATTAGGAAGTTTGAGAATCATTGTCTTATAAAGTTTTCACCACCCAAAAGAGGTGAAAAACCAAACAAAAAAACTCCACCAAAATGGCTGATGAGGCATTGCCATCTTTGCTTTGCCCATGTGCTCTGAGGCAGCCAATTGGAAAATAAAACAAAAAAATAAAACAGTGCATTAAAAAAATAAATATACGTATTTGCAGCATTTTGAAATAAATGTATTTACATAAAAGAGCATTTAAGCATTTTTTGCATTAGTCATTTTAATTTTAATAAAAGGAATGCAATTACCTACCAGGGCAAAAGTATCGAGTTAAATCAAACAAATTTGGAAATAACTTAAAACTTACTTAATTTTTTTGCCTTTTATAATTCTGTAACTCCCCCTTCCCCATACCCTAAATTACAGGATTTTCTCAAAGGGGGGAGGGCGTTGAAAATTTTTCTGCTCCATAGGGGGGAGGTAGCTTTAGAAAGGTTGAGAATCACTGATCTAGACAGCTGTCTGTTGGCACACTTGCATGCCTTGTCCACGGACCTTGGGCTGTGCACTCCTCTCCACACCATATGGGGCAAGATTTCAGACCAGATGTTGGTAACAGAGGGGAACATGTATCTCAAAGACAAGAAGTCCGCAATGGCCAGCTGTATGACGGCCTTGACCAGATGCTGGGCCAAATCATTGCCACCAAAGTATACAACCAGTACTTTCATGGGTGCTGTGTTTAGTGAGGGTGGAGGTGGCTTCAAAGAACCCCTCCCAGTGCATTCCTCACAGCTTTCCTCTCCGCTCAAGTGCATCCTATGCCCCAAGGTTGAGGCTCTTCTCCCCAGCTGGAATGTGTTGCATATGCTGCTGCCCAGAAGATGAAGCTGTGGCCCAGCAGGATGACCCTGGTGTGGCTGGGTGGTAGCTCACCTGCTATTACAAAGCACAATCAAATCACATAGGCAACAGCAACAAGTTTGGCAACAATCAGATGTTGGCCCGGTACTTCTGAGTCTTCCATCACTCCACACTTTGGTTGCATGGAAAAGACCGGCTTCAAAATCAGAGGAGCAAATGGCTTCCCAGTAGTCATAGAGGCATCTCATGATCTCAGGGGAGATTGGACCCCTCATATCTCTCACCCAGCTCTCCAGCATTTTTTGCAGTTGAACGTTGGCTGAGGGCAGGGGCCATTTGCGCACCTTAGCATAGAAATACAAGGCTGCCATTCTACCTTGGATAGCTCAAGGGACCAGGCATCTATCATGCAGGTGAATAGCAAATTGGGCCAATTGGTCACTTGTTGGCGGCCACAGCTTTTCGAAAATTTCGTGCAAGCCAAAGGCATTGTATTCTGATACTGTTGCGACATAGCTGTTTCTAGTGCTGGGCGCCCATGCTAAGGCCAGTGCTATGTTAGCCTCTACTCCCCAATGCATCATACCTCCTCCGGCAGCACTTCTGGAAGTACCTGAGCATCCGGGGCCAACTCCCTTAACCGTACCATCTGTTGACTGGGGAGGGCATCAGCTATATATTTCCTCATCCCTGGTACGTGTTTTGCATAGACAACAATGTTGAACCTTAAGCAGCACAGCAATAGAGCCTTCACTAGTTTCATCACTCTGGGATTTTGATGACAGTGTATTTACTATCTGTACCACTGCCTGATTGTCACACCAAAAATGCATGGTGGAGTTGGCCCATGTGCTTGACCATATCCAAAGTGCCCCTGCCATGGGGAAGAGCTTCTTCAGTATTTTAGTGCCCTTCCATACACCATCTGCCCTTGCAAAAGGTTCTGAAGTTGTGGGCCCCTGCCATGTCAGTATGGACCTGAAATGTATGTCTGATCTCCAAAAAGAGATCCCATTGAAGTGTTCTAGAAAAGTCAATCAGACTTTCAAGTCCTCCTTTAAGTCTGCTGTGAACCACCTCATATGGTGTGGGTTTCTGAGCCCCCTGATGGCCTCACAGAGTCACCTCAGGAATGGATGACCTGGAGCAACAACTCTGCAAGCAAAGTTCTAATGGCCAATTATTTACTACAGGTCCCTCAAGGATGCCTTGTGGCTGGCCAATAGGAGTGACAGGCAGAGTGTTAAATTAGTTTATTGCGGGGCAAGCGGCAGGTCTGATGCCAGGTATCAAGTTCAATATCCAAGAAGATCAAGATAGTGACAGGGCCCTCAGATTTCTCTTCTGTGACTTAAGTCCTGCACAACCTTAGTGAAAGTTGTGAGGAGTGTGTGACACTGATCAGTTCCTGTTTCCCCAGACATTAAAAAATCATCTAAGTAGTGGACTATGTGGCCTAAGCTGGCACACTGCTTGACACACCATTTGAGGAATGTACTAAAAGTCTCAAAAGTTGCACAGCAAACTCAGCAACCAAAAGGCAAGGACCTTTCTGCATAATGCTTGCCTTTGAATGTGAAACCTAGCAACTCAAAGTCCAAAAAGTGGACGGGAAGGAGCCAGAAAGTGGACTGGATTTCCCTTTTTGCTAGCAGGGCTCCCACACCACAGCTCTGAATCATGCACACAGCTGCATTGAATGACGTGTAGTGCATGGTGCAGAGGTCTTGGGGAATCATGTCATTCACAGAGTGACCCTCAGGATAGCACAAGTGATGAATAAGCCTAAATTCTCCAGCCTCTTTCTTGGGCACCAACCCCAGAAACTTTGAACTGTGCAATAGGTGGGCCTTTGAATGGCCCAATAACTCTGCCCAATTCCACCTCCCTCCTAATTTTATTCTCAATGATGTGCTCATGTCCCCATACAGAAGACAAGTTTCTAGCATACCAGGCTGTTCTGAATCCAAATCTAAAACCATTCCACATATATTGTGCCACTGCATGATAGGGATAACCACACAGCCATGTGGCCAACACCCCTATCTTAATTGGACTGGGTCCCTTTGTGAAAGGGGCAGGGCCCTGGGTGTTCTTTCTTCCATTGCCTTCCCTTCCCCCTGTACTGGTATGCTTGGGTCTAGCGCACACCATGGCGCAGTGTGGTCTGCTACAGTAGGGTCTGGCATGGTGGTACTTACATGACCTGCATGTGCAGAATCCCTTTCTGTTAAATTCCCAACAGGCCAGGCGGGGTTGAACCGAATGGCCCACATACCCGCAGACAGATGATGGTTGGCCAGACAATATAAGATCCAGTGGCCACAGTGAAAACAATCACCTGTCAATGGTCGAGGAATGAGCTGAAACACCCTCTTAATTTTTTTTAGCAAATGGTACCAATGAGATGAATTAATGAGCAAATAAAATTAATTAAGTAACCAACTGATTAACCCTTACCCTGGTAAACATCACAAGGACTCAAGACTGCTATACTAAGAGTCCACCTCTCAGTCTCAGGTTTTTGCCTTTTAATCTCATGTAAAGGTATGTCAGTTGGGTAGTGAGCTTAATCCCTCAAGTAATGAAGGAAAAACATTTGCTTGCCACTCATTTAGGATTGCCAGTTTCCACCTCTGCATCTTCAGGCAGGGAGAAAAATGTCAGCGTGTGCAATGATGGACAAGGTTTAATAATGTGTGTGAGGTAATTTTAAAGCACAGGTGTAACATCTACATCTCTTCTGAATGGGAACTTGGTCTCATGGGATCTGGGCAAGGTATACCATGATTGCACATTGTCAGCAAACTAAAAGCCCTCACAGTGACATTTGGGGATAGAATAGTATTGCTATGGCTTGTGAGTCTTTTTTGGTGCATAAACCATGACAGTAGTGCTATAGAGTCTGGGGAAGAGCAACTCCATGTGAACTTGTAACAAGTCTTCCTTAATACTCAGCAGAAGTATAAGGCCCAGAAATTCTTCCCACCTGTTATGTGTGCTACAAGTAAGGCCACAAGGTATGCAAAGCTTATTAGCAACTGATGGTTGCAATTCATCTCCTATTCAGCTACAGAAACAATGAAATCCCATCCTACCCAGATGAGAGTTGACTTGTTACCTGGTCATTATGGGTTTTACAGATCCTGGGATCTTTTACTTGGTTTGCTGTAGTGTCCCTTCCCACAATCAGCTGGCCCAGAAACCCCACTCTTAAACTTTGCTTGCCCTGCCTCCACTCAATTAACATTATAAGGCCATGAAATGGTGGTCAAGTTTTGGTCTTGAAATATCAGGAATAGAAAGCTGCTGACCTGGGAATCTGGACACATCCTCACTCATGTATCTTTTATTTAGTATGTTTTGCATTGAAATTGGTCATTTGGAGATACAAATATGTAAGAGTTGTTGGAAGGGAAACAGCTTAATCAAAGCAGAATAGACATTCCTCTTAATCTCTATTCTGATAAATAGGATCAGCAGATGCATCTTGAGCAGGTCATCCTCTTATCAAAAATGAATCTTCAGATACCAAAGCTTTACTCAGAAACTGGCCTGTTAGTATTTATTGGGGAATCTATTTGGGCGTCCTTTCTGCAGTTCATGTACTTGCATAAATCAGATAGTAACAGAAGAGAAACTCAAAAATATAGTAAATCTCTATATTATTTATTTATTTATTTATTTATTTATTTATTTATTTATTTATTTATTTATTTAGAATATTGTTATGAATATTATTTTGACTAGGACACATCTAACCTGTAAAGGAGACCTGGTTCATGCAGGTTCTAAAGTCTTGGCATTTGAACATATGTTCGTACTTCCACCCCCCACATTGTTAAGGAGGTGGTTTTGTCATGTAAATGCTCACACGGTTTCCCTTTATGCATTGATGAGCAGGGAATAATACACTGTGTATTACTTATGTTACTTTATAATTACATGGTATTGCTTTCTGAGAAATAAATAATTATACTGTTACACAAAGAAGAGGTCTTACAAAATGATAGAATATGGCCCTGGGTTCTTAAAATACATAGTTCTGCTGAAAATATCTGAAATGCCTGTTAGCTCTAAAAGAATGGCTCTGATGATATTATTTTCTTAAATGCAGTAGATTGCCACTGAATTTAAATGATATGTTGAGTTATATTTTTCATTTTCATGAAATTCTTCTTATATTTAGGACACAAAGCAAGTGTTTAAATTGAGCAATAGTGCTTCAACAGAACTCTATTCTGGGATTTAGACTTTCCCATCTCTACTGCAAAATATTTGTTCTCATTAAAGATGAAGTTGGATATCATGTATTCTGAGACAGTTTGGGACTAGAGGGTGGGGTGCAGCATATGGATCAAAGAAAGAAAATAACATACTTTGTCTACAGTACTCCTCCGAAATGTATCATAGAACAAGTGCAGTATGTTCAAAATACTGGGATTTAGAGCTATGTTCCTCTAAACATTCTAATTGGTGCAAGTAGAACATTCTGTAATAGATACCATCAAGATTTTTTTTTAAAAAAAGCAGACCACCACCATACGTAATTGGACTTAGACAAAGCTGGACTCAGAGTAAATCTGGAGTTACTGGCCAATCTCTTACTGATTTGTCTATCAGTAGGCATTTCCAATTTACCATGTATTTTATTTTATTTATTAATAAATACAAGAATTTAAAATATTTTAATACATAAAACAGAGGTTTTCAAAAGTCTGGTTTTCAAATCCCACCTAGTCAGTCTCTGGGCAAAAGAGAAAGGTCCCTAAATTTAAAACTCATTAAAATGGGTTACAAAATAAGGCTTAAGACATCCTACAAAACAAAACAAAAAATAAGAGACCAAATAATAACTACTAAACAAATAAAACAAATTAATAATATAGATAACAGCAATGTATATGTACAACAAAAATATAATAAAACAAAACCAAGACCTTAGTATTGAGGCATCTATTATTATTTTAAATAGTATTGCAAACAATTATGACTCCTTCCCACTAAATCATAGTGCTGCTGAAAAAGTAATAACCAGCAGCGGATTTTCATATGGAAGAAATATACCTTTCATTCAGTTCCAATGTCCATTATATACAAATATATACAATATATTTTGAATTTTTATAGCACTAAATGGACCAGGACAGTTTTTACAGACAAGCAAAGACATCAACATTGCCTAAGCAAGACTGCAAAATGGCACTATCCTCCTCTGATTACTAGGCAATACTTTATTTACTCGTCGAGTAAGTAAAACTAAATTTTGTCCCCCTTGTGTCATATTGGATTTGACATTTTTCTGCAATCCCTTGCCACAAATGAACCATGTATTAAAAATAAGCCTTGTGTGTCAAGGGGAAGGGAGTAAGAGACTTGGTGGTGGGCAGCTGTTTAACAAATGAGGGGTTTTCTAATCCATACCACCAGAGGCAAAATCTGAAACCTTCTACCTATAAACAGATTTAACGTTCTGTGGCAAAACAATGCAGATTTCTCAGGCATTAAGACTCACCACTTCTAAATTAATCAAGAACACATATATAGGTATGTGTCTTCAGCTATTCTGAGTGGCATCTAGTTATCCACAGAGGGAAACTAAACTAAATTAGACCTTTCTTTAAACTACAGGTAGGTCAAATTGCAATGGATGGAACTGCTGTGCTCATCTAGTGGCCCAACTGCAGTGTGCCTGCAGCCCCTCAATTTTAATTTGTTTCATTTTAAATGAAAAATGTTCATCAAATTTGCTAGAAACTACAGAAGGTGATTTCACTATGGTCCACATTGAGTGATTTTAGGGTCCTGAGGTAAGTTTTTCAGTACCAGGATTAACTCTACTCTGGAGTTATGTGTGGTCTCTGAACCCCCACAGATTGTCCATTCAGGTGTAATCCATCAGGATTTGTGTATTCTTTGGGGGAAAAGATAATTTTCTTGAGAAATCTGCTCTGAGCACTGTGACACATGCGCTAGTGACATCCCAGTTAGACTACTGTAATGCCCTCTATTTGGGACTACTGATGAAAAGTCTCAGGAAACTTCAATGGGTCAAAAAGGCAGCAGCCAGATTGCTGACTGGGGCAGGGATTACCTTACACCCCTTTTAAAGCAACTCCACTGACTACCAATCAGCTATCGGGCACAACTCAAAGTGAAGACCTTAACCTATAAAGCACTGTACGACCTGGGTCGTAGCTACCTCAAAGATCGAATCTCACCGTATGAACTGGCTTGGGTATGTCATGGGAAGACATGAAAGGGCTTTCTTGGGAGCTGCACCCAGACTCTGGAGCTCCCTCCCACCAGAGGTGAGGACTGTCCCATCTCTGATGTCTTTCCGGAAACAGGCAAAGACCTTTCTCTTCAGGCAAGCTTTCCTTGAATATTGGACTACCTATTATGTGACCTTTATATGAATCTACCATACATGATCACATAGACATTGTGTTTATATATTTTGTGAATGTATTGACACTGTGTTTTCAATGGTTAGTTTCCCTCGCTCATAACTTTTCATGGATTTTTTTCATCGTTTTACCTGCTTCATTCTCTTGTAGCTTTAATGTAATTGTGTCTTTTAATGCCGTAAGATGTCCCTCAATTCCCTGCTCTCAATTACTTGAATATTTCTTAAGTGTATTGGACTGTATATTATCCCTCATTACTGTAAGCTGACTTGGGTTGTTTTCCAAGGAAAAAGGTGGGGTAAAAATACTCTAAAATAAAAATAAATAAATAAAAGTCTTAGGCTTAAATCGATGGGAGAGATTCAAGATTTGAGTCCTTAAAGTCCCCAAAACACTAACTGGTAGAAAGACAGTGTACAAATTCAACAAATACATAAAGGGGGGGATAGCTTTCAAGGATCAAGAGAAAGAGAATTGTCTTGGTGAATGGGCATTCTTAAGCATGTGGAATCCCAACCCAAGAGCTTATTATTAGGAGAAATTATTTGAAGAGTACAACCTAATTTAATACAAGACAAAAGTGTTTATATGGAACTAGGCACCCCAAATTAATTAAGGTGATGTATACACAGAGGTAGACTTCAACACATGTTACATTTTGAATCACAAACTGAACAAAACACACACACACACACACACACACACACACACACACAGATGCATAATTAGGAATCTCTCTGCTTTGTTTTCCTGTAATAGAAACATTGATGCACAACCAAAGGCATAGTCCACCAGTGTTTATGAGAATATATATGCCTTTTGCTCTGCCCTGCTTACTTATGAGTTTTTGATGAGAGGTCTCCATGAAAAAGGGTTGGGATCCTAATTGAAAAAGAAATAAACAACTTCATTTATTATTGCTTGTATATC
Source organism: Phrynocephalus guinanensis (assembly GCA_037367245.1). Lineage (NCBI taxonomy): Eukaryota > Metazoa > Chordata > Lepidosauria > Squamata > Agamidae > Phrynocephalus > Phrynocephalus guinanensis. Next base: position 3,485,439 of record CM074742.1, on the reverse strand, counting down.
ACAGTCATTTATATTCCATTTGTCAGGTTATAAATCTTTCTGAGATAGGTTACAAGCAATATCAACAGTTGTAAATAATATTGTAATTAACTCTGCAGCAGTCTCTGCTGCCTTTCTCCACACGTGCACACAAAAACACATGTAAATATAATACAAACCAATACACACATATAAACAAATACCTGCACACAGAGATGTAACGAAGATATCATCTTTTCCCTTTCTGTGGCAATTCATTGCTATTGTCCAGTAGTACTGCATTTTATTTCATCCTGTTCCTTCAGCACTTGGCTATTGGTTTCATTCAACACCTTGCCTTACACACATAAAATTACTGTACCTCCACATTCTTCCCTATCTGGATTTCTGCTGCCAACAGGTTTTTTACAGGTCTAGGTTGTAAAGACTATTCTGCTTGGGATAAAACAATTTTATTTTTGGAAAATCACAACTCAGAAGTTCTATCCCGAAACCTTCCCAAATTTGGGATATTATAACAGGAGACTGTCTACTAAATATGTGCCAAATGTGGAGCAGTTTCAAATTTATAGTGTTTTGTGTGAACTGCCCTCATTTTTAAAATTGCCTTGTAGAATGTTGACTTGCTTTGCCAGTCGAATTTTGCTACTCATCCGAACAGCTTCATCTGTCTGAGGTCCAGTTCCGATTACTCAACTTCCAGATAAACTCACCTGGATGACTGAGAATCTTCAGACACCTCATGAAGTACAGTGGACCCTTGTATAACAAACGGTTTGTACAACATAAAAAATTTCGGAGATAAGCAATTTGCTTAACATAATCGCCTATGGGGCGAATCTGTACAACATAAAAATGGGATCACTCTGTTTTCAATTCCTTCCTATGGGAAATTTGTATAAAGGAAAATTTGCTTAACATAATTTCATTTGGAACAAATTAATTCCTTTATACAAGGTACCACTGTAATTGGTTCCATTACTATACTGCTCTAACAGTTTTTCCTGATATTTAGCTGAAAGCTGGGTTCTGTCGACTTGAGCCAATTCTTGGGATGACCGAGAACAGATCCTGCCCCTCCTTTGTATCACAATTCTTCAAATATTTAAAATGTGCTAACATATCACCCTTGTCTTCTTTTCTCTAGGGTAACATGACCAGTTATTTCAGTTTTTCCTCATCAGGCTTGGTTTCCATCCCCCTATCATTCTTGTTGCTCTCTTCTGAACTTGTTCCAATTTGTTAGCATCTTACCTGAGGTGTAGAGTCCAGAAATGAACACAGTACTCAAGGTGAGGCCTATCCAGTGCTCAATTGAGGGGGACAAACACCTCACAGGATTTGGAAATTATAATTCTGTTGATGCAGCCATAATTGCATTTGCTCTTTTTGTGGCCACATCACACTATTGGCTCATATTTAGCTTATGATCTACAAGAATTCCAAGATCTATGTGACTTGTAGTATAGCTGATCCACCTGTGATTTTGAAAAGCCATCCCTGTGGTCCCTTATCCAAGGCATTAACAAAATGTTGAAGAGCACCAGACCCAGGACTGTACCTCAGGGTACCCCACCTGTTACCTCCTCTCACTGAGAGAAAGAGCCTTTAGTCATCACTGTGTGCAATTCTGTAGCCAATTCTGTATCCACCTTACATTTAAATCTCTCCAGCCCACACCTAGTTAGCTTGCTAATCAGGATATCATGGGGAACGTTGTCAAAAGCTTTGCTGAAGTCGAGATATATTATGCCTCCAGCATTCCTTCTGTCCACCTGGGAGGTTACCTGATAAAAAACAAGATTGAATTAGGCTGGCAGGATTTGTTTGGCTTCTAGCTATTGACGTATTGTTTTCTACATGCAGGCATAGTGACTGTTTAGTTATCTGTTCCAGTTCCAGGATATTCCCTGGGATTCATGTCATCTTGCCTAGCTGGTAGTTCCCAGGTTCCTCTTTTTAGCCCTTTTTGAAGATAAGGACAACATTAGCCCTCCTCCAATCATCTGGCAACTCACCCATTTCCCAAGATTTCAAGAAAATAATTTCAAGTAGCAGACAGATTGTCATCGGACACATTCCGGCTACTGACCTTGGACTGTTAATTACCCTGGCTGTGTCTCCCGTTGCTTTCCCTGGATTCCCCATGACTTTGATGCAGCCTAGGACCATGTTTGATTCTTTGGCAGCTGAAGCATACTGCTGTCTCATCCTTAGGCAGTGATCTTTGCTGTTCCCACTGTCTATCATCTTCATTTGAATTTGAGCCTGAAAAACCAAGAGAAAGTTTGTGGGTGCATAGAGGGTAAATTGCGAGCAAGCAATTTATGAGATTGTACATCATTGTCCCTGGTTGCAGAGCACATCTGTTAAGGCATTACCTGAGCTTCCAATTTCCTGGCTTTGTGGAGCTTGAGATGGCCTTAACTCTGGTCAAGATTGATCACTGAATTTATATTTCCTTTTACACACTTCTCTAGCACTTCCATGTTAGAAGCAACTAACAGGAACTTTAAAAACTCATACAGACATTTTTTTCTTTTGCCTGATATATTCTACCCTGGAAACAGCAGAATTCTAAAACAGCACCACATCTATTTATAGAAGGAGGGGTGGTGATTTTTGATAGTGAACAGAAGAAATTATTACCTTTCTACTCTGAAGTGAAAACTAAGACAGAATGTTAACCTTCCTAGGTTTAGATCTTGCTGACAAGGATTAATCCCATGAACAGGTTGTACTGTTTTTAGACTTGGCAGTAGTGGTTACATGATCAAATACTTCTTTGTTGTTGTTTTTAAGAGGCTCATGGAACATGGAAAAAGTTGCATGTTGGAAAGAAAACGCTAAGCCTACTAGAGTCCTACAAGTGTAAAGCTGGAAAAGATCCCTGGTGGCAATGCAAGCACAACACTCAGAGAATCATAGAACAGTCAAGTAGGAAGGGGCCTACAAGGCCATCAAGTCCACCCCCCTCCATTCCATGCAGGAATATGAATCAAAGGATATCTGCCAGGTGGTTGTCCAAAATTCTCTTCAATGCCTCCAGTGTTGAAGTACTGACTACCCATCGGGGTAATTGGCCCCATTACCATACTGCTCTAACAGTTAGGTTTTTTTTCCTGATAGTCATCCAAAAGTTTGGTTCTTGTAACTTGAACCATTGTTGCACATCCTGCACAATGGGATGATCAACAACTTTTCCTTTCCTCCTCAGTATAACAGCCCTTAAAATATTTGAAAAGTGCTAGCATATTGCTCTTCAGTCTTCTTTTTTCAAGGCTAAGCATGCCTAATTCTTTCACAGTCTTTCCTCATAGGGCTTGATTTTTAGCTCCTTGATTATCCTTGTTGGCCTCCTCTGAACTTGTTCCAATTGATCAGCATCTTTCCTAAGGTGTGGTGTCCCGAACTGGACACTGTACTCAACGTGAGGTCTAGCCACTGTTGAAGGGGGTGGGGGTGAGCTCCTCACAGGATTTGAAAATTATACTTCTGTTGATGTAGTCTAATTTTTTTTACATTTTTGTGACTACATCACGCTGAAGTCAGCTTGTGATCTATAAGAATTCCAAGAATCCTCTCACTAGTAGTATTGCTGAGCCAGTTGTCCTCCATCTTGTAACTGTGAAGTTGGTTTCTTCTTCCTTTGCACTTATCCTTGTTAAATTTCATTCTACTGGTTTCAGCCCAGTGCTGCAGCTTGTCAATATTATTTTGAATTTTGTTTCTTTCTTCCAAGGTATTAGCTATTCCACCCAATTTTGTGTCATCTGTGAATTTGAGAAGGGCTCCCTTTGCTCCCTTGTTCATTAGTAAAAAAATGAGAAGAGCACCGGACCCAGTACATTATTTGCATCCCTGGCAAGTGGCCATGTAACCTCCAATGAAGAATTCCCTGTTTCCCAAAGCAATTCATTCAATTGTCAAACAACTTTTATTGTCGATATGTTCTTTCCACCATTTAAGCAAAAGTCCCTTTCTCTTACGATTTGAATCCATTATTTTCAGTCCTGCCCTCATTCCGAGAACAATGATCAACATTGCATAAATAGACAAAAACAAGATGTGTAACTCTAGATCCAAGTGCCAGCAATCACTGGTGACATAGTCAAGGATCTGAGCCTGAGCTTGTTTCATCCTGGACCGAGACCTGGTTATACAATCCTCCATGCGGATTGGACAATATTACAAGGGCTTGAGGGAGGGGGGAAGGCTTGGGAGCTTTTTAAACCTTCCCCCCTTTACCAAGCCCCAGGTTTCAGCTGATTGGCACAGGGGTGGGGAAATAACAGGTTTTTCTCCCCCACCACAGTGCCAATCAGCTGGAGCCCGGGGATTATCTCTGGAGGTATCACACACTGCTTCTCCCCATCCCCTTGGGGTGCAGGTGGGCAGCGGGCGATTTTAAAAAGGGCTCTCAGCTGTGGAGCCGAGCACTCAGCTTCACGTCCGAGAGCCCTTTTTAAAGATTGCCCGCCTCCCAGTCGCACCCCACCGGGGTTCTGGCGAGTGGCACGTGATGCTAAAAGGGCTTTCGGCCGTGGAGCCGAGTGCTCAGCTCTGCGGCTGACAGCCTTTTTAAAATTTGCCTGCTGCCTGCCCACACCCCCCGGGGGGTGATGGCGAGTGGCACACAATGCTAAAAGGGCTTTCGGCTGTGGAGCTGAGTGCTCGGCTCCACAGCCGAGAGCCCTTTGTAAAGATCGCCTGCTGCCCGCCTGCACCCCTTGGGGGTTGTGGGCAGGCAGCAAGCGATGCTAAAAGGGCATTTGGCCACAGAGCCAAGCACTTGGCTCCATGTTCGAGAGCCCTTATTAAAGATTGTGCGCTCCTCACTCACACCCCCTGGGGTGCTGGGAAGTGGCGTGTGATGTTTAAAATTGTGCCCCCCACCCGACCTGCTTGCATCTGCATATCATGGATTTTCAATGATCACGGGTGGGGTGGGTTCCTAACCCCAACGATAGATGGGGGGGGTTACTGTAATATTCAATTGTGTTGCCCTATGGGTTTTATATTTTAGCAAAGGAAACATTAAGTGTGAATACAGAGAAGGCAATATTGACACATTGGAACATCATTCTGCTAATCAGGCTCTAAAGACATGACAGAAAAAATAGGCAGGGAAAGAAAAGTGTACTTTTACTGACAGCAGAAACTAAATGCGGCTCACAAAATGTTTGCGTACACCATTGTTGTGCTTAAAGAACTGCTTGCAGTGTGCTTAAATCAGTGGCACAGTATCAAAAGTTATTTTTGTACACATTCAGGAGCAGATTATTGACAATGATGTAATATAGCCTCAAGCTCAAACACTATGCAATTTATTGCCATCTGTTCCAGTGTTTATCAATAAACTCGAGGGAGACACACCAAACCTTTCAAATATTCCTGAGATATTCAGAAAACAGTTAGAAAATTTAACTGAGCATTTGTTTTCTTTATATGTATCTGCAAAAAGTAGCACAAATACTTACTAATTTATCTGAGTTCTGGTGTCATCCAGTCCGTCTTCCAGCAAACATTTTGTATCTTCAGCACAGAGGACATCTAACAAAAGAAATATATCTTCTACTTTGATACAGTTAAGAATGTTCCAAAGTCCAACACTATTATGATTTACAAAAAATCATGGGGGATGCTGTGATACCCAGTTGTTGTCCCGAAGTGTCAGAAGGATTCTAAGTCTTCCATCAACAGTGACTTATGAAAAGAACAGGAAGGCTTTAAGCAAAGTGGAAATATAAAATATATATACTAACAACTGAACTAAGTTAGAATTAACTTGATGGCACATTATTATTATTATTATTATTATTATTATTATTATTATTATTATTATTATTATTATTATTATTATTATTATTATTATTATTATTATTATTATTATTATCTGGCAAACACAGCTGCCAGGTGTTAAGCCGGAGTTAGCCTTCTCCAATGACGATGATGTTGTTGATGATGATGATTACAGATGGGCATTAAATGAATTTTCAATTCATTTCATTATTCATTATTCATTTTGTTAGCTAACGAAACAAATAACAAACCAACACATCAAAGAAAACTGAAATGAAACAAAATGGAAATTTCCGTTTTGTTGATTTCTTTTTTCATTCTGGAGGACACCTACCTTGAGTTCCGCGCCAAGTTCTGACCTTCTCTTCGGTGGTAGATGCACCTCTCAGCTGTTAAAAAAAAAAGGCCACCACTGGGGACTTAAAAACATTTAAAAATTTTAAAAAGCACTGACCAGCCCAGGAGCCACATGGTTGGCCTTGTAAAATTAAAACAAAAATAAAAAAAATGTAAAAAGTGCCAAGCTGGCCCCAGGGGCCACGTGGTCGGTGCTGGAAAATTTAAAAAAGTCCCCGGCCCCAGCCGTTACTTAAAAGAAATAAAAATAAAAATAAAAAAAACTTTGGTCTGGCCTATGGATCAGCCAGAAGTAAAAAAAAAATTATTATTTTTAAAAACAGGGCGCAGAGAACAACGTGCCTCTCAGCTGTGTGTGTGTGTGTGGGGGGAGCCTCCAGCTTCCTTTTTCCTATTGTTAGGCTGGATATATACAGATATCTGGCTGTAGAGCCCAAGGTAAGGAATTTTATCCTCCTCCTCCCCATACTGTCCCAAGGAGCCCCCAGATTACAGGGATGTCCAAACTTTTTTAAAAGGAGGGCCAGCTTTGGTGGCTGAGAATGGGGGGGGGGGCAGCTGCTCCTCAACCTTGCCCCCCACTGCAAGCCCCATCCACTGACCCCTTGCAAGCCCCACCCACCAAAGCACATCAAGTCTGGGGATCCTACCACTGGCAAGGCAAATCAGCTACTAGACTTTGCTATCATAGAAAAGCTGCACAAGAGTAAGCCCAAAGAACCAGTGAGGGTCTGGAGAGTCAATTCCTCCATTCTTTCCACTGATTCAAATGCAGTGTATCCTTCAACCCAAATTTGGAGCTGCAAGTACACTTTAGAAAACAGCTGCTGCCGCCGCCACCACCACCAAGGAGCTTGGGTGGGGGATCTCGCCGGGCAGCCTTCTTGCTACCTTTGATTTAGGGAAATCACCAAAAGCAAAACACCAAATCAAACCAATAATCACCACCTAGGTGGCCAGTAAAGAAATGGGGCATGATGGGCGAGGAAGGGCAGGGGGCGAAGGAGGCAAAGGCGGCGTCATGGCCCTCCCCCTCCTTCCCTTCCCCCATGGCCCATCGTCTGCCCACCACATCCTCCAAGCCTCTGGGATTGCTACAAGAGCCACAGAGAAGGATCCCTTTCTTCCCTGGCAATACATAAGGCAGCCCGCCCCACAAGGCACCCCATCCTGACTGTGGAGGGGGCAGGATACGTGCTTCCCAAAGTCCAGCGAGAAGCACTCTCGAGCCAACTCATTCTGCCCTGCAGCTCTCCCAAGAAGGCTTTTGTTAGAGAAGGCAAGCTTTTCTTCCATGGTCAGCCAGGGAAAGGGGCAAACAGGAATGGGGCACGGAGGGTGGGGTGTGTGAGTCAGATCACCCACTGGGCTGCCCAAGCAACCAGATCGCCCACCTGCCCGCCTGCCAGGTCCCTCACCCTCCTAGCCACTGTGGATGGCCATGTCCTAAGCTCCGGGAAGCTCTCTGCCAACCAAGCCCTGCCTTTCCAACCGGGAAAGGGAGGGAATGCCATGTTTATGTCCAAAGCCCTGTCCGTCCATGAGGCCACTGCAAGGAGGGGGCAGGTGGGCGGGGTGCCGCTACAGCCACTACCACCCCCACCAAAGAGCTTAATGGGGTTGGCAGGCAGGTGCAAGCTCACGTGGGTTGCCCCGATTGGGGAGGAAGTCACGCCTTTTAAAAAAAGTCTTCCAGTAGCCCGGGCAAGTGGCATTGGCGGATCCAGGCTTCTGGAAGACTTTTTTTTTAAAAGGTGTGCCTTCCTCCCCAATCGGGCAGGTTGGGGGGGAAGGCGTGCCGTATTAGAAAAATCCTCTAGCAGCCCAGGCAAGCAGCAGTGGCTGGTTGGATCCACCACCACCACTTTCCCGGGCTACTCACAAGCATGCACGCACCCCCCCTTCCACCATGCCAGCTAAAGCGGGTGCACGGGAAGCGTGTGTATGGTCGCGCAGGTCGCCACTTGGAAGGGGTAATCCAAAAGACCTTGCACCCCACCCCCACTTCCCAAGCTCCTTGGCGGTGATGGCAGCAGCAGCAGAGGCATGCCCGCCTGCTTCCCCCAAGCTGCTCCAATTGCGCCACCCTGCAGATAACTCCACACCGCTACCACCAGCCACCTTCTCCGCCAATCCCCAGCCAAGGAGCACCGAGGCAGGGGATTTTTCAAAAATTGTGGTGAGGGTGAAGGAGGGAGGGGGAGGGAGGGAGGGGGAGGGCCAGCCATCTGCGGGCCAATCAAAATGGCCTGGCAGACTGAATTCGGCCCCCGGGCCGGACTTTGGACATGGCTGCCCCAGAAGGAATGGTGAGTCACTTCTGAGTACTCTCTACCTAGAAAACCCTGAAAAGGTTTGCAGTAACTCAGAATTGAGTTGATTGTACATGGCTATTGTTATTTTTGATTGACTTGGGCATTCCCCAAGTATCTGGACTAACAAATTTGGATTATAATGAAGTCCCACAATAGATTTTTCCTGTGAATACTTAAGGCAGAGAAAAGGCATTTCTGCTCCACTAGCAAAATGACAGACACAAATTGATGCCAAATATAAAAGTTGTATAACAAATTTCAAACTTCACAGTTCTAAAGTGTTCACAGTGAAACCTGACATTAACATTAGCCACACTTCATGTACATGCCAGTAAGAAACTTGTAAACCAGCTCTTGCAATTATTCTTCATCATATACAATAATAAATAGTCAGGGACTTGGAGAGAGTGGTGGAATTAAAAAAGAACCAGTAGTAGAGGCTCAAGGGTTTGCAAGGAGCAGGTAAATCTAAGGAGAGGCCTTTGTGGTTCTTGCTCAATGTAAGGGGGGCACAAGTGAAGATGGGGTAGACATTCATCTGGTTCATATTCCGATTCTAATATATTGATCTTAGTGATGTACTTTCATACGAGCACATGAACCAGTCTCAGTGATAATATCTGAATAAACACGTACAGACAGAATAATAATAATAATAATAATAATAATAATAATAATAATAATAATAATAATAATAATAATAATAATAATAATAATAATAGTGTGGATCATTGATGTTGCTATACCAGGAGATAGTAGAGTCACTGAGAAACAACTTGAAAAAATTACCCGATATCAGGATTTCAAAATTGAACTTCAGAGACACTGGCATAAACCAGTACAGGTGGTCCCAGTGGTAATCGGCATGCTGGGTGCAGTGCCCAAAGAGCTAAGCAAGTATTTAGAAGAAATTGGAGTTGACAAAGTCACCATCAGTCAGATGCAGAAAGCCACCTTACTAGGATCTGCTCGCATAATTCGCTGATACATCACTGAGTCCTAAACGCTTGGGAAGCGTTCGACTAGTGATTGGTAATATAAAATCCAGCATAGATAGCTGTGTGGTTAATAAACAACAACAACAACAATAATAATAATAAATAATAATAATAATAATAATAATAATAATAATAATAATAATAATAATAATAATAATAATAATAATAATAATAATAGCTGTATGCATTCAAGTCAATTCCAACTTTTATTAACACTTTCCAGGATTTTCTAAATAGAGAGTACTCACAAGAGGTCTAATTATCACCTTCTTCTGGGGCATTCTGGAATTGTGTGGCTTCCCTTAAGGCTACACATTCTTGTAGGAGAGTGATCTCACAACCTCTTATTCCACAGCGAGATACCTAACTCATGGAGCTATCCAACTAGCTACTGTATCTTCCCATCTATAAGACACTGCATTTATTAGAAGTTTCAGAGAGGGTAGCCTGAAATGCATTTATTAGATGCCCCCACAGTCTTTAAGACCCCAAATTAAGAACATTAATAAATCATCTTTGAGTTCTCCTCCACTCCACTCCACGTTGTTTCCTTTCTGTTCTTTTTAAACTTTATTTTTATTTTCTAAACCTAACAAATTAAAAGATACATTGCTTGCCTCCTGCCATTTTACATAGATAAAAAACAATAATTTTTCCAATATTTCAGCCCAGATATTTCATATTTCTCTTCTCATTTATTTATTTATTTATTTATTTATTTATTTATTTATTTATTTATTTATTATTTATTTATTTAGCTTGTATGCCGCCCACTACCCAAAGGTCTCTTAAGATCACAAAAGAGGCCTCATGAAGATTCGTGATGGGGCCTTATGAAGATTCTGGACCCTGCTGGGCAGCCCCTAGGCTGCACAAATGTGATGCTAGCCAGGCTGTTCGGAGCATCCAATATGTATAAATCATAATTATTTTAATATTAGCTAAAACTTAAATACTGTACATACATTCTGTTTCCTATTGTCTCTTATACATTACCTATCTTGCATTTGCTTTATCCAATCACTTTTTCTCATTATCCCTTTACGCTTTCCAACTTCCCTTTAAGGTTATCTGGGACTTTTTCTTTCTTTCTAATACCTGTGCCAAAGGTGATACAGTAGTCCCCCGCTAATCGCGGGGATTGCGTTCCCCAGCCACCCGCAATAAGTGAAAATCTGCGATATGGAGACGCCATAGTGGTGGCAGCATCTGCATATTCGGTCAGGTCTGGATGCCTCCTGTACTGCACGTGTCTTAAAGGGATCTGTTCTTAGCCACCCCACCAACCCCTCTCTTTCCCCTTGCCCACCTGCTTGCTTGCTTGCTTGGCTGGCTCTCCCCTTCCCTTTCCCCCCAGCCACGCTGCTGCCGCCGCCCGGGAAAGGTGCGGAGCGAGTGAGGGAGCAGGGGCGCATAAAGGAAAAGGCAGACAAGTGGTGGTGGTGGTGGTGGTGGTGGTGGCTGAGAACGGACCCCTTTTGCCTTAAAGCTGGGTCGGCAGCAGCATTTTCTCTCGCCCCTCGCCCTTCCTTTACTCAGCTGAAAGGGATCCGTTCTCAGCCACCCCACCCCTCTCTCCCTTTCCCCTCGCCCCTGTGCTTGCTTGCTTGCTTGAGCTCCTTCCTCCTTTCCCAGCCATGCTGCCGCCGCCCAGGAAAGGTGCCTAGCACGCACGTGTAAAGGAAAAGGCAAGCGGGTGGTGCTGGTGGATGAGAACAGTCCCCTTCCTTTACTGAGGTGAAACTTGCTTGCTTGGTCAGCCCCTTCCTTCCTTCCCAGACTTACTGGAAAACTGTCTAGTGAACCTCTCTGTGTGTGGGGTGTGTGTGTGTGAAAAGCAGGCGGGGGATGGTGGTGGCTGAGAAACCTTTAGCTGCAGCCTCGGCTTCTCCGTTTTCTTTCCTTGCCTTTCAGCTTGTCAAGGTGGAGGGGGGTAGAAGCGGTGCCTTGCATGCGCTCTATCTTTGGCTTTCAAACCCTCCACCGCCTCCCCACCAGAACTCACCGGTGAGGGCTCCTTCAGCTTGGTGAGGTAGAGGGAGTACATAAAAAGTCCACAATATACTGAGACCGCAGTATATGAACCGTGATCTGGTGAGGGATTACTGTATTGCTGGACTTAACTCTTTCCTCTATGGAATCCAACGTTCTATCATATTTTACGAAAATGGTTTTCTAATTTTTTTCTCTTAATTTTCTCTTTAAAAAATATATTTTCCATCATGCTGTTCTTTCCATTAAATTTTAATTTATATTTTCATCAAGCTCTTTTTTCATCCCTTAGTCTTTTATTGATAAAGTTCTTCAATTATGCATATTCATCTTCTCTAAATTTTACATTTTCCCTTTTATCATCCCCCTCCCCCCAGTCTATTATTTTCAGTCTTTTTCTCTCAGCCAGGGGCAAAAATTTTGAAGCTTCTACTGAACGTCTTCATTCTCTTCTTCCATCCATCTTCCATACTCAGTCCATTTCTCCTTGATTTTCTCTATTCTGTCTTCCCACGGCATATCTTGATCAATAGTAGAAATTACATCTGATTGAATAACTTCAAACAAATAGTTGTGCCATTTCCTTTCTATTTACTTTTATCTTTACAGCCTGCCACTATGACTGCTTTACCTGCTAACACCATTGCTTTTAATAATTCTACATGCTTCTTCTCTACTGTATCTATTCCCATTGTACTTATACACATTAATTCAGCATCTATTTTTATATTTACTGGGAATAATTTATTTATTTTTTAACAATATCCCCCCCCCAAATTTTTAACTTCAGAGCATTCCCACCACATATGAGAGTACCACCCTTTTGTTTTCTTACAATGCCAACAATTGGAATTTAGTCCTGAAAACATATTAGCTAACATGGCTGGGGTTCTATACCATTTGGTAAAAAAAAAAATCAATTCTAGTTCCTTAAATTTGTAGTTTTATTTTGGTAATTCCATTCATAAGTCTTACAGTTTTTTGCTCTGATATTTGCATTTCTGTCTCCCGATTTTTTTTGTAGTTGCGTAATTGCTTGCTCCTTATCTGCAATCATTTTCTTATATATGACACTTGCTAGCCCTCTTTTGTTTTGATTCATTATTCTGTACATTTCTTCTATACCTATATCCCTTCCTTCTATTCATTTTGGACCTTCTTATATAGGCCAGCTATTTTAACCAATACTGTGAACCTATTTCCCCTTCTAAAACTTGAATTGATTTCAGCACTTCTCCATTATACATATCTTTTATTCTTCTAAATCCTTTTTGCCTAAGTAATTCCCACCATCCAGGATCTGTATTGTGCTTTTCTAATGTTTCCATTGGTGCCCATATGGATATTCCTTTCAGCCATTTTGGTTGCCACTTCTTCCAAATTTTCAATGTATTTATCTTTAGGCCCCATGTCTAATTTGTCTTCTTTAGTTGCCTTGTTTGTAAATACACCCAATTTTCCTACCCCTTTATTTGCTTCCTTTTCAAACCTAACCCATTTTGAATTCTCATCTTCTTCTATTTCTAAAAATGTTTTCAACTGAAAAGCTTCATAATAACTTACTATGTCTGGTACACCCCACCCTAATTCTGGGTTATGCCTATAAATTATTCTTTTTGAAATTCTAGTCTTTCAGCTACCAAATATCCATTCCCTTATTTTTGCATTCCATATTTCTAATCTTTGTTTAGTAATTTCCAACGGTAAGACCTGGAATAAATATATTAATGTTGGTAACCAAAACATTTGTACATGCCAGGACCCTGCCTGTCATAGAACCTGAATATGAAGGGTTAAATGCTGAAGAACAGCAGGAGGAGCCTTGCAGTTCAACTCAGCAGGCAGCTGAGTCTGAGGACGCAGCTGAGGGCACATCTCCTCCTCCTATGAGGGCTAGGAACAAGATCCTGCAAAGAAGAACTAACAGGAGAGCCAGGGAAAGGATCTTTAATGATAGGCGTAGAATTAGATCTGAAAGCCCTGAGTTCTAGCAGGAGCCTTGCCATAGATATGGGTGTGTTCCCTGGTTTAGGATAAAGCTAGCAAGTTTACCCTGAAACCTCTGTGGGAGCAACGCGTCACTTACCTTGTCACCACGTTAATGTGTGTATCCAGACTCTGTTTCCTGACCTTGGACCGGCTTTCTGACTACGACGTTTCCCTGTACCCTTGAACTTGGCATTTGGCTCTGTAAGGTATTTTGGCTTTGATTCTGACTGTACTTTGTTCGTTATCTGGATTACAACTAAAGTTCCTGGCAAAGAACTGAACTTGGCTTGCTGTGTATTCTGTGTGCGGGGCTTGACAGTTTGCTCCCACCCACCAAACTTATTCAAGCAGAATGGAGAAGGAGGGGGCTGTTGGAATGACTCCACTGGAAGCTTTACAAAACCAAGTACTGTTTTTGTCTCAAGCAATTGTTCAATTGCAGCAAGCTCCAGCATCATCACAGCCTCGTTGCCCTTTGCTGCCTCCTGACCGGTTTGAAGGCAAGTTAGAGGAATTCCCTGCATTCTTGGCCCAATGCAAGCTGTTCATTGAGGTGCGGGCTCAAGAATTTCCTACTGAGAGGTCTAAGGTCTGTTTCATTATCAGTTTATTGAAAGGTCAGGCAGCTAAATGGGCGACTCCTTTACTCCTCAGTGCTTCACCTTTGTTGGATAATTACCAGGCTTTTCTGAACCATATTTCTTCAGCCTTTCAGAATCCCGTGCAGGCTGCTACCGCCAACAGGAGACTCAGAGCCTTGAAACAGGGCAAAGACTCAGTGTTTAATTACACTACTGCATTTCATTTGATAGCTCAGGATTTGCAGTGGAACGAGCCGGCACTGATTTCTCAATATATGGAAGGTTTGGCAGATGAAGTGCTGGATGAACTCTGTAGGGTAGAACAACCAAACACATTGCAGGAGCTCATTACTCTGTGTTTGAGAATTGATGGACGCCTGAAAAGCCGTCGTCTCTCCCGAGGCCAGAACTGCAACCAGCAACCTCTGCCAGCTGTGTCTCATCTGCAATCCCGGGAGGCTTGTGAAGTAGATCCAGAACCAATGCAGCTGGGAGCTGTTCGACCACGCCTTACCCCGGAGGAAAAGGCAAGACGACGCTTTCATCATCTCTGCCTGAAGCGTTCCTCAGTTAGAGCTGCTATCTCTCCAGCAGTAAAAGGGCAGCTCCATCCTTGAAGGAACCTCGAGGAATGGAGCATACCGAAAGGTTCCCAGGTAATACTATTACACCTCAAGGACCTTTTCTGCTACCTGTGACTTTAGGGCTCCCTGATGGTCGGGAGATTCCAGTGTATGCTATGGTAGATTCTGGGGCAGCTCATTGTTTTGTGGATGCTGGGTTTGTGCGGTACCATCGGATACCAGTACAAAATAAGGACACCCCTTTGCTGGTGGAATCCATTGAGGGTCGGTTACTTCGCTCTGTGCCGGTAGCTCAGGAAACCTGTCCCCTTACCCTTCAGGTAATGGATCATAATGAGCAGATTAGCTTTAATGTCACCCGTATGCCCCGGTTTCCTCTTGTTTTGGGACTTTCCTGGTTGCGAGCTCATAATCCACTGGTGGATTGGGTGCAAGGGGAATTATATTTCAAGGTCCCTTGTTCAAAGCAACATGCCTCCACTATTCTGGCATCTGCTCATGATACATCTGACCCTGTCTTGCCCCAGGCATATCAAGACTTTGCCGATGTATTTGAAGAAAAGGGGGCTGACAAGCTACCTCCACATCGACCCTATGACTGTGCCATTGATTTGATTCCTGGGGCACCTCTTCCTGTAGCACGAGTCTTTCCCATGTCTGAACCTGAATTAGAAGCGTTAAGGGCTTTTCTAGATAAAAATCTTCGACGTGGATTCATACGCCCTTCCAAATCACCATTGTCGGCACCAGTGATATTTGTCAAGAAGAAGGGAGGGGAGCTTCATCCTTGTAATGACTATAGAGCACTCAACAAGATCACTATTAGGGACCGGTACCCTTTACCTTTAATCTCTGAACTTTTGGACCGGTTAAAAGGGGCTAAGTGTTATACTAAGCTGGACCTTCGGGGGACGTATCATTTGGTACGTATCCGCAAAGGAGATGAATGGAAAACTGCATTCCGGACCCGGTACGGCCAATATGAACATTTAGTAATGCCTTTTGGTCTGACCAATGCACCCAGTGTGTTTAAGCGGATGATGAATGACATTTTCCAGGATCTCCTAGATCGTTGTGTGGTTGTGTATTTAGATGACATTCTGATTTACTCCACTGACCCAGTTCAGCATGTTAAAGATGTTCGTCAGGTATTGCAGCGTCTCTGGGAAAACGGACTCTATGCTAAACTGGAAAAATGTGAGTTCAACATTGAAGAGGGTGAATTCCTGGGGCATATCATTTCTCCCCAGGGAATCCGCATGGACCCCAAGAAAGTAGAGGCTGTGTTGTCATGGCAGCGACCACAAAATCGTAAGGACTTGCAGTGGTTCCTTGGCTTCGCTAACTACTATCGTCAGTTCATTCCTGCTTACGCTGACATTGCTGCACCTTTAAACCGTCTCCTCCGTCCCAAAGACTCTTTCCGGTGGTCTCTGGAAGCAGAGAAGGTTTTCTCTACCTTGAAGACCCGCTTCACTTCGGAGCCTATACTTCGCTACCCTGATCCACAACTGCCGTTCATAGTGGAGGCTGACGCATCTAGTGTTGCCTTGGGAGCAGTATTATCTCAACAAGAGGATCCCTCCCAAATCCTGCGTCCCTGTGCCTCCTACTCTCTGCAATTAAAACCTGCAGAAAAGAATTATACGATTTGGGAGCGTGAACTGTTGGCCATCAAAACAGCATTTGATGTATGGAGGCAATACCTTGAGGGAGCTCGACACTCTGTGCAAGTGCTAGCTGATCACAGAAACCTGGAACATTTACAAACAGCTCGGCAATTGTCTCAGCGACAAATCCAGTGGTCTTTATTCTTTTCCCGGTTTGATTTTCGTATCAAGTATATTCCTGAAGCTCAGAATAAGAAAGCTGATGCATTATCTAGAAAACCTGAATATGCGGCACCAGTGAAAGAGACCTTAGTGGCACCCATCTTGCCTCCCTCCGTGTTCGCAGCCACAAGTCCGTGTCCCAGCTTGGCAGAAGAAATCCGGAAGTCTCAAGTTCAAGATCCATGGACTCAGCAACGTCTTCAAGAACTTCAAAATGGGGAGCATGGAGAGTTTTCTGCACAACAAGGGTTACTACTACATCGAGGAAGGTTATATGTTCCTGCTGGTCCCCTTCGTAATCAGGTATTGCATCTTTCTCATGATTCTTTACCTGCTGGACACTTTGGACTTTATAAAACCCTGCATCTTCTCACAAGGGAGTTCTGGTGGCCACAGGTCCGAGCTGATGTTACCAGATATGTGGGGTCCTGTGAAGTGTGTTGGCGAGCAAAGGATGTGGTGGCTAAACCTTCGGGTCTCTTGCATCCTTGGCCAACACCCTCTGGTCCTTGGAATGCTGTGTCACTGGATTTCATCACGGGTCTTCCTCGCTCCAAAGGATTTACTTGCATCCTGGTTTTCGTAGATTTGTTCACCAAAATGGCCCACTTCGTTCCTTGTCCTAAACCTCCTACTGCCGCAGAAACAGCTCATTATTATTTACAACACCTCTTCAGGCTTCATGGTTTACCTGAACACCTTATTTCGGATCGTGGACCCCAATTCACCTCTCGTTTCTGGCAAGCTATGCACAAGACACTAGCAACCCAAGTCCACCTGTCATCTGCTTATCACCCCCAGTCAGATGGTCAGACTGAGCGCACCAATGCCACCTTGGAACAATATTTACGCTGCTACACATGTTATCAACAGGACAACTGGGAGGATTTGTTGCCTTTAGCCGAATTTGCATGCAATAATGCGGTACATTCATCCATTCGTCAAACCCCATTTATGGCCAACTATGGATACCATCCTCGGTACTTTCCCACCACCCTTCCTTCCACCTCTGTACCAGCTACCGATGCTTACCTTCAAGAACTTCATAGCATTCAAAAACTATTAAAAGAACAACTTAATCATGCTAAGGAAGCATATAAGAAGGCAGCAGATAAGAAAAGGCAAGAAGGTCCACAGTTGAATCCGGGCATGTAGGTTTGGCTCTCTACCCGATATTTGAGACATCCTGGGCGATCCCGAAAACTAGATCCTCGATTCATCGGCCCTTACCCCATCCTAGAAAAAATCAACCCAGTGGCGTTCCGTCTGCAATTACCTGCTTCTCTCCATATTCATCCTGTGTTCCATCGTTCTCTCTTGGTCCCAGCTAAAGACCCTGACCCCAACCGACCACCAAATCCTGAACCTCCTCCACCGATATTGGTAGAAGGAGAAGAGGAGTATGAGGTCCACCAAATTTTGGGTTTCCCGATACATCGGGGGGGGGGTTACAATACTTAGTGGACTGGGAAGGGTATGCACCAGAAGATCGTTCTTGGGAACCGGTATCTAACTTGCATGCGCCGGAGTTGATTCAGCAATTTCATGATAATTATCCAGATAAACCTGGCCCATCGGAAGGGGGGGCCATGGGGAGGGGGATAGTGCCAGGACCCTGCCTGTCATAGAACCTGAATGTGAAGGGTTAAATGCTGAAGAACAGCAGGAGGAGCCTTGCAGTTCAACTCAGCAGGCAGCTGAGTCTGAGGACGCAGCTGAGGGCACATCTCCTCCTCCTATGAGGGCTAGGAACAGGATCCTACAAAGAAGAACTAACAGGAGAGCCAGGGAAAGGATCTTTAATGATAGGCGTAGAATTAGATCTGAAAGCCCTGAGTTCTAGCAGGAGCCTTGCCAGACATATGGGTGTGTTCCCTGGTTTAGGATAAAGCTAGCAAGTTTACCCTGAAACCTCTGTGGGAGCAACGCATCACTTACCTTGTCACCACG
The DNA here is from genome assembly GCA_037367245.1 of Phrynocephalus guinanensis. Taxonomy (NCBI): domain Eukaryota; kingdom Metazoa; phylum Chordata; class Lepidosauria; order Squamata; family Agamidae; genus Phrynocephalus; species Phrynocephalus guinanensis. The sequence goes on along the minus strand of CM074742.1, from coordinate 3,467,060 downwards.
TTCCTGTGTGTATCCAGACTCTGTTTCCTGACCCTGGATCGACTTTCTGATTACGGCGTTCTCTGTTTCCTGACCTTGGACCGGCTTTCTGACTACGACGTTTCCCTGTACCCTTGAACTTGGCATTTGGCTCTGTAAGGTATTTTGGCTTTGATTCGGACTGTACTTTGTTTGTTATCTGGATTACAACTAAAGTTCCTGGCAAAGAACTGAACTTGGCTTGCTGTGTATTCTGTGTGCTGGGCTTGACAGTACACTCCTAATTCTAGATGTTATATTTAAAGACTCTCTTTTCCATCTTTTCTTATCTCTTGTTATTTTCTTTGAAACTTTATTGTAATTTGCCTCCACAATCTTTTTAATATTCTGAAATAATTCTATCCCTAAATATCTAAATCTCTTCACTCCCAATCCTATTTTAATTAGTCTATTAGTCTCTTTTTTTTTCATCTAAATTCACATTATGGTACATTGCTTCTGATTTTTTCACATTAATTTTTAAACCTGAAGTTGTTTCAAACTCTTCTAATATCACCTTAATTTATTTAATTCCTTCATTTGAGTTGGACATTATTATAATTGTATCATCCACAAGCAAATTAATCTTCATCTCTTCTTTCCCTATCTTACAACCGTTTATCCTTCCTGAATTTCTAATTCTTTCCGCTAGTTGTTCTATTGCCATTCTAAATAAAAAATGTGAAAGTAGACAACCTTGTCTTACTCCCCTTGTAATAGGAAATTGTTCAGTGTGCTCACTATTTATTCAAACTACAGCTGAACTATCTTTATAAATTTCCTGTATTATTTTTATAAATCTTTGGCCCATACCATATTTCGCCATTATGCTCCATAAAAATTCATGAGACAGTGTGTCAAAGGTTTTGTATACATCTAATTTAAGTAATCTTAATTTCTTAAATTGACTGACTTAATACATTTAATATATTCCTAATTGGATGGGCTATGCTTCTATTTTTCACAAACCCATACTGATCTTCCTTTATTAATTGTGGAATGATTCTTTTAATCCTATTTGCCATTATTTTGGCAAAGATTTTATAATCTTGATTTAACAGTCATGCTCTTTTTCATAGTTTCCATAAAATTTTCCATGATATTGTTTATTTGCTGTTATATATGAAATATGTCTCACTTGATCAGCTATATAAAATGATTTAATATTGGGTGCACCTAGGCTCTTTCTTTTTTTAGAGATACCATAAATTCATATTAACTTTAGCTCTCTTGTTATTGTTACTATACATAATTATCCCCCACCCCCACCACTCTTTTTACAGTTTTTCATCAATCTTCCTTGGTAACACCCAAAATAGCAAATTTAGTTATTTTCCTTTTTTTCATATGACCAGATTTTTAAATTTTGATATACTTTTAACTGTTTACTTTTTTCCTTCTTTAATTTCTCTAAATTTATTTTATGCAATTTCCATGCAATTCTAATTCCTAAATAATTAATACCATTTTAACTTCCCTCCAAAAATAACCATCTTCTTTATTTCCTTTTCTCCTTAAATTAATGAGATACATTCTGATTCATTCCAATTCCACTTTAATACTGTTACTTTTTCAAAATTCACATTATTTTACCCTCTTTTTCGATGCCTTTCATTTCGTTGTCTTCTCTGATTACATTTCCTAATATTTCTTTTTTAAATTTTTTTGTTTTTTAAAAAACAAAAAACTTTTCTCATCTTCTAGAGAAAGCCCAGTCTCCCAAGCAGTGCCAGATTCCACATTCTCCAAGCATTCCCTCTGAACATTTCTTGTTACTTGTATATCAGGTTCAACACCCTGCTCTAGACCAAATTCAGCACTCTCATCTGCCTCTGAATTGAGCTCTGGAAAAAACTTAGACTGGAGAGGGTCAACAATATTCTGAAGTTTATCAAGCATATCCATAAATTGCTCGTGTGACATTGATTCCCAGCTCATTTCTCTGGTTTCACTTAATTTTAGTCCACTTCAAAGGGTTAATCACTTCTAGAAGGGAGGGGGAGTAAAAAGGTGAGCAAGGACGGGAAGGAGCGAAGTGGGGTGAATCCAAATCTGTTATCTAAAAAATTTGTTTTGGAAGCATTTGAGACAATGTCAAATAGTTTCCTTTTTCTTCTCTCAGACGGGCAAATGACTCCATTAAAAAAAGTTTATATGAATGTAGAAGCTTGGAAATAATACTGTCTTAACTCTGCAAACACACACCTGTACCTGTCTTTTCAGGAAGGGAGGGAATGAATACTATTGAAGCAGGAAAGTGTCCAAGCTCACAAAAATCAGGGGAAAACATACAGTCTTAGTTACAGCAGTAAAGTTTCCAAATATCTACCATTATTTACATTGACCAGTGCACACAGTTTGAACCGCCGGCATGACAGATGGCAGACGGACCTTCCCCCAAAGAGTAGATTAGGATGATTTCTGAAGCTATGAAGCTTGCTACCGCAATTCTTTGCAGCCCCCAAATGCCGCCTCTCCTCACCCCCCCCCCTCCAAGGAGGACTTACACTTTCAGGTTCTGTTATCTGGAGGAATTCAGCCTGATAAGCTGAAGAGTTTATCGAGGTGTTTCACTGCAGCAAAACCGGAACCAGAACTCCCCCTAATATTTCTATTATCAGTGTAAATAAAACTGGAGATAATGATCATACTTGTCTTGTTCCTCAGCCTAGGATTCCCCCCCCCCATTATTCCATCATTTACTACTTTTTTGCTGTATTCTGTTAATAAATATGTTGTATTATATGTTTAAAATAACTACTAAATTCTGTTTAAACAATATATTTAATGTATCACCTTCTTTAATATCAAATGCTTTAAACATATCTAATGGAATAGTGCTTAGTTTCCATTTGCTCTTCCTAGCCATGTAGTGTCCTTCCTTACTAAATCTGACAATTGTCTATCTTTGAAAACCCATTTTAATCCTCTTGAATATAATTTTCTATAAAACAATGTAATCTCTTTACTGAAATAGCTGCAAATATTTTGCATTTTGATTAATTAATATTTGTCTATATGAGTCCATAAACATAGAATCTTTACTTCACTTTAAACTATTAATGATTTTTCAATTACAGGAATTTCATCTCCTTTAAGAATTCTATTATATAATATTTTAATTTAGGTCTAAGAAACATCTTAAATACTTTATAAAACTCTAGTCCTAGCCCACCCATACCCAGTTTTCTCCCTATTTTCAACTTACTGTATATACTCAAGTATAAGCCTAGTTTATCAGCCCTTATTTTTAGCTGTAAAAATGCCCTTGGCTTATACTTGAGTCATTAAGTTTTCCCAGTTTGGGGGGGGGTAAAATTAGGTGCTCATACAGCTTGGGGAGGGCAGTGAAGGGCAAGTCATGATCGGCAAGTGATAGCAGTGCCTCTGCTTCCCATATGATTCCAATGAGAAGGTTTAGGGGCACCCTGTTTGGAGCTTCATAACACAGCCCCCTTAGCCCCAAATGTTTTCAAATTTCAGGGGATTCCCTAAAATCACTTTCTGGAAGTACCCCTGGTACTTTGGTGTCCCCAATGTAAGTAATTTTTGAGTGCATGTTTTTTAACAAATACACACTTGAAAATTATTTTTAAAACATGCAATCAAAATTTACTTTCCTTGGGATTCCAAAGTAGCAGGGGTACCTTCAGAAAGTGATTTTAGGGAACCCCCTGAAATTTGGAAACATTTTGGGGTAAGGGGACTTAGTTATGAAGCTCTAAAGGGGCTGATGGTAGTATTGGCAACTGTGCAGGGACTGTGGAGGCAATCAGGGAGTCTACTCTATGGTATTAACTCCCTTATTGCCTCCACACTCCCAGCACATGCTGCCAATCACTACCCCAAGCCGTTTTAGAGTTTGGACGGTATACTGTATATACTTGAGTATAACTAAAAAAATGTCCTCGGCTTATACACGAGTCATTAAGTTTTCCGAGTTTTTTTTGGGGGGGGGGGTTAAATTAGGCCCTTGGCTTATTCTCAGCATGACTTGTACTCGAGTATATACGGGTATTTATAATTCCCTTTATTTCCTCCTCTGTGATTATTTGATCCATTCTGTCTCTATCCTCTTTTTGTACTTTATTTTTTAAAATTATCCTGTATATTCTTTTGGATGTTTTTCAAATGAAAAGTCATTACAAGTATATAATTGATTTTAAAAAATCTTGAAACATTTTTAATTTTTATTTCATTTTATTACATCTTCTTTTTTTGGTCTAGAATTATGTGTGTATTCCCCTCTCCTTTTTTCTTACTTTTGCTAATAGCTTAGAATTTGTATTACTGAATTCATAACATTTCCTTTTTTAATCTATTAAATTCTTTTGTACCTTTTCCATATGTATTCCCTCTAATTCCTTCCTTTTTGCTTGCAATTTCCTTAAAGCTTTATTACCTCAATTTATTATAATTATTTTTCTAATTCGTTAATATCTTCTAAATCATGTACTCTTTTCTGTATTTGCTTTTTAGGTATATAGGCCTCTTTCAATGAATAGCCTTATTATTATTTCTTTCATAGCATCCCATATTATCTTATTTTGCCCTTCATCATTTTCATTTATCTTCCAGGTGTCTTCCAAATTGTTATAAATTTTCACTATAATGTTTATGAGAATATTTCTCTTCATCTATTTTCCATCTTTTTGCCTCCCTGTAATCATAATCTGTAGCAAATTCCGTATTCATTTTGCATGATCTGATATTAGTATAATCTATATTTATATTATATATTATGGTGCAGTGGTTAAACTGCTGTACTGCAGGCAAAACTGTACTCAGGACACAGGGTTCAATCCCAGGTAGCCAGCTCATGGGTGACTCAGCCTTCTATCCTTCTGAGGTCAGTAAAATGAGTACACAGCTCATGGGGGGAGGGGAGAATCTGTAGTCTACACAATGAAATTGTAAACTGCCCAGAGAATGTTTTAAGCACTACGGGACAGTATATAAGCAGCACATTGCTTTCGCTTTTTAGTTAAAAAAAACCTTAGACACAATTTTTAATCTCTTCTCAAATATGTCTTGTGTACTGGCAAGAAAAGGAAAACTTTCTTTCTTCACATTTTATTTCCCTTCACACATATTTGAAAACCATTTTATTAATTAATCTTTTCAATATAGTGTCATTTATCTTTTCCTCTTTTGAAATCTTTGTTATCCTTAACAAAAGATGTCAAGTTGAAGTCCCCTGCCACAATAACATTACCATTTCTTTACTCCTTCTTTGGAGGTTTTTAAACAGAGGCTGGATGGCCATCTGTCAGAAATATTGTGATGGGGGTTCCTGCATGGCAGGGGGTTGGACTAGATGGCCCTTTAGGTCTCTTCCAACTCTATAATTCTATGAGTCTATGATTGATTTCCAATGATTCCCTCAAGAATTCTTCCTGATACACATTTAGCATGTATAAATTCATGAGAGTGCATTACTCACCTTTTAACTGACACAGAATTATCAAAATTCTACCTTGAGTATAATTTTCCACTTTCATAATTTTAAAGCAAAATGTACTGCTTATATACCGCCCCATACCACTTCATGTAGTCTCTGGGCGGTTTACAGTTTAATTATGCAGGCTACACATTGCCCCCCAGAAAGTTGGGTACTCATTTTACCGACCTCGGAAGTTCACTTATTTTCAGTATTAAAGTAAATAACTCCCACCCCTGGAATTTGATGTAGCCAAAAAAATTCTCATAGACTTCAATCCATTTACACTTGAGTTCATTTACACCTTTTTCTGATAAGTTTCTTGTGAAACGACAATATCAGCTTGCCCCTTATTTAGCATAATTTTTATTTTTGCCCTTTTCAACATTGATCCTAAGACTTTCACATTTCATGTCCTACCCTTTTTTTGTTTAATCATTGCTATCCTTTAATATTGCGTTTTCTAGTCTTGAGTTGTGAATACAAATAAATAATATACTGATTATACAAACACAAAACAAAAAAAATTACTGCCTTTCGCCCCACTACATTTATCTTTCTCCCCCCCCCCTTCTTTCTACTGACTTATTCAGTTTTCTGACTTCTTGGGGGAGAGTATAGTCTGGCTCCATGACTGAGGCTCCACTCCTTATCTTTTACTAGTTTCTTAACTAAACTTACTCTATTTAAACTGCTGACATACCCAAAATGAAGAGAAATTTTACCCTATTAACTAATATCTATTGACCTTTGTTTCTTATTTATTCATGTATTACTTTATTTGCTATATTTCATTTCTTTTCTGCATAAAAAGGAGAATATGTGATATTATTGGGATGAAGGACAAAGAGAAAATTGCCCGTGGACAGATTTTGAGTCTTTTGCTCTGGTGGGGGAAGCAACTCAACCAAGTGCTAGTTCCAATTCCAAACCAAATTGAGGCTTCCCCACTCCACTGGTTCTCAGTCCCAACTCACTGCAGCTTGACAAAGCTGTGGCTGGAAATGACAGCCAGATTTTGCAACTGGAGCTGGTCAATGGGCAGCTGGAGAGTTATGGTGAATGTCTAGGAAGTTGTATCCCTGGTGAAGGAAATCAACCCAGAGCCTCCACCAGACCTCCTATAGGAAGCCCAGCCCTGGGTTTCCCTCATCTCTCAAGCCCAACTGACTGGCCTGTGAGCAAAAGTAAACATCTCCTGTACCTGGCTTAGTAAGTACGCAATGACACAATGGTAGAATGTCATCTCTTAGAACAAGAATAAAAAACAATATGTGCATTTCACTCCCTTTCAGACTCTCTGTTCCTTACAGATCCAAAAGTGCCAAATTATATTGTATCCAAAATCAATTCAAAGGTAACACATCAAAATGAGAAAAGGAAAAACAGCATGAAGAAACACATAAGAAGAAAAATCATTTTAGATCAGCAGAAGAATAAAAACAAAAATAAAAATTGGGAAAGGTAGCAGTCAGAGCTAGTGTGTCATCTGTCTGCCATCTTGCTAAATTCAAGTGAATTGGAGCGATATCCATAGTAACATGAATGCACACCCACTTTCCCCGAGCCCATTTGTTGGCTCAGCCAACCAGCAGTACAGTTCATAAATATGGAAAAAAGAGCTAGGTATAGATGCAAATATGCATTAATGGATGAAAAGGTGTGTATGCGTGAGAGAGAGACAGATTATGCATGTGATTTACTAAACACTCAACATTAAATTGATACTTTAGAAATATAACTGATATTTGTGGCATTCTTTCTTTGACATTGTTATGTATTGATCTGTAATTGCTTGTTGAAGTAACTGCCTTCCTGTTCCAAAGGGAATAGGCCTATTGGTTGATTCTAGTTGCTGCATTTGGATCTTCAATCCTATTGGTTCCCGCCAAAAGGCAGCCTTGTGATTGGTTGTAATTGTTCCCTCCAAAATGTATCTTTTCCTAGCCAGTCCTGGCCCCTATAAATGTAACTCCCTCTCGCCAGTCCTCAGTCTTGTCTCTCCCTGATTAAAGAGCTGTTCACTAGAAGCTGTCTCCAGCCTGCTTTGTCTCTGAGCTGAAATCACTGCTGAATCACTAACCCCACGCTACAATACTGGCGATGAGGATGGCATCCGGAATGCTGAGTAGCAGAGGCCCATCACGCTGACTCAGAGTCCGGATCGCAGCAGAGACAAGACTCACCTGCTCGCTAGAAGACGACCCTGCCCGCCTGGAGAATGGAAAGTCCACGGGTCTTGGAGCCCTTCCAGCTGTCTGAGCCTCACACTTGGGAGGACTATGTTTAGCGTTTCGAGTTCTTCGCGGTGGCTCAAGGAATCACAGATGCCAGCAAAAGAAGGGCCACGTTCCTGAGTTGCATGTTGGCCAAGGCGCTGCTCGCCCCAGCAAAGCTGAGTGAGACAGCACTCACAGACATTTTCGCCCAGCTGACAAGCCACTTGGCACCTACCAAAACCCAGATGGCCTGGCGGATGGAGTTCCAGAAAAGGCAGCAGCAAGCTGGAGAATCTGTGGCTGCATTCCTGGCAGGACTCCGGGAGCTTGCTCAGCACTGTGGCTTCCCAAATCTTGAAGACACTCTCTTGAATCAATTTGTTGGGGGGCTCTGCAGCAAAAAAGCCCGAAGGCACATTGTGGCAAAGGACGATGTCACCCTTGCCTCTGCCCCCCTCTGGGGCCACAGAGAATTATGAGCAGGAAGAGCTCAATGCCAGTGGCAAGACCACAAAGCTGCGGGTAGAGGCTGCCCATGCCATGGATGAGCCAGAGGCTAGTCCAAGCCAGAGCCCAGTCCGTGGTGTCGAATTGGTGCGTCAGGCGGATGCACAGCCCAAAGATCGCAGAGGCGCTTGCACAGGCTGTGGCGGACACCATGAGCGGAAAAGCTGCCGTTTTCGTGATGCTACATGCAGGGCTTGCGGTAAGACAGGACACATCGGCCGGGTCTGTCAGTCAGTGGCAGCTGCAACAACGGAATCACCTAGATCAACGCGTCGCAGATCATCCACCACAACTCATCTCCTAGACGACAGCAATTATCTCACAGAGATCAACGGAGAGATCGTGCAGTTTCCGGCGCAGGGCAAACCATCCATCAGAGTGAAGATCGAAGGTCGACCGTGTGACATGGAGGTGGATTCCGGATCTGGATTCACCATTGTCTCAGACCAGACTGCAAGGGGGCTCTTTCCTGGAGGTAAGTTCCCCTCTCTGGAGCCATTCCCAGCAACCTTGCAATCATACACGGCGGGCCACATCCACATTCTAGGAATGTGTGCTGTGAGGGTACAATTCCGGGATAAACAGGCCGTGCTTCAATTGGTGATTGCACAGGGGAGTCGCCCCAGTCTTTTGGGTACTGACTGGTTTCCTGCCTTGGGGCTGAGTATATCAGGGCTCAACTCAGTCCAAACTGCCCCTGAGTTGGGCGAGGTATTAGGCCAAGAATTTGCTGCACTCTTCAGTGGAAAGCTGGGTTGTTATAAAGGGCCTCCAATTGACTTTGAGCTGGACCCCAGGGTGGCTCCAATCCGACTCAAGCCAAGGTGAGTGCCTTTTGCGCTGCAACCCAAAATTGAGGCGGAACTGGACAAATTGGTCAAACAGGGAGTTCTTTCACCTGTGGACTCTTCTAGGTGGGAGACTCCTAGAATGGGGAAGTGAGGCGAATGGGGAATGGGGAAGTGAGGATTTGTGCAGACTACAAATGTACCATCAACAAGGCACTCAGGGGAAATTCATACCCCATTCCAGTCGTCTCACAGCTGTTGGCAAAATTGGCTGGGGGGAAAATTTTCGCCAAACTTGATCTGGCTCAAGCTTACCAACAGCTGCCAGTGACTCCGCAATCTGCGGAAGCACAAACGATCGTAACGCACAAAGGGGCTTTCAGAGTGAACAGGTTACAGTTTGGAATTTGTGTGGCTCCAGGAATTTTTCAAGGGCTAATGGAGCGCCTGTTAAGGGGTCTGCCAGGGGTCTTGCCATTTTTTGATGTTGTTCTGATTGTTGGGAAAGACCCCCAGGAACTAGTGCGGCGTATCCGTGCTGTGTTACTCAAATTTAAGGAGGTGGGGCTGCAGCTGAAAAAGGAAAAATGCAGTTTTGGGATGCCATCTGTGGATTTTTTGGGGTTTAAAATTGATGCAACGGGCATCCACCCCACTGACTCTAAAATTAAAGCCATTACTGAGGCACCACACCCACGGAACAAGACGGAGTTACAGTCATTCCTGGGACTTATTAACTTTTACCATTCATTCCTACCTCAGAAAGCTTCAATAGCGGAACCGTTGCATAAACTATTGAAGAAAAAGTGTGTGTGGCGTTGGGCTCAGGCACAGCAGAAGGCTTTTGACACCTTGCGGGGCATGCTGACCAGCAGGAGCGTCCTTGCTCATTATGACGAGTCGAAACCTCTTGTTCTGGCATGTGATGCTTCTCAATATGGGCTGGGAGCTGTGCTGAGCCGTAGGGAAGCGGATGGGTCAGAAAAGCCCATCTCATTCTATTCTCGTACGTTGTCACCAACGGAGCGCAACTACGCACAAATTGACAAGGAAGCCCTGGCAATAGTGGCAGGGATTTAAAAGTTTCATGACTATTTATACGGTCGCCACTTCTTCCTTGAAACTGACCACAAGCCTCTGTTAGGATTGTTCCACCCGAACAAACAGACGCCGCAGATTCTCTCCCCCAGAATGCTGCAATGGTCTATATTCCTGAATGGGTTCCAGTACACCCTGACCCATGTTCCAGGGAAAAGGTTGTGCCACGCTGATGCACTAAGTCGCTTGCCCCTTCCTGGTGTGTGCGATGCCGATCCTGCCCCAGCTGAACGAGTGATGATGCTGGAAACACTTCCGGGGGCCCCTGTAACTGCCACTGAAATAGCTGAGAGAACAAGGAAAGATCCCGCTCTCTCCCGTGTGCTCACTTGGGTGGGGAGGGGATGGCCAGGTGGCCTGCATGAGGAAAACTTTAGACCGTACGCAACAAGGCAACATGAGCTATCCCTGCATAAGGGCTGTCTCCTATGGGGAGACAGGGTGATCATCCCAGCACCACTGAGAAACAGGGTTCTGGATACATTGCACTTGGGGCATCCGGGAATGGTCAGGATGAAGTCGCTGGCCCGGTGCTATGTATGGTGGCCTGGGATGGACCAAGATGTTGAACGATGGGTACAGACGTGCAAGGCATGTCAGGAAGTGCGCCCAGAAGTGGCCAGAGCACCAGTCCACTGGTGGGAGCAGACCCGGACTCCCTGGAGCCGGCTGCACTTAGATTTTGCTGGGCCATTCCAAGGAAAGGTTTTTTTGGTTATCGTTGATGCGTATTCTAAATGGTTAGAGGTGGCTATGGTTCCCAGCATGTCGTCAGCTGCTGTCATCAAGGTGCTGAGACAGCTGTTCGCAACCCATGGGTTGCCCAAGACCATTGTCTCAGACAATGGAGCAGCCTTTGTATCCCAAGAATTCAGGGCATTTCTGGCTGATAATTTCATAAGAGGGGTTACCTCAGCTCCTTTTCATCCCTCATCCAATGGGCAGGCTGAGCACATGGTGCAGGCAGCCAAAGGATCTCTTGCACGCTTAATGGAGGGTGACTGGTCAACGCGCATTGCCCGAATGTTGTTCTTGCAGCATGCGACGCCGTGTACTACTAAGGGCAAGTCGCCAGCAGAGCTGCTTCTAGGTAGAAGGCTGGTGACGGTGCTGGACTATGTCCACCCAGACAAAATGCCAAACCGCAAGGCTAGACCACCTCCACAGGCAGAGAGCGACTCTACAAGGTATTTTGCTCCTGAAGATTTGGTCTGGGTGAGAAATTATGCCAGAGGTCCCCTGTGGGTGCCAGGGGTGATCACCAGAGCATCTGGACCAGTCTCTTATTACATGACCATTGAAGATGGCAGGGTCTGGCGTAGGCACGTGGACCAACTGAGGCGCAGAGTGCCCAGTAGAGTTGGTACCGGTATGGGTGAATTGCAGCCTGAGAGTGACACTACCCCCATTAATGATTCACAGCTGCAAGACCAGAGCGGAGATGCCCCAGGAATGCAGGTACCAGTGGCGTCTGCAAATGAATCTGCTCCTGCAAGTCCTCATGGCGCCGAGGAACAGATCAGGGACACTGAGTTGTCTGAAACCCCCTCCGTGTCAGACGAAACTATTACAGTAGACTCTCCCCCACAGACACTGCCTGCTGAAGCCCCTGCAACACCTGTAGTCAGGAGATCAACTAGAAGTCGCAGGGTCCCACAATATCTAAAGGATTACGTGTGCTGTGCCCACCAGGGGGGGAGGGGTGTTATGTATTGATCTGTAATTGCTTGTTGAAGTAACTGCCTTCCTGTTCCAAAGGGAACAGGCCTATTGGTTGATTCTAGTTGCTGCATTTGGATCTTCAATCCTATTGGTTCCCGCCAAAAGGCAGCCTTGTGATTGGTTGTAATTGTTCCCTCCAAAATGTATCTTTTCCTAGCCAGTCCTGGCCCCTATAAATGTAACTCCCTCTAGCCAGTCCTCAGTCTTGTCTCCCCCTGATTAAAGAGCTGTTCACTAGAAGCTGTCTCCAGCCTGCTTTGTCTCTGAGCTGAAATCACTGCTGAATCACTAACCCCACGCTACAATAGACATATCATCTCACAAGCAGCTGTAAATAACCTTAAAGAACTTGTAATACAGTGATACGTCTGTGAAGATTCTCAGTCATCCAGGTTCGTTTAACTGGGAGTTGAGTCATGGCTACTGGACTTCTTTTTTGAGAGATAGAAACGTTTCGCTGTTCATCCAAACAGCTTCATCGGTCTGAATACAGCTAGTGCAAGAGACCTTCTTATAGTCAGCTTGACCTCTTGTCCCCTGGTTTGATTGGCTCATAAGATGAACAAAGCCTGAATAGGCTCGTTAGGGAGACATTAGTGTCCATGGCCTTAAGGTAAACAATGGCCTAAGGTGCTGAAACCCATCAAGAATGGGTCATTAGCTGTCAAGAATGGGTCGTTAGCTGTGACCTGGTGGTGAAGGCTCCTTGATTTGCCTGGGTACTTTGGAAAGTACAGCCTGATAAGTAGCAGATAGACTATGCCGGAGCCCACCACCTTGAGTGAGGGGTTTTCAACGCTAACATGAATGGCTTCCCTTACTCCTCTCTCAAACCACCTCTCTTCTTTGTCTAATATGTGTACATCCTCATCTTTGAAAGAGTGGCCTTTTTCCTTCAAATGGAGGTGTACTGCTGATTCTGGTCCTGAGCTGTTACCTCTCCTATGTTGGGCCATTCTTCTGTTTAATGGCTGTTTAGTTTCTCCAATGTAGAGGTCTGAACACTCTTCACTGCATTGGACTGCATGCATATTAGACATAGCATATTAGACACTACATATTAGCATAGTCTATCTGCTACTTATCAGGCTGTACTTTCCAAAGTACCCAGGCAAATCAAGGAGCCTTCACCTCCAGGTCACAGCTAACGACCCATTCTTGATGGGTTTCAGCACCATAGGCCATTGTTTACCTTAAGGCCATGGACACTAATGTCTCCCTAACGAGCCTATTCAGGCTTTGTTCATCTTATGAGCCAATCAAACCAGGGGACAAGAGGTCAAGCTGACTATAAGAAGGTCTCTTGCACTAGCTGTATTCAGACCGATGAAGCTGTTTGGATGAACAGCGAAACGTTTCTATCTCTCAAAAAAGAAGTCCAGTAGCCATGACTCAACTCCTAGTTGTAATACAGTGGTACCTTGTATAAAGGAATTAATTCGTTCCAAATAAAATTATGTTAAGCAAATTTTCCTTTATACATATTCTCATAGGAATGCATTGAAAACAAAGTGATCCCATTTTTTTTATGTTGTATGGATTTGCCCCATAGGTGATTATGTTAAGCAAATTTCCCCTATCTCCAGAATTCTTTATGTTGTACAAATTTTATATTATACAAGCTGTTTGTTATACAAGGGTCCACTGTATTTCTATGCTGTAGGATATTGTTGGAGAACCCAAAAGTCGCACTCAGAGCCCTTTCTGTGGGCACCCAACATTGCCCCTTCACAACCACCTGTAGTCAGGTTAAACTGCTATTTTGGCACTTTGTGTAAAATTAGTAGGTTCTAATTGCAGTTTCTGGAATATCTTATAAATGGGGCACATTTCTACTTTTGTGTCCCAGTTGATCAGTGAGGCTACAAAATAAAACAGGCTGAACTTTGCTTTCATCATTGTAAGGCTAATTACACTGGTGACAATGAGGCCTGTAATAAGACTTCCTGGGGTAGGAACTGGCAAGCCACCCCGGTATCCCTGCCAAGAACATCCCATGGTCAGAAACAAAAGGCTAAAAGATATGACGCTGGAAGATGAGCCCCTCAGGTCGGAAGGTGTCCAACATGCTACTGAGGAAGAGCGGAGGACAAGTACAAGTAGCTCCAGAGCTAATGAAGTGGCTGGGCCAAAGCCGAAAGGACGCTCAGCTGCAGACGTGCCTGGAAGAGAAAGGAAAGTCCAATGCTGCAAAGAGATATACTGCATAGGAACCTGGAATGTGAGATCTATGAACCAGGGTAAGCTGGATGTGGTCAAACGTGAGATGGAAAGAATAAACATTGACATCCTGGGCATCAGTGAACTTAAATGGACAGGAATGGGTGAATTCAGTTCAGATGACTATCACATCTACTACTGTGGGCAAGAATCCCATAGAAGAAATGGAGTAGCCTTCATAGTCAACAATAGAGTGAGAAAAGCAGTGCTGGGATACAACCTAAAAAATGATAGAATGATCTCGGTACGATTCCAAGGCAGTCCTTTGAACATCACAGTAATCCAAGTTTATGCTCCAACTACCGGTGCTGAAGAGTCTGAGATTGACCAATTTTATGAAGACTTACAAGAACTTCTAGAACTGACACCAAAGAAAGATGTTCTTCTCATCATAGGGGATTGGAATGCTAAAGTAGGGAGTCAAGTGATAAAAGGAATAACTGGCAAGTTTGGCCTTGGAGTTCCAAATGAAGCAGGGCAAAGGCTAATTGAGTTTTGTCAAGAGAACAAGCTGGTCATTGCAAACACTCTTTTCCAACAACACAAAAGGCGACTCTACACATGGACATCACCAGATGGACAATACCGGAATCAGATTGACTATGTTCTCTGCAGCCAAAGATGGAGGAGCTCTATACAGTCAGCAAAAACAAGACCTGGTGCTGACTGTGGCTCAGATCATCAGCTTCTTATTTCAAAATTCAAACTCAAACTGAAGAAAGTAGGGAAGATCACTGGCCAGTCAGGTATAACCTAAGTCAAATCCCATATGAATACACAGTGGAAGTGAAGAATAGATTCAAGGAACTAGATTTGGTGGACAGAACACCTGAAGAACTATGGATGGAGGCTTGTAACATTGTACAGGAGGCTGCAATGAAAAATATTCCAAAGAAAAGAAAATGCAAGAAAGCAAAGTGGTTGTCCAACAAGGCCCTACAAATAGCGGAGGAGAGAAGGGACGCAAAATGCAAGGGAGAAAGGGAAAGATACAGAAAATTGAATGCAGACTTCCAAAGAATAGCAAGGAGAGACAGGGCGGCCTTCTTGAATGAACAGTGCAAAGAAATAGAGGAAAACAATAGAAAAGGAAAAACCAGAGATCTGTTCAAGAAAATTGGAGATATTAAAGGGGCATTTCGTGCAAAGATGGATATGATAAAGGACAAAAATGGTAGGGACCTAACTGAAGCAGAAGAGATCAAGAAGAGATGGCAAGAATATACAGAAGAATTATATCAGAAAGATCTGGACGTCCCTGATAACCAAGATAGCGTAATTGCTGACCTGGAGCCAGACATCCTGGAAAGTGAAGTCAAGTGGGCCTTAGAAAGCATTGCAAACAACAAGGCCAGTGGAGGTGATGGCATTCCAATTGAACTCTTTAAAATCTTAAAAGAGGATGCTGTAAAGGTGCTGCATAAGATATGCCAGCAAATTTGGAAAACCCAGCAGTGGCCAGAGGACTGGAAAAGATCGGTCTACATTCCAATCCCAAAGAAAGGAAATGCCAAAGAATGCTCCAACTATCGCACAATTGCACTCATTTCACATGCTAGCAAGGTCATGCTCAAAATTCTACAAGGCAGGCTTCAGCAGTATGTGGAAAGAGAACTTCCAGAACTACAAGCTGGATTTCGAAGGGGCAGAGGAACTAGAGACCAAATCGCCAACATGCGCTGGATTATGGAGAAAGCCAGAGAGTTCCAGAAAAACATCTACTTCTGCTTCATTGACTATGCCAAAGCCTTCGACTGTGTAGACCACAACAAACTATGGCAAGTCCTTAAAGGAATGGGAGTGCCTGACCACCTTATCTGTCTCCTAAGAAATCTATATGTGGGACAAGCAGCAACCGTCAGAACTGGATATGGAACAACTGACTGGTTTAGAATTGGGAAAGGAGTACGACAAGGCTGTATACTGTCACCTTGCCTATTTAACTTATATGCAGAGTACATCATGAGAAAGGCCGGTCTGGATGAATCTCAAGCCGGAATTAAGATTGCCGGAAGAAATATCAACAACCTCAGATACGCAGATGATACTACTCTAATAGCAGAGAGTGAGGAAGAATTAAAGAACCTCTTAATGAGGGTGAAAGAGGAGAGTGAAAAAAATGGGCTGAAGCTCAGCATCAAAAAAACTAAGATCATGGCCACTGGTCCCATCACCTCCTGGCAAATAGAAGGGGAAGAAATGGAGGCAATGACAGAGTTTATTTTCTTGGGCTCCTTGATCACTGCAGATGGCGACTGCAGCAACGAAATAAAAAGACGCCTGCTTCTTGGGAGGAAAGCAATGGCAAACCTAGATAGCATCCTAAAGAGCAGAGACATCACTTTGCCAACTAAGGTCAGGATGGTTAAAGCTATGGTTTTTTCCAGTAGTGATGTATGGAAGTGAGAGCTGGACTATAAAGAAGGCTGATCGCCGCAGAATTGATGCTTTTGAGCTGTGGTGCTGGAGGAGAGTCTTGAGAGTCCCCTGGACTGCAAGGAGATCAAACCTATCCATTCTGAAAGAAATCAACCCCGAATGCTCACTGGAAGGACATATTTTGAAGCTGAGGCTCCAGTACTTTGGCCACCTCATAAGAAGAGAGGACTCCCTGGAAAAGGCCCTGATGCTGGGAAAAATCGAAGGCAAAAGGAAAAGAGGACGACAGAGAATGAGATGGTTGGACGGTGTCATCGATGCAACCAAAATGAATTTGACAAAACTCCGGGAGGCAGTGGAGGATAGGAAGGCCTGGCGAGCTCTGGTCCATGGGGTCACGAAGAGTCGGACACGACTGAACGACTGAACAACAACAAATTGCAGTTTGGACACTCGGTCTCTAAAAGGTTCATCATAACTACTATATAACTTAGATGGTAAGTGTTGTAATGATTAGGCAACACAGAGAGAGATATTTAACCGGAGTGCTAACTTCTGCATTCGGCCAAAGCCTTTTATTGCTTATAGTCTTAGGAAGGAAACAATTGGGCAATCATTGACAGAGAGAAAAACAACCAATCATGGGTCACATAGTCCCCAAGATGTCCAGGCCCCTTATGGAGCTTATCTGAAGGTTTCCAGGCAGATGTTTGTCCTGCAGCTCATCTCACAGACATCCTGAGTGATCAGATCCGGAGATATGGAGTCCAGATGGGATTCCTGTTTACACAGGCTTAACTATGGAATCCATTTCCCGGAGCCTGGGGCTTCCCTGTGCAGGCAGGGGTGAATGGCTTCCAAGGCCCCTTGCCTGTGCAGGCATCCAGGGTTGTGTCATCCCCTCAAGGGGACCATTGCCACAAGTGTGCATGCACATAAATTAGTACTGCTACATGTGACCTGTAGGTTTGTGTTGTCCATTAGCTGTTTCAGAACAGTATGCTGAAGAAAAGATGCAGAGACTCAGGTAATGACCTATGCCCAATTTGGGAGGCAGAGACCAGGGTTGTGTTGGCTAGCTGAGCACTCCCCACCCCATTCTTGCCACCTCAGACCACCTTAACAGCAGAGAAACACAAATTAGAAAACCTTCCACAGCATTGCGAGTTACAGCACCAATCACTTTGCACAGCATACTGCTTTTGAGAGCCATTTTCTCTTAAGATATGGAAAGTGAGCATATGTGCAGCTGGCAAGGATGCAGTCCTCAGCTGCAGTGACACCCTGAGGAAAAACCAAATGGGATTCACAGTGATCATTGCTGCTGCACACAATACTACTCCTGCTGTGGTTTTAAAATGGCACCAAAGCACACCTTTTCAAACTATACTTGGACTTTTGTTCAAATCAGCAAAAGTTAAGAGGTTATTTATTTACTGATATCATTGGAATTGGGGCAGCAGAATCCTTACCCACTCAATGTGTGTCCAGAAAGGAGCCCCTGGACCTCCTCCTCAAACAAGAACACCTAGAGACTGCTGGAAAGTTACCACAGAACTGGCTTGATGGTGACATTGTTCTTGCTGGAGGGAAGCCTATGGTTCTGGTGGCTTTTTCTCCCACTGCTGTCCTGATCCTGACATTGTCAGTAACTGGGAAGCTTCCAAGTACTGGCCAGCCAGTGGCTGCTCCATAGACCCTACTTTCTGTGATCTTGCTCTTGATTTCAGATCGCCTGCAGTAAAAAGCTTACTGCAGGTTTTGTACAAATGTGTTCCTCCTGCATTGATGCCTTTCTTGCAATAATGAGAAATGAGATGCCACAATTGGACTCTAAGGTAGCATGGAACTATATGAAACTGACATATTTCATATAAAATTTCTCTTTCTTCCCCAGCTTCATGTATCCATATCATATAATCATATTTTAAGTTTCCTCTGTCCTTATAAGTAAAGAATGCCAAAGTGATGTCATGATAATGGGTAAAGAGACAGACTGTATATTCAAGATTACAAAGGAGAGGAAGAAGAGATCAAAAGGGGAATAATTGCAGCATTGTATAGAGTATAATGAACAGCCCTATCTCACGCACCTGTAATGAGCTTGCTTGCTTACTTGCTTGCTTCTTTCCTTTGCAAATTTAAGAACATGAACTAGAATGAAATAAAACATAACTGAAAACAACTGTATAACAAAAATAGACTTTTGGAACTAAGCTTTCCTATTTCTTATTCCAAACCTCAATTCCATTCCATGATATTGATTGAATGATGAGTTTTGAAGACTGAAATGTTGAAGCCAGTTACAGTTATTTGAACTGTCCTTAAACTTACAATAAGATGCTGCTGCTTGAACTCGTGCTAATAGTCACACATTACCAAGCTATTGGAAACAATGGATGGAATCTAACACCTGGTAAAGACACAGAAGTGCTCACAGTGCTCCAATACAATGGCATAGTGGTAAATTCAAACACAGGAAAGTTGAACAAATACAAACATAATTTTAAAATTCCAGTTCATCTATCCAGAAATGGGGAAGGGAAGAAGAGCTTTTCTGAAGTTGCCATATGACATTATTTTCTCTGCTAACCAAAAAAACCCACTGCTTCACCCGGGCCATCTCTGGCTCCACTACACCACTGCTCCTGACTGAGAGAGTGCAGAAAGGAATTTTCACTGCATCTTGGCTGTGCCAAGCACCCATAACTGGTTCAGGCTGTGGTGCATCAGTAGCAGAACTCTCTCCTTCCCATCACATAATAAAGCTGCCTTATCTTAGACATAGGTGGTTTCTATTCAAGGTATGTTAAGCAATGATATAGCAGCAAACTGAAGTGCAGATAACTATGCACCTCATAACCATGCATTCAAAGAAGTCAAAAATGCAAGAAACCTGTTGGTCTATATAAACAAATTACAGCAGGACCCCTGTAACCACTGATTCATTAACCACTGATTCACAAATCCATGGTTGGCAAAGGAAAAAAATTAAATAAATAAATTCAGCCACCACAAAGCAAGCTACTATCACAAACAGCAGGATTTTTTTGGGGGGGGGCATTCTCTCTTATCCACAGTTTTCATTATCCACGGGAAGGCCTGGAACCAATCCCCAGTGAATACCGGGGTCCTACTGTATAGCATAAATTCATAAGCAGTTAGCTTCATTAGCAGTTATGATTTTAACTGCCAGCAGGCCTTTCATAAAGTCAATAGACGAAGGGCAAGCCACCACAAAATACTTTGCATTATAAGAGGAAGAGTGCCCAACAATATCATACTGTGGAGCAAACTTGTGCTACTGATATGTATCTTGTTAATTCCCCATATAAACAACCTAACCCATGCGAGGACACACTTCAATGTAAATACACCAGACATATGTCAGGCACTACATATATGAGGACAGCCATTAATATTTACTATTGAAGTAACAATAGTAATATTACTATTGAAGTCACAATTTTGCAGGCAAAATATCAATGGTTTGTGGCCCTTTCATAGTGCATGTACATGTTAACTCAGTAAAAATACTGAAGTGAAGATGAATGTGTTTTATGTGGAAATCTGCCCTTATTCTATATTTGTGCTCAGTTTGCTTTGCTCTAATACTAGTCACATAGTATACCAAAAAGCCAACCAACCAAATCAAACCAAACAAAACTGTCCAGACAATTCAAGTCTGTTCTTGGAACTGTAGAGATTCCTATGTCATTCTGTTTTTGTACAAATTCCAAATCCTTCCAATTTACATAAGTTATCCACAGTAAATGTTCTAGTGCTCAGCCTAGCTTACCAGTCAGCTGCTTAAAGCCCATTTTACCCTGATACTGAGAGAGGGCTTGAAAAATACTGGGACAAGAAATGAATATAGATCATGGCACCTCAAAGCAAGAGAGGGGGGGATATGATTGAGACGTACAAAATAATGCAGGGCATGAGTAAAGCGGATAGAGGGAAGCTCTTTTCCCTCTCACAAAATACCAGAACTAGGGGACATACACTCAAATTGAGGGCTGGGAGAGTAAGAACAGACAAAATAAAATATTTTTTCACCCAGCGCGTTGTTAGTCCATGGAACTCCCTGCCACAGGATGTGGTGATGGCATCTGGCCTGGATGCCTTCAAAAGGGGATTGGACAGATTCCTGGAGGAAAAGTCCATCACAGGTTACAAACCATGATGGGGATGTGTAATCTCCAGGCTTAAAACCAGGGTACTTCAAGGGCCAGATGAAGGGGAGTGGTATCAGGAGACAGATATCTAGTCTCATGCTGTCAAGCCCCGCACACAGAATACACAGCAAGCCAAGTTCAGTTCTTTGCCAGGAACTTTAGTTGTAATCCAGATAACGAACAAAGTACAGTCCGAATCAAAGCCAAAATACCTTACAGAGCCAAATACCAAGTTCAAGGGTACAGAGAAACATCGTAGTCAGAAAGCCGGTCCAAGGTCAGGAAACAGAGAACACCGTAATCAGAAAGCCGGTCCAAGGTCAGGAAACAGAGTATGGATACACAGAGGAATGTGGTGACAAGGTAAGTGACACGTTGCTCCCACAGAGGTTTCAGGGTAAACTTGCTAGCTTTATCCTAAACCAGGGAACACACCCATATGTCTGGCAAGGCTCCTGCTAGAACTCGGGGCTTTCAGATCTAATTCTACGCCTATCATTAAAGATCCTTTCCCTGGCTCTCCTGTTAGTTCTTCTTTGCAGGATCCTGTTCCTAGCCCTCATAGGAGGAGGAGATGTGCCCTCAGCTGTGTCCTCAGACTCAGCTGCCTGCTGAGTTGAACTGCAAGGCTCCTCCTGCTGTTCTTCAGCATTTAACCCTTCACATTCAGGTTCTATGACAGGCAGAGTCCTGGCACATGCACTCCCAAACGCATCTGGTGGGGCCACTGTGAGATACAGGAAGCTGGACTAGATGGGCCTTTGGCCTGATCCAGCATGGCTCTTCTTATGTTCTTATGAGACAAAATTAAATACAGTCAGAAGGAAGGCATCAGAAGCATTTGGTGGAAAAACACAATAAACAGCAGTATCTTCTATCACAAGAGCAATATTAATATAGCAGCCAATACACTTAGTACTACCGTGTTTCTTATTATCGGGGTAGGGCTTATATTTAACAAATGCATTAAAATCCTGCTAGGGCTTATTTTTTGGGTAGGTCTTATTTTCAGGGAAACAGGGTACTGTATATTCCCACTGCATGTAGGATGACAACGTTAGTATACCTGAGAGGTTAAAAGATGTGTATGCTTCTCTGTTTTATGTGTTGCACTTACTCACACCTTTGCTACACCATTTATTTAAGTCCAAAAGAGCCTTTCAGATTATTTGGAACAGAGGAGCTACAACCACGACCAAACTGTTTTTGCAACCATAGTATATTTCATGTACACTGTTCTAGGATCCTCTAACACTGGGTAACTCTATGTGAGGAAAGTAGCTTTTGGAATTTGTGTGTACCATATTCATAATTATATTTCCATTTTAAAAATTGTCAGGAAAGTAACTGGAATGTATCGTGTAGGCCATCTTGATTGCTGCCATTGGCAGGGCTGATTCAAGGCTCTGGCAGACCCTAGGCAAACATAATAATAGGGCCCCCTCTTCCCTCCCTCTCCCTTCCCTCCCACCTAAATACAACATGAACAATGTATCTAACATGAATAAGACTGGTTTGTTAAGGTGGCAGTAAATAAGTGAACAATAATTAGTAGGGATGGGCACAAAATAAAAAAAAATATGCTTTGGTTCGTTTCCATTTGTCTCCCCCCACATTTTTTGTTTCATTTCATGTTTTTTTTTTAAAAATCATTTGAAACAAAGCAATAATGAAATGTTTCATGTGGGGGGGGGACTGGAGAGTGGCTGAGGGGGGGAAAGTTTTTTTAAAAAAAAAGGCTTTTTTTTAAAAAAACTTTCCCCCTCCCCCCTAAACCCCGCCTGCCAGCTGATGGCTGCTGGGGAAGGGAAAAAAGGTTTTACTGTATATTTAAAAAGGTAGCCTTGTGACACCTGGGGGGATTGAATAATACTTTTATTAGATGACTAAAAATTAACATATCTGACAATCTGAATTTTCTTTCAAGCTTAAATGGTACAAAATTTGGTTAGTGTGGAAGCAGAAAATTTTTAAAGATCTTGGCAAGATATTATTTTATTATTGTGCACTGAAGTTGGTAAGCTATATTTGGATAAGTTTGTATATTACAAAATTGAGTTATAAATACTTTAATTACAATTAAATACATATTGGAAGCCAGATTAAAAAAATCATTGGCTATGAACATGCTACCAAACCAAATCAAAGAACAAGAAAATTGTGTGAGGGTATATCAAAAAGCAATTAGGGTGTGGCCATTTGGACTTCCATAATTAAGGATTCGACAATGTTAGTGACATAACTGAAAAGATCCTATGACATGCTCCTGATAATTGATCCTTTAGCACAAGGTGTCATGAAGAAAGATCTGTACAGTCCAGAAAATCAGTGGTCCATGATGGTTTAAGGATTGAAATATGAACCATCACCCCCAAACCCCCAGAAAAGAGAACTGGGTTGTAGGTTTTCCCCCCCCCCATCCATCCATTCAACCTGTCCACACATCCCCTTCCTACTACACCCACCTGGTCCTGCCACTTCCTCTGCTTCCTCCACTGCCATCTTCCAAGAAAATGTCCCAGCTTGCTTTTGAGGAGCCAGGCCCTACCAGAAGGAGGAGGAGGAGGAGGAGGAGGAGGAGGAGGTTTGGCACTTTGTTTTGTTTCAGCAAAACAGGTTGCATGTACTGAAGCACTAACCAGACCAGTTAGTGCTTTTTATGGTTTTGCAGTTTAGTTTGTACCCATCTCTAGTCATGAATAGAGATGGGCACGACTTAGCGGTATTCCCGTTTCCGTTTCCGTTACTCGGTTCCGTTACTCTATGGAAACGGTAACGGGAATTACTCCGCCAGACTTCGAGCTCGAACCGACGAACGAACAATTTTGGTCTGATTTGTCGTGCTCGTTCCTTGCATCGCGCGATGCCACGCGGCACAGAAAAAAAAGTTTTTAAAAGTTACCAGCCAAAAAAACCCGGTTCCCGGCCTAAAAAAGCAGGCGGAAAAATGCCTGCCGTGCCTCAGGGCACCTACCAGAGGGGTTGTTTCTGGAGGTCCCCGGCCTGCCCCCCCCATCCCCCGTCCTGGGCTGTTCTGGTGGGACTTGCCGCATGGCTCGCAGCCAGCAAAAAGCCCAGTCTCGCCGCCGGCCGCTGCAATGAAAAGCGCAAGCAAGCGGCACGGACGGCACATGTTGGAAAAAAACTTTTAAACTCTCCCCCCACCCATTCCCGGGCCAAAAAAGCAGGCGGAAAAATGCCTGCTTGACTAAGGGCGCAGGGCACCTACTGGAGGGGTGGTTTCTGGATCGGGGGGGTCCCGCCTCCCCCCCGTCCTGGGCAGCCGGACTCGAGTCGCCATTTCGCCATGCCATGCGGTGCGGGCGGGGGATCCAAAATGGGGCGGCGAACGCAATATTGTTTTTGAAATCGTGGTCCAAAAACACACACAAGCACAACAGAAACACGCGAAAATTTATAAACTGCCAGATTTTTCACAGTAGCAGTGGGTTTTTTCTTGCAACAAAATGTCTCTCCTCTCCTCCTCTGTCCTCCATTTTTTTTACTTTTTTTATTGTTTTTTTTTTTACACCTGCGCAATGATGGGGTGGCCGAGTGGCCAGCCATGTGGAAGTGGACGACTAAAATGGTCTGGGAGGTGGGCAAAGGGATTTTTTGGAGCCATCCCACCAGTCGCATGGCCACTTGGCCATGGAGACTTCTGGGATGTGCCAAAAAGCCCCCTAATCAAAAACCTGCCCTAGCCCCCTCAAAACCCTTACCCTAATCCTTGACTCCTTACCCATACGTCACAGACTGTCTTCTTAGTGGGTCAGAGAGGCACCCAGAGGTGCAACCCACTAGCCCACCGTAACCTTACCCGTCACTAGCCTAACCCTAGCCCTTGCACTAAGCCACCTTAAAGCCAGATCTACTTGCTTGCATTGCACTACACACAGTAAGTACAATTCCCTTCTGTGTGAGACATGGTGGTGCGAGAGCCTTGTGCAGGGAAGGCATGACGCTATCACTCTCACTGGTCTCATAGCCTGCAACTGGTATGCATATCCATATGGCTATTGCATACCATTTTGCAGCAGCAGCAGGTGAGGAGGGGAGACCCCCATGTAGAGGGGTCTCTTGGAGCCTGCTTCCCCTTCCTAGTGGGTGAGGATAGGAGGCACCCACGGGTGCTTCCAGGAGCCCACTTTAGGTTTTATAGCGGGCCAGAGGAGGCACCCACCCCACAGAGGTGCCTCCAGGAGCCCCCTTGGCCACACCCCTCCCCCCAAAAAAAACCAGTACTAACGACAAAAAAACGAAAAAACGAACTGACTAATTTTTGCGAATTTTCGCGAAAACCGGAAACGAGCCGAAACGGGACCGGCCCAACTAACAACTCGATTTTTTTTTCAAGTTGTGCCCATCTCTAGTCATGAAACAAGTCTGCTGACATGACTGCTGTAGGCATGTAGGGTCATGTGCAGGAAAATACTCATTAAAGCATCCTTACTCTAGGCTGCTAAGGGAATATGAATATGTTGGCACTATCTCAGGTAATTAATATATGTTTTCTGTTTTGGAAGAAAGCACACATACCATATTGCTATTTTGTTGATGATGTTGCCATTTTGTACTCTACACATTAAATATCTTCTTTTTATTATCAGAAACTACTGAAATAAATGTTGCAGATTATCTCCCCAGTTCTCCTTACCAGCCAGAATGGCAAATGGGAGCTACCCATCCCTGCAATCTAATATATATGTATATCTTCCAGCCTAGAATAGTAATATGCCCTACTATAGAATCATAGAATCATAGAGTTGGAAGAGACCTCCAGTCCAACCGCCTGCCATGCAGGAATCCCTATCACAGTACTCCCAACAGATGGACAGATATACTATTTTGGGGGCTGACCTGAGGTGCTTATAATGAAAGCTTGGATGGTGAAGCCAAACTTATATTTGGAAAATTCAGCAACTCATGTTCCCCCACCCCCTGGTTTTCAACCATACAATGAAATTTGCTCAATGAGGGGGAAAGTTTGTGAACAATCCTAGTGTTGAGTATGTTAGAATACATATACTCTTAATACCATAAATAATTACATCACAATTCAGAGTTTCATGTTTCAATATTTCATATCTTAGTTAATGATTAAATGATTAAATATTTAAATAAAAGGATGTCAACATCAATTAAACATTCATAAACTCCCTCACTAATGAACTCCCAAATTAGAAATCCCAAAGATCGTTGATGTCTGTCAGACTCACCAAGGTTCTCAAAGTGAGAGTATTCTTACCTGAATGTATTACAGAGTAACAATCACATTTGATTTGCAAATCTAAAATGCCCTACTTGTGTCAAATCGTCTTCATCTCTGGAATATGTTAGTACAGGAAAAAACTTTATTTTCCAATAATATATGACTTGTCAAAGTAGATGTGGAAAAAAGTTGAAATGCAGAATTGAGGCCACACTATACAATCACAATATTGCTCCATTGCTGAAGAAGTTCCAAGGCCACCCTTCTAGATGGTTAGTCCAATACTGTTTAGTAGATAAGAATTCTTATGTTACAGCCCAGGTAGCAAAGTTTTTTCTGGCCACCATATGCAAGAGAGCAGAGATTACCTCGACCATTCATCCATCTTCCTGATGTTTTTACCCATTCGTAGTTTTACTCTTTTTCATTGTTTTTATGATTTACTGTATATTTGTTTATACGGGTCATATGGCCGCAATAAAATTGAAAATTGAAAATTGAGGGCAGAGTGTGTTTTGGATTTTTCTAAAATGGTCTGGGAGGTGGGTAATAGGGATTGATATGGTTTTAGACACATGGCATTTGAGTATAAGTTTAAGGAATTGATTGGGTTATGGCTTCAGTTATATTCTTGTACTGGGGCAGGATAGCTATAATCAAGATCATCTTGGTCCTTTCTCCATGGAATCAAAACCATGGAGTTTATGAGTGCTGAGCCCCAAATCCTCTTAGGTAATGATGGTAAAGGATTATTTATTATGTCCCTCTTGTCCTCTATCCAGGAAGCTTCAGTTCCATAAGACACAAATAATGAAAATTATGTTATTTACTATCCATGTATTACTTTTTCTCTTCATAAAAATTCTTTGAATTCTGGGGACTGCAGATTAGCCTCACAAATCTGCAAGATGGGAAGCATCTATTCCCCCGACTCAGGTTTGAAGAGTTTATGAGAAGACCTGAGACAAGTGTTATGGGCAGACCTATGACAAGCCCCTCCCCCTGCCTCCCAGCTGGGGATCCTTGTCACGCTGGGATGTGGAGAAGGGCAATACAGATATCTGCTCATGTCAGAGTATGTATAAGAACTTGCAATAAAATGTGATTATATAGAAGCCTTTAGATCACACATCTCCAAATATCGGCACTCCTGATGTTTTGGACCACAACTCCCAGAATTCTAAGCTTGGAGCCCTACCGCAGTTAGGTTTTGAATCACCTTTTGCTAAAAGTCAAATCACCTTCCACATTTCTAATCGCTTTTTCCTTGGAGCCCCCTTGGCCACACCCCTTTTTGGCCGCGGTGTCGGTGTTTCTTGTGATGGCCACCAGGGGTGGTGGTTTTTTAAATTGATTTCTAGACCGCTTTTTGAAGCAATTTGGCTGAAACTCCGGACACCATGCACTGCTTTTTTCTTGGTTTCCCCCTCTGTATGCCTTATCCTGCCGTTGGAAAAGCAGAAAATTAGCTACATTACTTTGAATGGAAGAACAATGGCATGACGTTACCCTAAAAAAAAAAATCTGAAATAGAAGCAGATGATGGGGGAAATGACAGACAAAATCAGAACAAAAAGCAGTTTAGCAAAGTGCGGACGGGGAAACCGGTTCATGAGAAAACGCCAAGTGTGGGATGCTGAATCGCTTCAGCGACCACGTGACCAGGGGAGGGCAGAAGGCGATTCAAAACAAAAAGCGGTTGCTCTTTGAAGTGCGGTAGCGGCCTTAGATTGCAAAAGACAAAGGACACTGGTAGTTGTGGTCCAAAACATCTGGAGGGCCAAAGTTTAGACATGCCTGCTTTAGATGGAAAACTGATTCTAACATCTTCCAACATGATGTTTCAAAAGAATTTGGAGAATATTTGGTAAATAAATGAATCAGGCAAGGAGAAAGATGAAATTATATATATATTCAAAGTCACCTTTATTGGCATAAAATAGTCGTTAAAATAGTTACAATAGGCAAACCTCTCTGTGCCTGAATAGCGACCATATTAATCTGGGGTTACAATAAACCAGACTTAAAAGGAAGCAGGGCTATTCTTTTGAGAAACTAGTAATAAATATTTGGCTACTAGCTCTGTCACACTTTTATCTTTGTCTGCCAAGAGAGTAGCAGTAATAGTCTCAGGGGTTGTTGAAAGTTTGGAAATAATAGAGCCAATTAATTGTTGTCGATTAATATGATGGCTGGGACATCGAGTCACAATATGTGCAACAGAATCAGGTTCCAACCTGCAGAATTTACAGAGTCTGCTCTTGTAAGGCATTTTAGAGTATCTTCCTAAAATGACGGTGGAAGGAAAGATGTTCACTCTTGCCAGCATAAATGCCCGTCTCTCTTGAGGATTCAAGAGATTCTTGAAATAATTTGAACCAAATTCTGGGTTGAGGGTTAGGCCATAATGTAAAGGGGAACAAATTGGATTAACTCTTCCAACAATATTCTGTCTCTCAATGTCCCAAAGTCTTTGAAGAATAAAGTTGTATAAGAATTGTTCATTGCAGTTGGATAAATAGTCTAGATCAATTCCAATAGACCCTATCTTTATGCAGATGTTCTGATACCATTTGGATGTATAGGTGTCACTTAGTAGATCGTTTAGCAGGGAATTGGGGCACGTTTGAAAATGGATGCATAACCAATACTTGATAGTGGCCGTCCACGCTAGTGTTGAGGGCAAGTGAAGCCCAAGTTCACAGCATATTGTTGGTAGGTTGATCGAGTTTGGTACACCCAGGATACGACGTAAAAAAATAGCTGCAATATGATCTACTTCCTGATTGGCAGCCTTAATCCAGATTGGAACTCCATACAGGAGTTGGTTAGTTACTTTGGCCATGAAGACTTGGAGTGCGGCTGGAACGTACTGATTCCCAGAGTGAAAATGGAACCTTGAAATTGCCAGGAGGTGATTTTTTGAGGCAGCTAAAATTATATGGGACACCATGAAATATATGGCTTGAGAGTACGCAGTTAAACCAGCAAGTAAGCTATAAAAACTACAAGGAAAAAAGGAATTCAGGACTTAAAAATATGTAGACATATTTTGGAAGGAAAGTTCTTAAGAAAAAAAGGATAAGAATAGTATGTTAAAACAACAAGCAAAAAGGAAAGAATCAGAGAGGTATCATCTAGAAAAGGTATGAAGAAATTTTGAATTTAGTAATAAAAACTCTTAGTTACTTGCAAGAGCTACACAAATGAAAAAGAACAAAGGAAGCATAGGAGTAAGACAGAATTTGGGGGGTGGGGGAAGAGTGCAATAAAATGAGTATAAGATTGAGGCTCTCCAGGAGTTTAAAAGAAATTATACACCAGCAGAAACCCCCCATAAGAAAAAAAATTGCATGGAGGTTAACTTTAATTTTAAATAAAATAGAAGGAGATAAAGAAAGGATGGGATAATTTATTACAGAAGAGGAAATAGAGGGGGGTATAAAGGAATTGAAACCAAGGAAAAGTAAGGGAATAGATAGATTAGGCCCAGAATAATACAGTCATTTTTAAAAGACCTAATACCCAAATTCAAAACATTATATAATAACATTTTAAAGGGGAAAGAAATCCCTCAGTCTTGGAAAGGAATCAACGGCTGTATTAATATTAAACTTGGTAAAGATCCCTTGGATATGGGAGTATACAGACCAATTTCACTGTTAAATCAATATGTAATTTACTGCAATCCTGGCAAACAGACTAAATGATTTTATTGGGGCTTATATAAAGAAAGATCAAATACATTTTGAAAGGGAGACAGATGGTTGACTAAATGAGAACAGTTTTAATACAATATTCTTAATGAAAGAAGCAAAAGCAAAGGCTGGTGTTCTATTGTTAGATATTTTCAAAGGATTTGATTTGGTGGAGTGGAGTATGTTAAAGATGATCACAGAACTAGGTTTCGGCACTTACTTTAAATATATAATGTAAGGGCTATATTCACAAACTATTTCTAGAGTAATATGGTATATCAAAACTAATACCCTTAGGTCATGATATGAGACAAGGCTGCCCATTATCTCTAGTATTTATGTTAATAATAGAAATGTTATCGCAATCAATTAGAAAGGTTAAACAAATAAAGGGAACAGGATATATGGAAGCTAGTAAGATAAATGATTTGCAGATGATATCTATTAACAATTAAAATCCATTAGAAATGATTGAGAAGGTGAAAGAACATTTAAAACAGTTTGAGGAAATATCAGGTTTAAGCATAAATTGGAGTAAATCAAATGCATATTAAACTATGAAAAGCAAGAAAAGCTATATATGAAAATAATTTTGGGGGGAAAATTAAACATTTCATTAAATACTTGGGCATAATCATAATATGGGAGACTTGGGATATAATTAAACTGAACATGGAGAAGTTGAAGAAAGAGAGTAGTAATCAAATAAATGAATATCAAAAATTAAAGATCTGGTTTGGTATAACAGCAATTCTGAAAAAAAATATGTCAAAACTATTTTTTATTCTAAATGCTCCCAATAAAGATAAGAAAAAACAATAAAAGAATGGGAGAATTTGATAAGTACTGCCATGGAAACAAAAGAGATTATTAAGAGATTGTGGTACATTCCATCAAAGATGGGATGTTGAGGCATATCCAGCATTATTTTATATTATATGGCAAACCAATAAAGGCATGTTTCAGATAGTATATTAAACAATAATAATTTTATATGAAAATAATTTGAAAGTAAATTTACAGAACATTCTTTTCAAATAAAGAATTGGAAAAAAGTAAGTTATTAAACAAATTTACAAAAACTATGTTAGAAAGTTGCAGTAGTTATAAAATAATATTGAGACCACCAATATCCACTCTGACACAGGTAGTTGACATAAAGAGCTTCCCAGAAAATCTTAAAAGGAAATTAAAGGAGTTAAAAAAAGATAAAGGGATTACAAAAACTAAGGAATGGATGGGAAAAAAAATAGGATGAAGATCAAATGACAGAAGTTTGAGAGAAGAGGGCTTCACATAGTCACATATAATCCAAATAAAAAATGGACCAAAGAATGGAAACAGATGGAAGGAAAGGGATGAAGATTGAGAACTTGAAGACTATGTAGAAAAAAAGACAAAATGAAGAAACAACAAAGAATAGGAAGGAAATTGTAAGCAAAATATATAAATTATTGGTACAAGTAGAATATCAGTGATAAAACTGTTGTGGGAATAGGATTTGGGTGAGGAAATTAAAGGGGAAGAATGGAGCAAGATATGAAATAAAAGGAAAAGGGAAATATGCCAGTAAAAATTAAAGAAAATTGTTAAAAGGTAATATGGAGATAGTAGTTTATACTTGTTAAACTAAATATGATAAATAAATACTTATCACTTCTATGCTGGAGGTATAAGAAAAAGAACGATATGGAGAGGCGGTGGTATTGTAAAAAAGAAGAAGGAAATAATGGAGTCTGATTTCTAATGCAATAAAAGACAAAATGTGTATGGAGACACATTTATCTCCAATGAAAGCTTTACTGAACATTGTGAATGACAAACAAGTGAAGAGAAATAAAAAGCAGCTCATTATCATAATAGTAGCTGTAGCAAGGCTTCTGAGAAACTTCAGCCTCATGGATTTCCAAGCCCTCAATAACCAATTTTCCATGCATTCTCTTTCAAAATTTGTGTAATTGGGATTCCTCCAAGAATTTTAGCTTAGTTAAAATAATGTATCAATTTCTTCAGAACTTAGTTGCAGTTCAACATTCAAAGAAATGGTAACATGAGGTAAATAGTACCTCATCGACTACCTCCACCTAAAAGATTTCAGTTTGTGGTTCAACTGAGTTGTAGGTCTTATTAAAGGTAGAAAAAGTTCTGAAATGATTTATCTTTGTCTCATTTATTTAGATCACAGACACTTGACATTTTAACGGGGTGTGTAAACATTTTATATCCACTGTATCTAGTGAACTCCCAGTGGCATTTGGTGAGACCATTTTGGGGTACAGAAAACTGAACTAGATGGGCCCTTGACCTGATCCAGAATGGCTCTTCCTATGCTCTTATGCTAAGCCTATCAAAATATTTTTAAATTTTGTTTCTGTCTTCAAAGAAATTTACCTTTTCACCCAATTTTATGTTGTCAGTAAATTAATGAGTATTCCCTGTTAAGGAAAATGCTATGCAACAATAATGATGAATTTGCTACTGGACCTATAAACTGTGTCAAAGGTAAAGCACAGCAGGTGCTTGATTACTGAAAACTGCAAGTCATCATGATTTAAGCACTGCTTGATTGGTGGGCCTGTGTCTATATTGAAGACTGACTACTCTGTGTGTTCTTTGGTCCAGTTTGAGCTTTGGCCTGACTGGTGGTACACTCTTGTGAAAGGATTTTCTTGGTTTCTGGCTTATTTGTTGAATCTTATGTTGGAGTAAGAAGACACTGTTTCCTCCGTGTGTGCGTGCGTGCGCGCGCTTGCGTGCGTGCGTATTATTACTTAAAGGGTTGGCTGCTGCACAACACTCATTTGACTTTAACAGGTTATGTGCCCAGCAGAATTCAAATCCAGGACCCAGTGAAAACACTAGAGTGGTATGTGTTCTTCTTTCTCCCATTTGTATACAGAGTCTCTGTGAAGCTGTGTGTCTAGCAGTGGTTGCTTATCAGAAGAAGCATGATGTCTGCAGGTGCTGTAGGATGTTTCCCAGTGACACACCTGAATGACACAAACTATTCGCAGTGGGCTATTAAAAAGGAACATTTTCTGAAATGTGAAGGGCTATGGAAATGTGTCACTAACCCACCTGCGCAGCCAACTGAAGAAGAACTTAATACTGATGAAAAGGCTTTGGCAAGTTTGGTGCTTTGTTTAGAAGATGTACAATTAGTTAATGTTCAGGGATTAACTATAGCCAAAGTTTGTTGGGAACATTTAAGAGGGCATCTGTGAGAGTCTGCTTGTAGAGATGGGCACGACTTGAAAAAAAAAATTTCGAGTTGTCGTTAGTCGGGCCAGTCCCGTTTCGGGTCGTTTCCGGTTTTCGCGAAAATTCGCAAAAATTAGTCGGTTCGTTTTTTCGTTTTTTTTCGTTGTCGTTAGTACTGGTTTTTTTGGGGGGGGAGCAGGCTCCTGGAGGCACCTCTGTGGGGTGGGTGCCTCCTCTGGCCCGCTATAAAGGGAAAGTGGGCTCCTGGAGGCACCCGTGGGTGCCTCCTGCCACTAGGAAGGGGAAGCAGGCTCCAAGAGACCCCTCTACATGGGGATCTCCCTTCCTCACCTGCTGCTGCTGCAAAATGCTATGCAATAGCCATATGGATATTGCATAACATAATGTGCAGACGTGAGACCAGTGTGAGAATGATAGGGTCATGCCCGCCCTGCACAAGGCTCTGGCACCACCATGTCTCACACAGAAGGGAATTGTACTTGCTGCGTGTAGTGTAATGCAAGCAAGTAGATCTGGCTTTAAGGTGGCTTAGTGCAAAAGCTAGGGTTAGGCTAGTGACGGGTAAGGTTACGGTGGGCTAGTGGGTTGCACCTCTGGGTGCCTCTCTGACCCACTAAGAAGACAGTCTGTGATGTATGGGTACGGAGTCAAGGGTTAGGGTTAGGGGGCTAGGTCAGGTTTTAGGGGGCTTTTTGGCACATCCCAGAAGTCTCCATGGCCAAGTGGCCATGCGACTGGTGGGATGGCTCCAAGAATTTGCATGGTTGTCCACTCCCACATGGCTGGCCACTTGGCCAGCCCATCATTGCGCAGGTGTAAATAAAATAAAATAAAATAAAATCAATGGAGGACAGAGGAGGAGAGGAGAGACATTTTGTTGCAAGAAAAAACCCACTGCTACTGTGAAAAATCTGGCAGTTTATAAATTTTCGCGTGTTTCTGTTGTGCTTGTGTGTTTTTGGACCACGATTTCAAAAACAATATTGCGTTTGCCGCCCCATTTTGGATCCCCCGCCCACACCGCATGGCATGGCGATGGCGACTCGCGAGTCCGGCTGCCCAGGACGGGGGGGGAGGCGGGACCCCCCCTCCAGAAACCACCCCTCCGGTAGGTGCCCTGCGCCCTTAGTCAAGCAGGCATTTTTCCGCCTGCTTTTTTGGCCCGGGAACGGTGGGGGGGAGAGTTTAAAAGTTTTTTCCTGTGCCGTCCGTGCCGCTTGCTTGCGCTTTAATTGCGGGCGGCCGGCGGCGAGACTGGGCATTTTGGTGGCTGCGAGCCTGCGGCGAGTCCCACCAGAGCAGCCGAGGACGGGGGATGAGGGGGGAGGCCGGGGACCTCCAGAAACAACCCCTCTGGTAGGTGCCCTGAGGCACGGCAGGCATTTTCCCGCCTGCTTTTTGGCCGGGAACCGGGTTTTTTAACTTTTAAAAACTTTTTTTCTGTGCCGCGTGTGGCATCGCGCGATCTCGCGATGCAAGGAACGAGCACGACAAATCAGACCAAAATTGTTCGTTCGTCGGTTCGAGCTCGAAGTCTGGGGGAGTAATTCCCGTTACCGTTTCCGTAGAGTAACGGAACTGAGTAACGGAAACGGAAACGGAAATACCGCTAAGTCGTGCCCATCTCTATCTGCTTGTTCTAAGTTCTCCCTAAAAAGGAAACTTTATAAGGCTTGACTGAAGCCTGGAGAGAAAGTTTTTGCTCATTTACAAGACATGAAAAGATCTTTATGGAACTTGAAGAGATAGGTTTGACTTTTAAAGAGCCTCAAAAAACTTATGTGATCCTGAGCTCACTTAGTGCTGAATGGGAACTATTTTGTACAAAGCATGGAGTCAATGAATGAAAGATACTTGACAGTGAGTTATATTACTGGAAGCCTTTTAGAAGGGCAGCAAAGACCCGATATGCATCTGGATTGTGTCAATAATGTTGGTTGATTACTGCCTCAGCAGGAGCATTTACCTCCAGTTAGTAAGGAGACAGGCAAGGCATTAATTGTGAAAAAAATGCTTCAGGTGTGGATCCTTCAAATATTTGGAAAGGAGTTGTCCCAACAAACATCAGAGCAACATTGAAACCAGCAAGAAAAGGAAACCATGTGACCAGAGGGCCAGTATGCTGATTTCTGCTATAAAAACATCAGAAGTTACCGGTAGTTCTAAATATGTATTGATTATTGATAGTGGAGCTTCTGAGAACCTGTCTCCCAACAAAAGACTATTTCATCATTCCAATGAAACAAGGAAGTTTGTCATGTTGGCTGATGGACAAGCTGCATCTGTAGAAATGTATGGGACTATTTATTTTCCTTGCTTTAATAATGAATTTCATAATATTTTATTTGTCCCCTTGTTGAAGCATAATCTTTTGAGTGTTAATCAGCTTAGCAAACTAAGTTACCAAGTGGTATTTGAGAAGGGCAAGTGTGGTATTTGAGAAGGGCTGGCCCTGGCGGTGTTGAGGTGGTTTACAGTGGAGGCGAGGTGGCTGTGTTCTTATATTTGGCAGCACTCATCGATGGAGGAGTGGCAATAGTGGTGAGAGCGTGGGTGAAGGCGTTGGCAGCGTGGGGGTTGGCAGTGTTCACGCTGAGGTTGCGGCCCTGTTCTCAGCTGAAGATGCCACGTGGTCTCCTTTGAAGGAGCCACTGCTACAGCTATAATGAACAACTGTATTGGGAGGAGCCACTCGTCTCCCCTTCCTACTTATTGGGAGGACTAGGACTTTCCCGCTGGCTGCCTGCTTGCAACTGCGGCTACCCTTTTGAATGCCTGGAGGACTCTCCCGCTGTGTGATTCTTTGCGACCAGGGGGCTCTCCTGGGGTGCCTGGAGGACTTTCCAGCTATGTGCGCACTGAGTGCCTGTTTACGGCTGGGGGCTCCCTTGAGGTGAATGGAGTGGCCGCGGGGCAAATTTACATCATCATTTTCAGCCGGGATGCTGCCTGTAAATGCTGCATAGTTGTCAACTTCTGCAAGTGTGTTCTGCTCCTTGAGCCGGCTTTAGACTGGGGAGGAGACTTCTCCCATTACATTACCATCCATTACCATCCATGGTCTGAGGAGGCTGGACATATTATTATTTATTTATTTATTTATTTATTTATTTATTTATTTATTTATTTATTTATTTGTTTATTTATATTATTACTTGGTTTTTTTCCTCTTTTTTCTTTCTTTCTTTAAAATGTTTTACATTGTTTTAGTCAGGGGTGGGAGGGGTGTTGTTGATTTTTGATTTGAATTTTGTCCTGAGTTAGTGTTCTGTCCTTATTCCCTTCCTGTGTTCCACCCTTGCAACTGCCAATATTTTTGGGCTCTCCTATCTCAGTGGTGTTGAGCCATGGGAGGTTTGCTTTGGGCCAGAGGGTCGATCGGGTAAGGAGAACTCGGGACAGAGATTTGGTGCCTATCCCCTGTTCTGATCCTCCGGCCCATTGCCACATACCAGGAAACCATTCTGTCTGTGCTTCTGACCTGTCCTGTTTGCTGATTAATGCCAGGTCGATTCATAATAAGATCCCCATCATCCATGACTTGATTGTGAATGAGCGGGCTGACCTGGCTTTCATCACAGAGACCTGGGTGGGTACAGATGAGGGAGCATCCCTCTCCCAGCTGCACTCCCAGGGGTAGTGTGTTCAGCATCTGGGCAGGTTGGAAGTTTGGGGTGGTGGGGTGGCTGTTCTTTATAGGGAATATTTTCATGTCAGCAAATCCGCGATGTTGGTGTGTCTGGGGTTGGAATATCTACACCTTGTGGTGTGTCAGAGGGATAGGTTTGGGATTGTTCTCATGCACCGTGCTCCTTGCAACCCTGCACTCTTCCTTCCAGAGCTCACAGAGTTCATCTCGGCGGCACCGTTGAGGTCCCCCCACCTTTTGGTGGTTGGGGATTTCAATGTGCATGCTGAGCACGGACTCTCGGGAGCAGCTCTGGAATTCATGGAGTCCATGTCCTCCATGAACCTGTCACAGTTTGTCATCGGTCCCACTCACAGGGGTGGACATACCCTGGACCTGATTTTTGCCTCCACATCTGTGGGTTTTGACATGGGGGTCAGAAATGTGTGTTACCGGTCCATGTCATGGTCAGATCACTATTTGCTGACCTTTTCCCTGTCAGTCACCACCCCACCTAATGGGGAGCCTGGCCCTTCCATCTGGGCCCACCCCTGAAGGCTCCTGTTACGTTCTCAGAGGCATTTGGGGGATTACCAGTAGGTCTGGTTGACGATCTGGTTGACTGCTTGGTGGACAAGTGGTTTGAGAGTGTCACCAGGGTTGTTGACTGGATTGCCCCCAAGCACCTCATCCAATGCCGAGTCCACTCCTCCCCGTGGTTCATGGCAGACTTGCGGGTGATGAAGCAAGAGCGGAGGAGGCTTGAGAGCAGATGGATGAAGGACCGGATGGAAGTGAATCTGTCTGCAGTTACGGTGTTGACCAGATGCTATGTTAGAGCAATCAGGGATGCCAAAAGATCTTGCGCCTCACTGAGAATTGGTGAGGCCTCCAACTGCCAGCGGAAATGTTCCAGGTGGTTCGATACCTCACCAATCCTGGTCTGTTGGGGCCTCTTCCTAGTGATTTCACTAATGAGTCATTTGCAACCTTTTAATAATCTAAAATAGAGACCATCTGTTCTGACCTGCACTCTGGTTGCCCTGATCTGTCCCTGAGTGTGGCAGGTGCTGCACCCCCTCGGTCTCCTCGGTTTGTTGAGATTGACCCTGTTGCACCAGCTGAGGTGTCCAGGGCACTGGCTTGTTGCAGCCCAGCAGCTTCTCCATTTGACCCCTGCCCATCTTGGCTTACTAAGACCACCAGAGGGAGCGTGCCTGAATGGATTTCATTGATTGCCACTGCCTCCTTTAGGGATGGGATTTGATGATCCCATTCTTAAAAGACCAGGTTTGGATGTAGACAATATGTCTAATTAACGTCCTGTAGCCAATGTTCCCTTCATGGGCAAGGTTGTGGAGCATGCGGCTCCAGTCATTTCTGGAGGAGAACCTTGTCTTGGATCCTTTCCAGTCTGGGTTTAGGCCGCATCATGGGACTGAGACTGCCCTGGTCACACTGCAGGATGACCTGATGAGGAGGGCTGACAGGGGTTGCTCTACCTTGCTGGTCCTTCTCAACCTGTCAGTTGCCTTTGATACCATCGACAATGGTATCCTCCTAGGCCAGCTCTCTGAGGTGGGGATTGGGGGTCTAGGCTTTCACTGGCTCCACTCCTTCCTCGAGGGCCATGCTCAGCGAGTGAGCTTGGGGGGTGATTTGTCGTCTCACTGGACACTCTCTTGTGGGATGCCCGGCTATCTCCCCCATGCTCTTTAATATCTACATGAGGCCACTGACTGAGGACATCCGGAGTTTTGGAGCTTGCTGTCTTCAGTATGCTGATGACATGCAGCTCTATCTCCTTCTCCACCTCTGCAGTGGAGGCTGTCCAGACCCTTGATCACTGCCTGGCTGTGGTCTTGAAATGGACCAGGACTGACAGGCTCAAGCTCAATCCCAAGAAGACTGAGCTTCTGTTCTTCGGGGGTGCCCCAGATGGGTACAGTGGCCCTCTTCCCAGTCTGTTGTCGTCTGCACTTGTGTTCATATACTGGGTCCCCCCCTCTTCTTTGTCTTTTTCTCCTTTTTCATTTCCTTAGTATTATTATGTTTTTGGGTGTTGTTTTATAAGTTGTTATTGTAAACCACCCAGAGTTGCCATTTGAGGAAAATTGGACTGCAGTATATAAATAATGACTTGGAGGAAGGAATAGAGAGTATGCTAATTAAATTTGCAGATGATACTAAATTGGGAGGGGTTGCTAATTCCCCAGAGGATAGGATGAAAATCCAAAAGGTCCTTGACAGATTAGAATGCTGGGCCAAAGCTAATGGAATGGATTTCAACAGAGGGAAATGTAGGGTGCTACATCTAGGTAAAAAGAATGAATTGCACAGATATAGGATGGGGGACACTTGGCTGGAGAATAGTACCTGTGAAAGGGATCTGGGAGTCTTGGTGGACCATAGATTGAACATGCGGCAGCAGTGTGATGCGGCAGCCAGGAAAGCCAATGTGATTCTTGGTTGCATCAACAGAACCATAGTGTCTAGATTAAGGGAAGTGATAGTCCCACTCTATTCTGCTCTGGTCAGGCCCCACCTGGAGTACTGTGTCTAGTTCTGTGCACCTCAGTTTAAAAAGGATGTTGACAACCTCAAGCAGGTGCAGAGGAGGGTGACCAGGATGGTTGAGGGTCTGGAGGAAATGTCTTATGAGGAACAGCTTAGGGAACTGGGAATGTTTAGCCTCTCTAAAAGAAGGATGAGGGGGGATATGATAGCTATGTTTACATATTTGAAAGGATGTCATATTGAAGAGGGAACAGGTTTGTTTTCCATGGCTTCAGAGACTAGGACTCGGGACAATTGTTTCAAACTATGGGAAAAGAGATTCCATTTGAACATTAGGAAGAACTTCATGACAGTTAGAGCTGTTCGGCAGTGGAATATGCTGCCACAAAGGGTGGTTGAGTCTCCTTCTTTGGAGGTTTTTAAGCAGAGGCTGGATGGCCATCTGTCGAAAATATTGTGATGGGGTTCCTGCATGGCAGGGGGTTGGACTAGATGGCCCTTGAGGTCTCTTCCAACTCTATGATTCTATGATTCTATGATTCTAAATATAAAAATAAGAAACAAAAAAAAACAAACAAATAGGTGTGTACAAGAGGGGACTTCTGGTTCAAGCTACACCACTGTGACACAGCTTGATAGGTGTTCCAGTTGATCAAGTTGAATTCCTTCAGATAAAGAGGCCCCTAAGGGGATAAATTTCCCTGGAGGGGAAACAAAAAAGGCAATGCCTACAAACACAAAGGGATATGTGTTGAACTTCAGTAGAAGCAGGAAAATGCCTTATCACCCACTGGGGGAAGACTGATGCCATTCTGGTGGAGGCACAGCTGTCACTGCTGGACTCTGTAAATAAACTATATATATTTGGCATGTTGTGAGTAGATCTGCTTCCCCCTTTACTTATCTATGGGAAGCCCCTCCATGTATTTTGATAGCTTTCTTCAAATAAGTATCAAACCTCCTCCTCTTCTGGAAGAGGCTCTAAGTAAAAAGGTGAATATTTTGAAAAGACATGTACAAAGATTTATTCCCCCACACTATATTATATCCTCTCTGCTCTATTGCTTTTCTTTTGAGGAAATTAGTTTATGTTTTTATGCTCTTTGGTATGTGGTGACTCTAAGATGCAACCCTAAAGGAAATTACTTTATGTTTTTTGTACTTTCAGTATCTGCTGGACTTAATGACACAGTTTTAAGAGCAGCATTGGAGAAGCTGTTTGTTAAAGAACTTTATTCGACCTTGAGATAATGTCACATTTTGAAAACAAAGACTGGACAATAGCTATTCCTTGTCTCTTGGACTTCAGTCATCTCCTTCTATACCCCTCCCTTTTGGAAATTAAATGGCAGAAACTATGATTTCAAGCAATTTTAACTTTTTGTTGAGAGCCAAAAAAAACCCAAAACCCAACAACAACCCACAATGGAAAACACAATGGATTGTGAAAATATCTGAGTAAAAAATCACAAATACACTATTACCTGGATTACAAAGAATAAATAGATATGTTAGACTCAACCTCTACAGATACAAAAATTTCCAATCCTGATAAAGTAACAGAAATAGAGATTATAGGAGAGTTTCTGGGAGAAACCGGTGAGTCATTGTTAGTTAGAGGCTTTTTTTTTTTAAACGAGCCCTTTAACAAGGCCTTTTAACCTCTTAAAATCTAAACTCTCTGTTGCTAGAGAATTTATTTTATCAGAGTAAACAGAGAATACATCATGCTACCGAGAGCTATATTTATATATTTAACAGAAATAGAGTAAACACCAGACTCCAAGCTCCAGATGACAACAGCAGGAACTATGCAAGCTAGACCTCAATGCAAACTCTTGGATAATATGAAATCCCTGGGAAAAACTGAAATTAGCTCAAATCAAGAGATTATAACAGAACAGAGGGCAGATCGCAACATGAACACAAATATGACAAGAATGGTGCAAGCTAAGCCCATAGATGTGCCAAGTCCACATAATATGATAGGCACATATGTTTTACTTAATATGGGTGCCAAAAAGAGGAAAATTTGGGACTTTCTCAGTAGTAGAGTGACCTTCAAGATTACTATCAAGATTACCTTCAGAGAACCTTCAGAAGGACGTTCTGAAACTAGAAATAGAGGCCTCATCCAAAATGATTCGAATCCAAAACCTGCCCCAAGAAGAGAGCGAAGATCTGTATAAATCTGTTGGAGGAGCTTTGGCAGATTTGCTGAAGGCCCCCTTGGATGACTTCCTTAGAGAGGTTGATGTCATCTATCGTCAATTCACAGCCTTCATAAGAGAGCAAAGAAGGCCCCCGGAAGTGGTGGTGAAATTGTCACAACGTCACATTTGAGATTCAATTTTGAATTTTTCTCAAGACCGAGAGATAAAAATTAAAGAATCCAAATCAATATCCTGAAAGACGTCCCCTGGAAAGTTTGTCAATCATGGAAAGAGTACAGCTTTATGACAAACCTTCTGCTCAAACAGAATATAAGATACAAATGGATCTACCCAGAAGGCTTGATTTTACAATAGGAGAAGAAAACCCGAAGGCTGGACTCCCTTTAAAAAGCAAGGGCATTTGCTGAAGAAAATGCTGATAAACTGGGATACATTTTTTCCTCCACCCCCGGCACCTCCTCGGATGACGATGTGACCAGCGCGCACACCAATCCAGAGACCCAACCAGTCTCAGAAGAGGTGACTGCTTTTCAGAAGAAGGACAACGACGATATGGGAGCTGCTAAGTCAAAGAGACAGCTGAAGTTGGGGAAGAATCGATTACATATTTGTTCCTAACGATACTTCACATAGAGTGACGAAAGTGGAAATTCTACCTAAAACGATCTCAGATCATAATGCAATTGTGATGGAAGTTAAAACAAAACTGCAAGGTTTATACCGCTGGAGATTGAATGAAAGCTTATTGGATGAGACAGAGACTTTGCAAATAGCGAAAAAAACTTTTAGAGACTATTTGGAAAATAATTGGAGAAGAGAAACACCAATAAACTTTGTATGGGATGCGAGTAAAGCTGTCATGCTAGTTCTCTTTATTCAAAGAAATTCATATCAGAAGAAACAGAAAGAAAAAAAGAAATATGAGATCCTAAAAGAAATGGTGGAGACAGAGGGAAAATTGGTGGAAAAACCAAAGGAACAGAAATGGATTCAAAAATTAAAGATGCTCCAAACCCAGTTGTCAATGGTTATCAATCAAGAAATTGAATGGAAGGTTAAGATGATGAGACAAAGAAACTTTGAATCGGCAAATAAAATAGGGAAACTGCTGGCCTGGCAACTCAAATGGAAGCAAAAACAAAAGGTGGTGAACAAATTAGTAATAGATAAGAAATTAGTGGATGACCCAAGAGAAATTGTAAAGGTGTTTCGGAATTTCTATAGTGATTTATATATGAAGAAAAAAGAGGATCCGGAACAGATTGATAGATATTTAAGAGAAAATGGATTGGGGAAAATTTCAACAAGCCAACTGTCGATATTGAGTGAGAAAATTACCCCACATGAAGTACAAAGTGCAATAGAGAGGGCGAAATTAGGAAAATCACCGGGTCCAGATGGCCTGACTGCAAAATATTATAAAAAACTGTCAGATGAAATGTTACCAATAATGGTCGAGGTGATGAATGAAGTGTTAGAAAAAGGAGTTATACCTAATACCTGGAAGGAGGCGTATATAACATTGATCCCAAAGGAGAACTCGGATGTGACGGATGTCAAAAACTATAGGCCTATTTCCCTTTTGAATGGAGATTATAAATTATTTGCCGATGTTTTAGCCAATAGATTAAAAAGGGTGCTAAATGAATTACTACATAAAGATCAAGCGGGGTTTCTTCCTGGCAGACAGATGAAAGATAACATAAGAAATATAATTGATATAATAGAATATCTAGAAGTCAGGAAGGAGAAAGAAGCTGCTCTGATATTTATTGATGCTGAAAAAGCTTTTGATAATGTTTCCTGGCAATTTATGAAGAAGAATTTGGAATATATGGGAGTGGGAACAAAGTTTTGGAATGGTGTTAATGCAATATATAATGAACAGAAAGCAAGTTTATTGGTTAATAATGTGATAACAGAAAGTTTCCCGATTGGGAAAGGTACAAGACAAGGGTGCCCATTGTCTCCATTGCTGTTTATTAGTGTATTGGAAGTATTGTTAGTTAAACTGAGAAATATGGGGACATTTAAAGGTATAAGTGTGGGGGATAAGGAATATAAACTAAAAGCATTTGCTGATGACTTGGTTCTGACATTAGAGAATCCTAAAGAAAGTATTATTGAGGTGATGAAGGCAATCGAAGAATTTGGTAATTTAGCTGGCTTCAAACTGA
Organism: Phrynocephalus guinanensis; assembly: GCA_037367245.1. Classification (NCBI taxonomy): domain Eukaryota; kingdom Metazoa; phylum Chordata; class Lepidosauria; order Squamata; family Agamidae; genus Phrynocephalus; species Phrynocephalus guinanensis. The sequence continues at coordinate 3,423,863 of CM074742.1, read as the reverse complement.
ATAAGAATAAGACAAAGGTCTTATTGAAAAATGTAACTAAGAAAGATAGGGAAGAATTTGAAAAATTGTCTGCTCTCTCAGTTGTGAAAAAAGTTAAATATTTGGGAATTAATTTATCTCTTACGAACCTGAATCTCTTTGAGGATAATTACATTAGGGTTTGGAATTTGATTAAGAGAGATCTGGAAACATGGAATAGACTGAATCTGTCATTGATGGGAAGAATTTCGGTGATAAAGATGAACGTGCTACCAAGGTTGTTATTTTTATTTCAAATGATCCCAATAATTAAAGGGACAGGCCACTTTAAGGAATGGCAGAAGATATTGTCTAAATTTGTCTGGCAAGGCAAGAGACCGAGAATAAGATTCAAATTATTAACAGATGCTAAGGAAAGGGGAGGTTTTGCCATGCCAGACCTGAGATTATATTATGAAGTGGCCTGCCTCGGTTGGATAAAAGAATGGATAACTTTAGTTGATGGAGATCTTTTGGATTTAGAAGGTCATGACAATAGATTTGGTTGGCACGCTTATCTTTGGTATGATAAAGTGAAAGTACATAAAAGTTTTACGAATCATGTAATTAGAAAGTCATTACTTCAAGTCTGGGAACGATTGAAACCTTTATTAGAGAGACACACCCCGAGGTGGTTATCTCCGATTGGAAGCATTGGCGATCAAGAGGAAAGATGCAGAAGGAGTGGGGATCACATATGGGGATGTGTTATTCTTCTCAGAAAAAGGCCCAAGATTGAAATCTTATGAACTGTTAAAAGAGAGGTTAACAGGTTGGTTTCAATACTATCAATTACATGACACTTTTCAGAAAGACAGAAGGATGTCTGGGTTTGGAGAGAAGGAATCTAAGTTTCAAACCATAATTATGGCCCAAAAAAGAAATTGTTGACTAGATTATATTTTTTTTTGTTGGAGTTGAATTTAAAAGATGAACAAGTCAAAGAATGTATGATAAAATGGGCCATGGATTTGGGTCATAATATTGAGTTAGATGTGTGGGAAAGATTGTGGAAAAAGAATATGAAGTTTACCGCATGTACTTTGATAAAAGAAAACTTGTTGAAAATGATGTATAGATGGTATATTACCCCAACGAAATTAGCAAAGATGTACAGGATGAAAGATGATTATTGTTGGAAATGTAAAAAGAAACAAGGTGACTTTTATCATATGTGGTGGACTTGTGAGAAAGTGAAGGAATATTGGGCATGGATATATGATGAGCTCAAAAAGATGTTAAAGTGTACATTCCCAAAACGACCTGAACTTTTTCTGTTAGGGTTGGTGGATAATGAAATTAAAGGAGCAGACAGGACGTTATTTTTATATGCAACAGCAGCGGCACGAATGCTCCTGGCTCAGAACTGGAAGACAACGTATATACCGTCTTTGGATGAATGGAGGGCAAAATTACTGGACTTTGCAGAGATGGCCAGACTGACTTGCAGACTGAGGGATCAAGACAACCAGAGGTTCCAAAATGACTGGCAAAAATTTAAGAACTACATGGAGATCAACTGTAATGAATTAAAGACTCTTTCCGGATTAGGATAGAACTCGAAGGACTATTGTCTACTTTTAGAACCTTTTCTATAAGTATATAGAATGGGTTTGTTGGAAAGGAAGGCTGGGAGATGAGCAACGTTAAAACCGCGCGAAGAACAGAGGGAAGCCGAACCTTAGTGATAGATTGACTTTATATGGTTAATGTTTTGAATATGTTCTTTTTTCTTTTGTACTCTAAATTCTTTAATAAAAATGTTATTAAAAAAACAACAACAAAGAGACAGCTGAGGGAGAAAAAAAACGATAAAAATACTACTATAAGTAACAAAGATGGCGCAAAAAATTATTACATGGAATGTGAGAGGATTAAATTTGCCCACCAAATGGAATAAAGTCTTTAACCTTCTCCAAAAGGAGAGACCCCAAGTCACCTGTATTCAGGAAACCCACATTCTTCAGAAACATCAGAAACAGTTAGATAGGGGGAAATTAGGAAAAATGTTCTCCACCTCCCATAAAGACAAGAAACTAAATGGTGTGGCCCTCTATATTAAACTCGAGTTGGAACCAACTCTCCTGGAAAAAGACTCTAATGGTAGAATGATCCTTGTGCAGGCCAAAATCCGAGGTAAAATCACAATCATCGTTGGTATATATACTCCTAATGACAAACTTGAAAGAATTAAATTTTTTAATGATTTATCACAAAAACTTCTGCATTTTGATAACCAACAAGTGATTGTGTTGCAGGATTTCAATGCAGTCCACGTTCCAGAACTAGATAAGAAAACTGTCAAGGGGGCAAAGCCCAAATCTGCAGTCAATACATTACTAAAATCCTTCCCGGAAGCAATAGATATCTTGGAACTGCAAGACATCTGGAGAAGGAAAAATCCCCTACAGAGTGAGTTCACCTTCTTTTCGAACCCCCATGTTTCGTTTTCATGCATTGATATGTTTTAGGTTCCTATGGACCTGCTGATTTACACCTCAGACTTAGGGACCCTACCCAGGACAATATCCGATCACGGTGCTATCCTATGGACATTGAAAGGATCCAACAAACCCCGACACTGGAAAATTAATTCCACTCTCTAGTTGGACAAAACATTTCCCCTTGCCCCATTAGAGCAGCAAAAGCCTTCCTCCAGTGGTATAAAGTGGGAGAAGGCCCATTATTAAGATACATTGATGGTCTCTCTGACCCATTACCAGTTTGATCTGTGCAGGACCTTAGAGTTCTGTGCACAACCTTAGAAGTGGCAGGTTTTCCACCAAGAGATTTTCCTACATACTCCTTTCATATCAGTGCAGCAACAGATGCTGCTGCATCAGGGCTATCATCCCAGGAGGTGCAGGATTTAAGTAGAAGACATCCGCAGCATACAAAACATACATCCAATAGGTGCACAATATTGGCTGAGCTATTTTCTCTTTCAGTTTTATCTTCAAATTCCTCCAAGCAACTATGGATAATTGGGCACAGCATTGTTTACTGGGTGTCCATCTCATCAGGGGGACAACACTTAGGCCTTGAAAACATCTTGCGTATTACCTGGATCAGTATGAGGGTCATGTGATGGAACAATCATTTCCCAACTATCTGGTGCCAACTCAACAATGATGGACCACCTGATGAGCTCCTGCTACAGCTTTGTGAAAACAACTTCACCAATCACAAAGGGCTGGATCTCTTGCTCTCTATGAAAGCAAGTCTAGAATTGTTACACGAGTGTTATCCTAGCATGGTTCTTATGTGGTCCAATTTCCTTCAAAGGCAAGTATTGGGGGTGGAGTTGCAAGATCCCTGGAAAGTGGATCTAGCCAGGCAAAAAGTGACAAATGCTCTCAGCCATCTGGAAACAGCTTGGACTGGAACCTGGATCGAGCAACCCAAGGTTTCTTACAAACTTTCTAACCTCTTTCTACCAGATGGCTTACATCTGTCTCATGAAGGCTCTTTTTCCTGGCTAGATGACATCAAGGTGACCCTACATAATTGGTTATAGTGGCAGTTCTCTTCTGGGAGTTGAGCATAGCTTGACTCAAGTTGCAGTTTTGAGGCACTGGGACAGATTCAAGCAGTTGAGTCAGCAGGCTGGGACCTGCATGTCCTGGATGGGAAGGAATCCTTCCTAATCACTGGGAAGGAGGGGCAGGAATTGCCCTGGCTCAGCCTGGGTGATTGGTGGCCCTTCCCCGGACACTGGCATAACTAGGGAGGGGCAGAAGAGTGCATTTGCCCTGGAGTATGCAGCAATCTGGGGATGCCTGGAGGGGGAGCAGCAGGAGGAAGCCATGTGCCATCCCTCCAGCTGTCCCCCTTTCGCCCTGCTGAGGCTTGGCAATCCTTAGTTGGGGGAAAGGAGGAGAGGGAATCAGGCAATTTTTTTTCCCAAGCAACATCTCCATTGATTGCTCCCCCTCCTCCTTCCCCCACCCCACCCTCGTTAGCAAGGGGAAAGGAGGAGAGGGAAGCATGCAACAGAGGTGCTGTTTGGGGGAAAAAAATCCTATTGCTTGCTTCCTTCTCCTCCTTTTACTGGGCTACCAATCACCAAGCATTAGGCAGGGGAAAAGGAGGGAAAGTATGCTACAGAGGTGAAACTTGGAACAAAATAATCTGCTTGGTAATATCCGCACGCTGTGCAGTTTGTATGAGAGCCTTAACTGGAAAGGAGACCCATAAAGAGGGCATGAAAAGGAGAGACCCTTCTTCCCCTCCCGCACTGTTTCCCCAGGATCTGGCCACCTTTGCTTGGTGGGTGAGACAAGTTTGTGGGGGAGGAAAGGGCACCAAAAATGACTTTGTCCCTGGAAGGACAGGCAACACCAGAGTGTCATACACATGCGGGGTTCCAAAAGACTTCAATTGTGATCATTTCTGAATGGAACTGAAGAGACATAATCAGTGGGGGGGGGGATAAGGTTCCCTGATGTGCTGGATCCAACTCAGTGCCTAATCAGAGTATCTACTCTTGTAACCAATAAAAGTTGTGGCCTTTTTTCTTCCAAAGTGTTTGAGTATATCATTCCTAGAATCCTTGGACCCCCCCCCCCCGCCCCCCAAATGGACCTAAGGCTCTTTTAACAGCTTTGTTCAGATCTTGTAAACCAATATCTCATGCCCAGTTGTTATTGTCTTTTGCAGTAGGTTCTGGTCAGATTACCTGAGGAGGTGGATATAGCAAGCAATCTAGGCCTACTGAGTGCTGATAGACTGAGGAGACAGGGGTTGGGAGCTGCTGCCTTTATGAACTGGCACATATTGGGACCACCCAGTTCGTGCCCATGTCTAATTTCTGACAATTCCAGAACTTGATAATTCTGTACTTATTACATTTATTAACACCATTTCTATATTCCATTAAATTCAAAAGTATTAAAAACATGTAACCTTTTATTTCCCAGCACTGCAATTGCGGTTCAGGAGCTGTTCTGCTCCACCCTTCCAGGTGAGGCTGACGCTACCGTGGCCTGGCTGGGCCACATGGGAGCTCCCATATAGCAGGAGCACCCAGCATCGAGAACTCTCTTCGTGTCAGATCGCTGTGCAGGACAGAGCTCCCAGCAAGGCGCAGGAGCCGTTTCGATTTGGGGCTGCCTTGTGCTCAAGCTGGCGACATTAACGGGGCCTGCAGAAGAAGAGATTGGGGATGTAGCAAGCCTCACCCCAAGGATTGGGTATTGCCCCCCTTTTTTTTTATTGGGGTGGTGGCCAGGGATGTTAAAAAGCTTAAAAGAAAAATAATTCATTTAAATAATAAATATAATTTTAAGGAAAGAGAGCAAAAGGAGGGCTGCCCAAGAGTGGCGTGGGGGTAAGGGGCTGGACCCACCCTATTACCTGCTTTAGCCCCCCCCCCTCTTCCCTTTTAGGCTGGGAGGTTTTAGGCTGCCTCTCCCTCACTTGACTGGCTGTTAATTGGGCCTGTGGTGGTGGTAGGGACTGTAGTTCAAAGGTTGTATGGGGATTTGACTGCTGGCCACAATTAATGTGTGTGTGTGTGTGTGTGTGTGTGTGTGTGTGTGTGTGTGTGTGTGTGTGTGTGTGTGTGTGTGTGTGTGTGTGTGTGTGTGTGTGTTGTGTTGTTACAGTCATGACTGACTCTTTGTGACCCCATGTCCATGGAGTTTTCTTGGCAGGAATACTGGAGTGGTTTGCCAGTTCCTACTCCAGATGCCTACAGCACCTGGTATTCTGATGGTGCCCGTCCAAGTAACTAACCAGGTTAGCTTCCGAAATCCTAACCCTAGCTTCCACTTATTCAGCTGGCTATTTGCTTATTCCCTATTAGTTCCTTTATTATTTATTAGTATTGTAAGTTTGATGTTATGTTACTATTTTTATTCTAAAACTTCAAATTCTGGAACTGCACATAGTACTGTAGATGAGACACACCAAAACAGAAAAATGTGTTACTATTATGTCTTGGGATCTCAACACTGTAATTCTCCTAATGCAGCCTAAATATATTTTCTTCTTCTCAGCCACTACAGTGACTAAAATCTCCACAGCCCTTTCTAATGTGCTGTTTTAAGACCATTTATCCATCCTGCATTTATCCATCATATCTTTATTACCTAATCTTAATTTCAGTCTATTTTGAAATTCATTTTGCTATTTTTTATCTCTTATGGGACCTTATGTGTGGCACTTCCTGAAGAAAGAGGTGGATTCAGATGGCAAACTGAGATGTATCCATTTATTAATCAAACCATTTAGATATTAAGAGAGATCTCAGGTCTTAATTCCTGGCCAATTTTGTGTACCATTTAACAATATTGGGTCCCCCCCAATGTTAATGTACCTTTAAAATATAGTAATTGTGCCATTTTAGTCTTTTATTCCAAGTCTGGTTATTCTCCAATCGCACGTTCACATAAACAGCTTAATAAGGAAACCAGGAAAAAACAGAGAGGAAAAGGCCTCATGACCATTGACCCTAGAGAAAATAATCTTCATTGGGTTCTGTTTATTTTATATTTAAATCCTTTCCTTGGATAACCTATGGAGGCTAAAGCCTGAATCTTCAGGTGAAATTCCAGTACCTGGGAATTCTTTAGAGGATATAATACACCTGCTCCTCTGAAGCTATGCTATTAATTCAGTTTCATCAGGACTCTTTCACCTTGTTCTGTTGAATATGTAGAGATTTTGGGATAACTTGTATAAAACTTTATAGTAAAAGTTGTTAAACCAAACCCAGAATTAACCTTGACAGGAGTATTAAAAGAGCATCGTAACTGTGGTGAGAAACAGCAAAAGCCAATATCTATATATCCTCTTTTATAGAGTTGTAGAAAGCAAGGTGTGTTTTCTTCCTTATTTATTTTATAGTGGCCTTTGCCCAACATTAATATAGAATCCTTGAGAGAAGTTTTAGACAAGATGCCTTGTTAGTCTCTCTTTGTTGCAAAGCTATAGTCCCATGGCACCTTTAAAAAGACAAGATGTGTCATCTTTCATGAAGGAAGTGTGGTATTTGTCTTTCTTTTTTTGAAAGTCCTTAAAGGGAGGCCTTATATTTTATCACATTAGGGTCTTCTATTGTTTCTTTTGGTATGTTCTGGCTCTACAAGTGCATGGGGCCACATGGGTGGTGCCTCTTTGCCTCCCTGCCCCAAGAGAGATGAGGAGCTTGGAAACATCATCAAAATTGTTAATGTGGGCGTGAAAGCAGCCCCATCCTCATCTTACCACCTTTTGTGAGGTGATCAGGTCGACAGAAACTGGCTATATGATCAGCTAGTGATGGGTCTAGCCATATGATGCAATGGAAGTTTTGGTTGGAGGCAGCAGGCTTGTGGCCTTCCTAGTAGCAGCCTAGTGACTGGTAACAAGCACAGTCATCTGGGTTGCTTATGAATTGTGTTGCCTAGCAGCTCTTTTAAATTGTTTGCACATTGGTAAGTCTCTTTCTCAGTAGTCAGGAAAGTCAGTGATGTCAACTATGAAGTTCAAATACCTGATTGGAAGAAGCCCTTACAAATCTTCCATATCATCTTATTGAAAAAATGGCATAAAAGAGAAGCATTATTTGGAGAATGAGAGGATGAAGGTTTAGGCCCTGAGGCAAACATACCTTCCTCTAAACCAGGCATGTCTAAACTTCGGTCCTTCAGATGTTTTCGACCACAACTCCAACAGTCCTTTGTCATTGGCAATCTAAGCTTAGAATTCAGGAGGGCCAAAGTTTGGACATCCCTGCTCTAAACCAAAAGAAGAGTTGGTCCTGGCTGAACTATCCTGAAGACAAAGGCAGCAAATGGCAGAAGCTGAACATGAATTTGCAGACATTCTCTGCCATATTCCTGGGTGAACACATTTAGTGCAACATAAAATTATCACTTCCCTGGACATGATTACCAGATCAGTAGGAAGACCCTGGCCACATCATTTGAACCAGGCTATAGAAGATGAAGTTTCTACCATGTTAAGGTTAAAAGTGATTGAGCCTTCTCATGGTCCCCGGAGGAATTATGCCAAAACCAGATGGCAGCACTAATTTTTATATAGATTTCAGGAAACTGGATGAGGTTTGATGCTTATCTGATTCCCTGCATAGATGATGGAAAGGTTAGGGGGGCAGAATTGCTATCTTTCCTTCATTTAACAATGGAATATGGACATATTCCCCTTAGGGCTGAGGATAAAGAAAAAATGCATTCTCCACATCCAGAGGGTTGTTCCATTTCGTGCACATACCTTTTAGATTGCATCGCACAGCTGCCACCCTCCAAAGGGTTGTGGACATTATCTTGGAACCGATAGGTGACAGAGTTTAGCAATTTATTCTGCCAGCAGAAGCTAAGTCTTTAGGGAGACAAAATTCATGTGAAGCAGTTAGAATTTCTTTAAAATAGCTATATTAGATATATACAGGTATCTTACAATTTCACCATCACATCACAGAGTAACAGAGAGACAGTATATAAGCATAACATTGTACAGACAGAGAGTATGACAGCATGGGTACCTTCTCACCAAAGGCCCCAAAACTACTGATTTCTGGTGCACTTTTATATTCATGTTAACCAATAACAAATCTGGTTACATCATGTTATTGCATCTAAATTGCATCAACGTTGAATATCCCATTTTGTTTCTTAGTTGGAAGTTTTTCCCCCAATAGCAAAATTATGCCACCATCAAAAAGGAAACCCTTGCAGTCAAATGGTCCACCCACACTCTCAAATATTATTTTTGGGAGCACCCCATACCCTAGTAACTGATCATGCCCCCTTGCAATGACTGCATCAAATGAAAGACACCAACCCTTGGCTGTCTAGAAAGCAGATCACTCAGACTTTTGCTGGCCAGTAACAAGCTATCTCAAGGATAGCATGGATCAAGCATTTGGGACTTGCCCGTAGCACATCAAGAAAAGAGTTAAGGTGAGATTATTGCCCTCTTTCCAGGCTTTTGCACTATGGTAGGCCACTGTGCTAGATGTAGAAGGTTATAATTTAAACCTGTGTCTCATCTCATTATTCTGAGCTGTCTGGAAGTTGAGTCATGGCTACTGGACTTCTTTTTTGAGAGATAGAAACGTTTCGCTGTTCATCCAAACAGCTTCATCGGTCTGAATACAGCTAGTGCAAATCCTCCATCTTATAGTCAGCTTTGACCTCTTGTCACCCTGGCCTGAATTAGGCACCTAAGATGAACAATGACCTAAATAGGCTTGTTAGGGAGACAATAGTATCCATAGCCTGAAGGTGAACAATGGCCTAAGGTGCTGAAACATATCAAGAATGGGTCGTTAGCTATGGTCTTGGTGGGTACTTTGGAAAGCACAGCCTGATAAGTAGCAGATAGACTATGCCGGAGCCCACCACCTCTGTTGAGGGAGCGGTTTTCAATGTTCACATGAATGGCCTCCCTTACTCCTCTCTCAAACCACCTCTCTTCTTTGTCTAATATGTGTACATCCTCATATTTGAAAGAGTGCCTTTTGTCCTTCAAATGGAGGTGTACTGCTGATTCTGGTCCTGAGCTGTTACCCCTCCTATGTTGGGCCATCCTTCTGTTTAATGGCTGTTTAGTTTCTCCAATGTAGAGGTCTGAACACTCCTCACTGCATTGGACCGCATATACTGTATTTCTCCTTTTATGGTTTGGTATCGGATCCTTTGGGTGGACAAGTCTCTGCCTTAATGTGTTTGTGGGTTTGAAATAAACAGGGATGCGGTGTTTGCCAAAAATCCTTTTAAGCTTCTCTGACACTCCAGCCATGTAAGGAATGATCAGGTTCTTCCGTCGGGTCTGGGTCTCAGACTGATCCCTTGTTCTTCTGGGATGGCCCACTGCTTTGTTGAAGGCCCACTTTGGATATCCACAGGTCTTCAGGTGCCTGTCTTCCTTCTTCTTGGCTTCTGTGGAGGTGGGGATGCTCTCTGCTCTGTGGCATAGGGTCCTGATGACTCCTAGTTTGTGCTGTAATGGATGGTGGGAGTCAAACAGTATTGATCTGTTTACTTCCAGATAAACTCACCTGGATGACTGAGAATCTTCACAGACATATTCTGAGCTGGGTTGGCAAAGGATAGTGCATCAGGCAGAACAAAGTTTCGAAACCAAAAGAAAATGAGATCATGGTTGGATGGGAGGTTGAAACAGATAATATGCCTGTGCTCTTCTATACCTTTTATGCAGGGACCCCAGAAATTTATTTCAGACTGGGGAAATGTTTCATCATATCAAGGCATACCAACTATGAAGACAATGGTTTCTCCTCCTGCAGACATTCTTCTGGGATCTCAGTCTAACAATGTTTGTGAAACTTACAAAGGGGTAAAACTGTCATGTGCATGGATAATGTCTACAATATTTTGGCCAATTGTGTCTGAAAACTCAAGGTGTCAAATAATACTATTGGAGCAGCATTAAGAAGACTAAGTTAAGGTATTTGATTAAACTATAGAATCATCAGCCTCTCTTTCAACAATTATTCCTTGCACATTGTTTCTCTATGCATCAGCTATCATTTCAATGATTCTCTTCATAGGATGCTGACTTAAATTTTAGCATACACACAAGGTATGTGCACACATGCAGAGCACAGTGGCAGGGGAGCACACTTTTCTGCTTCTTTGCCAGTAGTTCATTCATTTTAAAGTGGATGTGCAATCAATTCAATGGAATCAATTCTGCATATGTAAATGCCCCATCTGATTTTAAAAAGTCTTACTATCTGATACCAGTAGAAGGATTTTTTTTAAAAAAAGAGCTGGCACATACCCACTGCTCCCTGCCTTCCTGATAGCTCCTCCGCCCTTTTGGTTGCCCCCTCACCTGCTCAATTATCCCTTCACCCTCCCAGCTGCCCCCTTAGTTGCTCAACTCCTTGCCTGCCCATATGATTGCTCAACCTTTCTTATGCCCTTTCTGCCCCCAGCTCACCCACCTTCCTACCCATCAGTCACCTGTCCTGGCACCGTCACCCCTTTCCCATTATTTCTTTTTGAACCCCCTTGTTCTCCCCCTCCCTTTCTGTTCTCCTTGGTTCCACCCAATGCCAATGAAGCAGTTCCACCAAGCAGAGACTGAAACAGCTATGGCAGCAGCAGTGGCACACACGGCCACAAAATGGATATACCTACCCTTTTATTTCCTGGACCTCAACCAGTTCTCAATCCATAGGAGGACCTGCCCTCTTATCCCCTGACTGTGCAATTTTCTCATCAGCCTTTGGTGAGAGTCTGTATCAAAAGCCTTCTGAATATCAAGATTGACAATATATACTGTTTCACTCAAATCCACATGCCTGTTGACCTTTTCAAACAATTCTAAAAGGCAAGTCTTGACTGACAAACCTTTTAGAATTCTTTGAAAAGATCAGCATGACTCTTCTTATGTTCTTATGTTTCTTATGTAAAAGTTTTGAATTCAGGCTAAGTTCTACATGGCTTTGGCCCAAATAAAATGAAAAATTATCTCCCTGCCATTTCATTCAGGCAGTATGAACAACCCCTAATTTCCTGTATGGTCCTGGGGAGTTTCTAGCTTCTTGTTCCCTTTCTTTCAGTTCAGAAAGTTATTTTTTAACATGGTGGCATGTTGTTACATGTAACTAAGCATTGAGTTTTACATGTATGTATGTAGGTATGTAGGTATGTATGGTGTATGTAAACCTTTCCAAGCTTTATTTCAGACTGTTTGGTAGAGATGGGCACGACTTGAAAAAAATTTTTTCGAGTTGTCGTTAGTCAGGCCGGTTCCGTTTCGGGTCGTTTCCGTTTTTCGTGAAAATTTGCAAAAATTAGTCGGTTCGTTTTTTCGTTTTTTTGTTTTTGTTAGTACTGGTTTTTTTGGGGGGGGAGCGGGCTCCTGGAGGCACCTCTCTGGGGTGGGTGCCTCCTCTGGCCCGCTATAAAGGGAAAGTGGGCTCCTGGAGGCACCCGTGGGTGCCTCATATCCTCACCCACTAGGAAGGGGAAGCAGGCTCCAAGAGACCCCTCAACATGGGGGTCTCCCCTCCTCACCTGCTGCTGCTGCAAAATGCTATGCAATAGCCATATGGATATTGCATAACAGTTGTGCAGACAGTGACTGTGAAGACTAGTGGATGGCACTAACCCAGAGCAATAGTGAGATGCCTAACTAAGGCTCTCGCACCACCATGTCTCACACAGAAGGGAATTGTACTTGCGTGTAGTGCAATGCAAGTACATCTGGCTTAGGGTTAAGGTGGGTTAGGGTTAGGGCTAGGGTTAGGCTAGTGACGGGTAAGGTTACAGTGGGCTAGTGGGTTGCACCTCTGGGTGCCTCTCTGACCCACTAAGAAGACAGTCTGTGACGTATGGGTACGGAGTCAAGGGTTAGGGTTAGGGGGCTAGGTCAGGTTTTAGGGGGCTTTTTGGCACATCCCAGAAGTCTCCATGGCCAAGTGGCCATGCGATTGGTGGGATGGCTCCAAAAATTTGCATGGTCGTCCACTCCCACATGGCTGGCCACTCGGCCAGCCCATCATTGCGCAGGTGTAAAAAAATAAAAATAAAATAAAATAAATGGAGGACAGAGGAGGAGAGGAGAGACATTTTGTTGCAAGAAAAAAACCCACTGCTACTGTGAAAAATCTGGCAGTTTATAAATTTTCGCGTGTTTCTGTTGTGCTTGTGTGTTTTGGACCACGATTTCAAAAACAATATTGCGTTCGCCGCCCCATTTTGGATCCCCCGCCCGCACCGCATGGCATGGTGACTCGAGTCCGGCTGCCCAGGACGGGGGGGAGGCGGGACCCCCCTCCAGAAACCACCCCTCCGGTAGGTGCCCTGCGCCCTTAGTCAAGCAGGCATTTTTCCGCCTGCTTTTTTGGCCCGGGAATGGGTGGGGGGAGAGTTTAAAAGTTTTTTCCTGTGCTGTCCGTGCCGCTTGCTTGCGCTTTAATTGCGGCGGCTGGCGGCCGGCGAGACTGGGCTTTTTGCTGGCTGGCTGCGAGCCTGCGGCAAGTCCCACAGAGCAGCCCAGGACGGGGGATGGGGGGAGGCCGGAGACCTCCAGAAACAACCCCTCTGGTAGGTGCCCTGAGGCACGGCAGGCATTTTTCCACCTGCTTTTCGGCCGGGAACCGGGTTTTTTTAACTTTTAAAAACTTTTTTTCTGTGCCGCGTGGCATCGCGCGATGCAAGGAACGAGCACGACAAATCAGACCAAAATTGTTCGTTCATCGGTTCAAGCTCGAAGTCTGGCGGAGTAATTCCCGTTACCGTTTCCGTAGAGTAACGGAAACGAGTAACGGAAACGGAAACGGGAATACCGCTAAGTCGTGCCCATCTCTACTGTTTGGATTTAATATCAGCATATATATGAGAACCAGAAAGAATGTGGGTTATAAACTAAAAGTAAACCTATTGCAGCCAGAAAAAAATGGCTGACAAAAGACTGCCCTTATGCAGGAACACAGATGTATAAGAAAGTCATAACATGAATGATATAGGATTGCTGAGACACTTTTGATAGCTAGCTACCATGAAGAATTCACAGGGCACCAGTGTCATTCACAGAATAATGGCCAGCAATTTTTTGTACTAAATTCCATGTGACATATTTTCTACTCAAAGCAGAAAATTCTGACATGTTCTCCAAGGAGAGAGAGAGAGAGAGAGAGAGAGAGAGAGAGAGAGAGAGAGAGAGAGAGAGAGAGAGAGAGAGAGAGAGAGAATCAGTGAATAAGAAAATAATTAAAAAGTAAGAGAAATGCAATAAGATAGCTGAAAGAGCTGTGAATATTGTGTTGTGGGACAGATGTAAAAATGGCACCTGATAATGGCTCTGAGTAGTAAGAACAAACATTTGGACAATGATGCAAAGAAAATACAGTGGACCCTCATATAAGTGGTTTGTTTAACAGAAAATCCACTTAAAGGGAAAAAAATTCCGGAGATAGGGGGAAATCGCTTAACAGCATCGCCTATGGGGCGAATCTGTACAACAGAAAAATGGTTGTGATTAGGGATTAATCCATCCTCAATGTATTCCTATGGGAAATTTTTACAAAGGAAAATTTGCTTAACAGAATTTCATTTGGAATGAATTATTTCCTTTATACCAGGGCTGTCCAACTTTGAACAGGTCGTGGTCTACTTTTTCTAGCCCAAAGTGACTGAGGGCTACTACACTAATACCTCTACTTATGAATTTTATGCATTCTAAGCACATGCTTGTAAGAAAAAAAATTGTAAGTGAAGCAGCAGTTTCCTATCCAACTTTGAACAGCCTGCTGTCTACCTGACGCTCCCGAACGTCCCCTGCGCTCTGAGCTCTCAAATTTCCCTGTAGGTCGACTTTTAGGCAAAGCGAACCTGGGCTGGGTCCGCTCTCTCACCCTGGGGAAAAGATCCAGGCAGCCTAGCTTGCTAAGTCACACCCACTCCTCTCTGCTATTGGGCGGCAGTGGAGAGAGAGAGAGAGAGAGAGCAGCAGCAGAGAAATCTCCATTGCTGCAAAGACAGCTAACGAGAGAGAGAGAGAGAGAGAGAGAGAGAGAGAGAGGAGCAGATAAATCTCCAGTGCTGCAAAGACAGCTAACGAGAGAGAGAGAGAGAGAGAGAGAGAGAGAGAGAGAGAGAGAGAGAGAGATTGAGCAGCAGCAGCAGAGAAATCTCCGTTGCTGCAAAGGCAGCTAACGAGAAGGGAGAGAGAGAGAGAGAGAGAGAGAGAGAGAGAGAGAGAGAGAGAGACTGACTCTCGGGCATGCCTGGGCTAGAAAGCCACTCTCTCGCTTGCTCTCTCTCTTGCTCTTGCTCTCTCTTGTATCTTCCCAGATCCCCAGCCCGTCGCCAGAGGCGGAAGCAATGCAGCCCAAGCATTGAACCCCGACCAAGTGGGGAGGAGAGAGGGCTGGAGGAGGAGGAAAGCAGGAGCCTGGAGGTGCAACAACTTTATTTGCTAGACAGCCACTTGGAGGGCGGGTGAGGAGTTGGGCGAGGCGGCAGGACTCGCCCGGAGCTCCTCCGGGACCCGGCAGTTGCCTAGTGCCCTTCGAAGCCCATGGAAGAGCGACAAGCATATCTTGCCCCCCCCATTTTTTATTTTTATTTTTTGCCTTGGAGGCATTGCTCTCTGGGCTGTGGACGGGGGCGAGAAGCTGGACTTGGGCACGATGTAGCCAGCCACTGCAGCCCCAACGGAGTGGATTGAGAAAGGGAGAGTTTGCTAGTTGCTCTTTTCTGTTCTTTGCCGCCACAGCCACTTTCAGGGATTATGCCTGCTCCAGGATTAGCCTTAGAAAAGTCCTTCTCCTCCTCTTCCCCTCCTCCTTTTTTCTCCATGAGTGCCCCCCCCCGTTCCTGCTGAGCCCTTGCCGATCTGGCGTGGGACACCCACAAGAGAGACAGAGAGCTCTCTCGCTGGTGCTGGAGAGCCCTACAGAGGAGCCAAGTGAGGGGGTGGGGCATTGCAGAGGGAAGATATGAAACAAATCCGGACCAAACATCCGGCCCAGCGGGTGGGCCAATTACCCACACCCACACACACACACACAGCCACTGGCGGCGGATCAGGAGGCCAGCGGAGACCTCACGGGCTACTTCAAATGGCCCCGCGGTCGATGTGTTGGGCAGCCCTGCTTTATACAATGTACCACTGTAGATATTTGCTTTTAACATGACATGTTCCAGGCTAATTTTGACACCAGGATACAGCAAAAATCTATCAATCCAGAAATTAAGCCTCAATCACTTTACATCAGTCAACCTGAAGCATCTAGCTCAAAAATATCCCCTTTAATTTGAAGCCTACACATTCAAGGTCTCAAAACTAGATGCTTGTAGAAAAAGAAAAAATTCAGAAATGCTTCAGTGTGAGTTCTCTTACGAGTAACCCCAGTAAACAATCTATTGATTTAGCACATAATCCAGCAAAGTCTTCTGTTCATTTGCCACTGTTCTGAATGAGAGACAGAGAAGGCTATATTTATTTCAACAGTATCCACACAAATAACTACTCTTGACAGATTCTGCCTTGAATGGAAATGAAGAAACTGCATGTACATGTAAGCAGGAGCTGCAATATCAGAGTCCCATTGATTTGATAGCAATACTTTACCTGGATTAACAATTGGATTTAGCCTTCAGGTTGCCAGACTGTCTATACCCACTAAGCTGCAAATGGGGTCTATTGAATTTAGCAAGCTTTGCTTCTCTGGTGATATGCACAGGATAGTAGTGTGCGTAACTAGGAAATAAATATGAATAAATGTGAACATTAAATATAAATAAAATAAATGTAATAAATCTCTCAAAATCACTATATATGCAGGTATTATGATAAATTATCTTTTGTAACTGCTCTTTGTTCTACATTGCAGTGTTTCCAATAATTTGACTTCTCTTTATCCTGAACATATTTCTGTAGTATCCCTTTGAGTTTGTGTCCCATTTTATTTCCAATTGGCTGAAACTTATTCACACTAATTACTAAGTAATGCTTTTAGTTAAATTGTTCTCTACAGTACATTTGTTCAGACTGTTAACTTTGGCAATTGGGGTAGTAGTGGGATTCAGTCTACAAATCTTGACATTCACTACTACAAGCCCAAAATAGAACAATGATCTCACTAATGTGCATTTGCTGTTAATATATCTACCACCCTCAGAAGAATTATGTGTCTTTAAGAGTTGCAAGGTAGGCCTCTTCTGCTTGTGGGAACATATTGTGTCATATATTTGGCCATTCATATGCATATTCAGTAATGAATTTAGAATTAATCTCTATGACATACAAGTACATTGAGAACAACCATTGGAATTTACTGCATGATGCTACAACAAATGCCTCGGTTCAGACCAAAACATGACAATAATGTTGACATCCTGACTTGTTTTCATGGAATAGGCAGGAAGGGCCCTTGGAAAAGAATCCTACTCTAAGGAAAGGAGGCCAAGAGTGCAAAAAGTCCTAAATGACCTTAAAAAATTATCTTATCCTGCTGCTTGAAAAGATATACGTAAATGGAAATCCTCCCCACATAAGGGAAAATAAAAAGGAACATAAACTCTGGCAAAATAAATGTAAGAACATAAAGGAGTCACATTATGTGAGGCCAGCGTAGGATTAATATGTTGATATTTCCTTAAACCCGTATCTAATCTGGCTGCAGAATTCTGCAACAGCTGGAGCCACTGCATTAATTTACAAGGCAGCCCCATTTAGAGGGCATTGTAGTAGCCTAATCTTGGGACTATGAGTGCATGGACCAGCATAGCAAGAGCACCAGGGTCCAGAAAGGTGTGTAGCTGAGCTATCTGCCTAAGGTTAAAGTGGGTGAAACGGACCACTCACACCACCTAGGCTCCCATGGGAAGTGTAGGGTCCAATATTATGCCCAGATTACGCACCTCATCCTGCATGGAGAGAGTGCCCCCCAAAACTGAGGAAACTTCCCAAAACCGCCAAACATTGGTGCCCCCACCTGGAGGACCTCTGTCTTGCCTGGGATGAACCTCAGTCTATTTGTCCTCATCCATCCCTGTATGGCATACAAATAGATGTCAACGAGATTTCCATCCAATGAAGATGGGGGGAAAAGAGATACAGAGTTTGGTGTCCTCAGCATATTGATGACACAAAACTCCATATCTCTTGATGACCTCTCCCAGCGGGCTCATATAGATGTTAAAAAGCATAGGAGATCACTGACCGCTGTGGCACCCCCAGTTGAGTGAACAGGGGGTAGAAGTCATCTCCAACAGCTGCACTCTCAGGGGTTGGTCCTCCAAGAAGGAGCAGAACCACTGCAAAGCAGTACCTCCAATCCACAACTCAGAGAGCCTCACCAGGAGTAGGATGTGGTCGGTGGTATCAAAGGCCGTTGAGAGATCGAAGAGGACCAGCAAGGACAATTTGCCCTTGTCAGCTTCCCTCAAATGTTCGTCATGCATGGCTACCAATGCCGATTCCATTCCATGACACAGCCTGAACCCTGACTGGAATGAATCAAGAGTGTCAGTTTCATCCAAGAACCCCTTTAGATTTTTTTTGTTTAGTTTTTTCCAGGCAAAAACACTTGCTGTACTTTTCAAACAACTATTTCCATAATATTCTACAAACTTGATTGCCCTTCTTCTTTATCCTCCCCCTCCGCCCCCAGCAAGCAATACTTTTGAATCTCCCTCATATTATACAATATCAAAGCATGGTGGAAAGGATTAGCCCATTCCTCATTCTCAGGCTTTCCTTTTAACCATTCTATACAGTATACTTTTCCCACTCCTTCAACACCTTATTTTTCCCTTCTGTTTTCCCTTCCTGAATTCTTTGTATCCATTCATTTTGGAAAAATTTGATATATGTACTCTTTCCATTTGTTATATTTCTATTTCTTTTCATCCTTCCACCCACTTATTAAAACCATTATAGGTGCTGCTGTTCCATAATACATAATCTTTTTAATTTCTCTCCAAATTTCTTCACTCTCTGCCAATCCTAAAAATATATGATCTATTTTAATTGGATCCTTTTTTTTGTTATTTTTTACATTAGTCCAAAATTTCTTCACTTTCTCACACTTCCAGATCATATGTTCAAAAGTACCCTTTTCTTTCTTACAGTGCCAACGAGGCAAGATTTTTATAACAATTCTACTTAATTTATATGGGGTATAGTACCATTTATGCAACATTTTCAGGCTTCCGGTTTAATGGCCGACTGAACAAGACGCTAGGGGAGTTCCTCCGTGGAATCCCCAGAGCACACAGGAGGTTTAAAGAGGTTCGCGAAGACTACGCGGCCTCCATTAACCTCAGGGGGGGCCCTGAGGGATTGGGTATCAGCTGTTGCCTTTTGCGACTCTTCTTTCACCCCGATCTGGAGGGGTTGGGGGGAAGGGATCGAGTTGTGGCACTTTACAATCGCTACTCCTGTGTCTGCGAAGTCTCAAAGTCTTGGCAGAAGAGCCATTAGCCTCCAAGGACTTTACAAATCGTTTCTATCGGAGGGAGAATCAACAGGCTGTTAAACGGCTAATTAGAAGATAAAGATCACACCCGAAAGGAACGTGAGTCTGCTTGTTAGTTTCGGAATCTGTTCGGAGCGTGGTGGAGAGCAGCCGTAACTTTCCTTCGTGAATGCAAATCGAAACTAAGCGGTGGGGGCGGAAGAGATACCCCTTCATCTGCAAAGTGAGTTTAATTTAATATTTAAATTGAAGTGGAAGAATAATGGGACCTGGAGAAGCCTGATCGTGAAGTCTGTAGTTCAGACTGGCGTTTTGAAGTCACCCCCCACTCTTTTTTGTGAAGAGACGGGGGTGGAAGGGGGATATTTTTTTTAAAAAAGAACTCTGGTGTTTGAAGTTATTCTCCCCCTTACTTGACTCTATACTTCTAAAGATTTTTGATTAACGAATTCCCCCTCCCCTTTTTTCTTGCGGAGGACTGGATATTTAGAGGGATTTGAGTGGCGGACAAGGTGGTGTGATTTTACATTTCAAAGGATTTCATCAGAGCCGGCTGGAAAGCCATCCCCCCTTTCGAGGGGAATGTTTTGGAGTTGTTTCTAGGGAACAGCTTAGGAGTTATTGCAAATTGGAGCTATTGCTATTTACTCTTTCCTAATTGGATTAGACCTTTTGAAGAGGTTGAAGATTTATATATCTTTTGGATGGGCAAAAACTTTGTTAATACAACTCTTTGTTACAGAGAAGCAAAACATTTGGGTTAGGCTGTGAAGAAGCTGAAGAATTGCTCCAATTTTTCTCTCAACTCTTAATTTTTAAAGGTTTTTTGTGGGTCTCATTTTGTTTACTCGATTGCAGTAGAAACGAACTTAAGTTGCTGCGTGTCTTCCTTTGAGGCTCCCTCTCGTCTCAAGGACATAAGAGAGACATAACAAGATAAGGTTTGTGTTGCGAGCTGGATTGAGAATCTCATTCCTTGGGTTGGAGCGCCATCTGGTGGATTTTAAAAATTATTGTACTGGACACTGGTTAGAAAATTCATTTCTTATGTTAGAGCGCCATCTGGTGGATTTGGAAAATTATTGCATATAAAATTCAATTTGAATGTTATATTGAATGGGAAAGTGTCTGACTATATAGAAAATTTTTGTTATAATATTATAATCTTGCTATAAATTTGATATTGGATAATTTAAAGTTAGAGAGGTTAAAATGAAGTTAGAATAAGTAAACTTAGCATTACTGATGGTAATTGTGTGAATATTAATCAATATCAATTAAGGGAGTATTAATAGATTAACTCGATTGGTTGAAGGTTATTGTGGTTTATTGAATGAATTAACTTTAATACGTGGTTAAATTGTGTCCTGTTGGAATAGAAGTTAATAAAAATTGTGATGGCAGACAAGAAAAAGATGACGCCTTTAACACAGAGAAGAGATTCCAGACAAGAGGAGGGCAAAGAATGGGAAGGATTAATGATACATATAAGGAGAGAATTTGAAAAAAGTGAACAAAGTATGGATCAGAAGTTGTCAGAACTAAAGGAAGACATGCAGAAACAAATTAAAGAGGCAGTCGGGGAGCTCTCAGCCCAAGTGAAAGACTTAACGGTGAAAACAAAGAATATAGAAGCAAAAGTGAAGAAAGTGCAGACAGAGGTTAAACAATGCAGAGAAGAAACAGAGAAGAATAGAACAGGAGTGTCAGAAGTAGAAAATACGCAAAGGAAAATGGCTGAAGAGCTTGCTTTTCTTGAAATGAGACAAAGGCAACAGAACCTTCGTTTCCGCTTGATTCCATGGGAGGAAGGAGAAGATATTAAGGCCAAAGTAATAACAGAACTGGCGAAGTGGCTTGGATGGCAAGAACAGGAAGTAGCTGATGCAATCTCTCAAGTGTTCAGAATTGCAGTTAGATCAAAGAAACTGAGAGTGAAAAAGACACCAGGCGACGTTATTGTATCATTGACATCTATGGCCGTGCGAGATAGAATCTTGAAACATAGCTATGATAATCGGTTTGTGATTGATGGACAACAGATTCTGATATATAAGGAGATTCCTCTCCATTTTTTGAGAAGAAGAGGAAGTTATAAATCGCTGGCAGAAGCGCTGAGAAGAAATGGTCTGAGATTTCGCTGGGAGTTCCCAGAAGGCCTATCCTTTATTTACAAGATGAAAAGATTTAAAATAATATCTGAGTCGGAAATAGGTAAATTTCTGAGAAAATATGGAGAAGAGCTTGGGTACAGGAAACCATCGAAAGAGGGTGATAAATCACCTGAAGAAGAAGAAGAGGAAGAAGAGGAGGAGTTAGAACTCTCTGAGGAGGAAGAAGGTAAAGCGGATTTAGCTATGGCCAATATTTGAATAGAGATTGATAAAAATATATTTAATTTCAAATTTACAATGGCGCTGAGAGTACTGACTTGGAATGTTAATGGTCTGAATGAAAAGACCAAGAGAAACAGGATTACGCACTTATTGAAGAAAGAAAATCTGGACTTGATTTGCCTACAAGAAACTCATGTTGCAATGAAACATATGAAGATTCTAAAAAACAAAACTTTGGGACAAGAATTTGCATCGTCTGATAAATTGAAGAAAAGAGGAGTGGTGATATATGCAAAACATAAATTGGAACCTAAGTTGATTATGAAAGATGAAGAGGGAAGATTTCTGATGGTACAAATCACTTGGCAATCTGAAAAAAATTTTTATTGTAGGCATTTATGCGCCAAATGAAAGGAAATCTGAATTTTACAGAGAGGTAGAACAAAAATTGTTAGATTATATGGATGAAAAACTCTTTCTGATGGGTGACTGTAATGGTGTAATGATGCCAGATTTGGATAGATCTCAGAAAAAGAAAGGTTCAGAAGGGAAATTACCAAAATCTTTTTATGACTTAGTTGAAAATTTTGGATGGACCGATATTTGGAGACTGAGACATCCAATGGAAAAAAACAGTTTACCTTTTTTTCTGAACCGAACCAGAGTTGGGGGAGAATTGATTATATATTTGTTCCTAATGATATCTCACATAGAGTGACAAAAGTGGAAATTTTACCTAAAACGATCTCAGATCATAATGCAATGGTGATGGAAATTAAAACAAAAATGCAAGGATTATACCGTTGGAGGTTGAATGAAAGTTTACTGGATGAGACTGAGACATTGCAGATAGCGAAAAAAAACCTTCAGAGACTATTTGAAAAATAATTGGAGAAGAGAAACACCAACAAATGTGGTATGGGATGCTAGTAAGGCTGTTATGCGAGGCCTCTTTATTCAAAGAAATGCGTATCAGAAGAAACAGAAAGAAAAGAAGCAAAATGAGATTTTAAAAGAACTGGTAGAGACAGAGAAGAAATTGGTGGAGAAGCCAAAGGAACAGAAATGGATTCAAAAATTAAAGATGCTTCAAACTCAGTTGTCGATGATTATTAACCAAGAAATTGAGTGGAAGGTAAAGATGATGAGACAAAGAAATTTTGAATCGGCAAATAAAGTAGGGAAGTTGTTGGCTTGGCAGCTGAAATGGAAGCAAAAACAAAAGGTTGTGAACAAATTAGTAGTAGACCAAAAATTAGTGGAAGATCCAAGAGAAAATTGTAAAGGTGTTTCGGAATTTCTATAGAAATTTATACACGAAGAAAAAAGAGAATCCGGAACAGATTGATAGATATTTAAAAAAGAATGGATTGAAAAAAATCTCAACAAACCAAGTGTCGATACTGAGTGAGAAAATTACCCCACATGAAGTACAAAGTGCAATAGAGAGGGCGAAAACTGGAAAATCACCGGGCCCAGACGGTCTGACTGCAAAATATTATAAAAAAATTGTCAGAAGAAATGTTACCAATAATGGTGGAGGTTATGAATGAAGTTCTAGAAAAAGGAGTCATACCCAACACCTGGAAGGAGGCGTATATAACACTGATTCCAAAGGAGAACGCAGATACAACAGATGTTAACAATTATAGGCCCATTTCCCTTTTGAATGGAGACTACAAATTATTTGCCGATGTTTTGGCTAATAGATTAAAAAGGGTTTTAAATGAGTTATTACACAAAGATCAAGCGGGGTTTCTTCCTGGCAGACAGATGAAAGATAACATGAGAAATATAATTGATATAATAGAGTATCTAGAAGTCAGGAAAGAGAAACAAGCTGCCTTGATATTTATTGATGCTGAAAAAGCCTTTGATAATGTCTCTTGGCAATTTATGAAGAAGAATTTGGAATATATGGGAGTGGGAATAAAGTTTTGGAACGGTGTTAATGCAATATATAAGGAACAGAAAGCAAGTTTATTGATTAATAATGTGATAACAGAAAGTTTTCCGATTGGGCAAGGTACGAGACAAGGGTGCCCATTGTCTCCATTGTTATTTATTACTGTATTGGAAGTATTGTTAGTCAAACTGAGGGACATGGGGACAATTAAAGGTATATGTGTGGGGGATAAGGAATATAAATTAAAAGCGTTTGCTGATGATTTAGTTCTGACGTTAGAGAATCCAAAAGAAAGTATTACTGAGATGATGAAAATAATTGAGGAATTTGGTAATCTAGCCGGTTTTAAACTAAATAAGAATAAAGCGAAGGTTTTATTGAAAAATGTAACAAAGAAAGATTGCGAAGAATTTGAAAAATTGTCCGCCCTCTCAGTGGTGAAAAAGTTAAATATCTGGGAATCAACTTATCTCTTACGAATTTAAATCTCTTTGAGGATAATTATAATATGGTATGGAACTCGATTAAGAGAGATCTGGAAACATGGAATAGATTGAACTTGTCGTTGATGGGAAGAATTTCGGTGATAAAGATGAACGTGCTACCAAGGTTGTTATTTCTATTCCAAATGATCCCAATACTTAGAGGAATAGGCCACTTTAAGGAATGGCAGAAGACATTGTCCAAATTTGTCTGGCAAGGTAAAAGACCCAGAATAAGATTTAAATTACTAACAGATTCCAAGGAAAGGGGAGGATTTGCCATGCCAGACCTGAGATTGTACTACGAAGTGGCCTGCCTAGGTTGGATAAAAGATTGGATTACTTTAGTTGATGAGGATCTATTGGATCTAGAAGGTCATGATAACAGATTTGGTTGGCACGCTTATCTTTGGTATGACAAAGTGAAAGTACACAAAAGCTTTATGAATCATGTAATTAGAAGTCATTACTTCAGGTCTGGGAACGGTTGAAACCCCTTTTAGAGAGACATACACCGAGATGGTTATCCCCGATTGAGGCATCGGTGAACAAGAGGAAAGATAAAGAAGGAGTGGGGATCACCTATGGTGATGTGTTATTCTTTTCAGAAAAAGGTCCTAGACTGAAGTCTTATGATATGTTAAAAGAGAAGTTAACAGGCTGGTTTCAGTACCATCAACTAAATGACATTTTTCAGAAAGATAGAAAGATGTCTGGGTTTGGAGAGAAGGAATCTAAGTTCCAGACCATAATCATGGGCCCAAAAAAGAAATTGTTGACCAGATTATATAATTTTTTGTTGGAGTTGAAGTTAAAAGATGAACAAGTTAAAGAATGTATGGTAAAATGGGCTATGGATCTGGGTCATAATATTGGGTTAGATGTGTGGGAAAGATTGTGGAAAAAGAATATGAAGTTTACCGCATGTACCTTGATAAAAGAAAATCTGTTGAAAATGATGTATAGGTGGTATATTACTCCAACGAAGTTAGCAAAGATGTATAGGATGAAAGATGACCACTGCTGGAAATGTAAAGAGAAACAAGGTGATTTTTATCATATGTGGTGGACGTGTGAGAAAGTGAAAGAGTATTGGGCATTGATATATGATGAACTCAAAAAGATGCTAAAGTGTACATTCCCAAAACGACCTGAATTTTTTCTGTTAGGGTTGGTGGATAATGAAAATTAAAGGAGCAGATAGGACTCTATTTTTATATGCAACAGCAGCGGCAAGAATGCTCCTGGCACAGAATTGGAAGACAACGTATATACCATCTTTGGATGAATGGAGGGCGAAAATATTGGACTTTGCAGAGATGGCCAGACTGACGTGCAGACTGAGGGATCAGGACAACCAGAAGTTCCAAAAAGATTGGCAAAAATTTAAGAACTACATGGAGATTTATTGCAAGGAATTAAAGACTCTTACCGGATTAGGATAGAGCTCGAAGGATTACTACTTATTTTTCAAATCTTTTTTATAAACATATAAAGGGATTTGTCTGAAAGGAAGGCTAGGAGATGAATAACGCTAAAACCACGGGAAGAACAGAGGGAAGCCAAATTTCAGTAGAATGATTTTGTATTGCTAATGTTTTGAACTTGACTTTTTTTTGTATACTAAAATTTTCTAATAAAAACGTATTTAGAAATATGCAACATTTTCAACTGCATTTCTTTGATTTTTTCCATTCTTTCTTCTTTTACCCCTTTTAACATAGCTACTATATTTTCTTTATCTAAATCAATCTCATCTTCCCACACATTTTTAATTATATTTTCAGTCTGATTCTCTAAACTAACCAAATATTTATAACTCCTACTCACATCTTTTTTTCTGCATTTTATTGTATAATAATTCACATTGCTTGTCTTCTTCTGCCATTAAATTTTGAAATCTTTGGTTATATCTCCTTTTCAAACTCTCTTTGTTGTTGTTCAGTCATTCAGTCGTGTCCGACTCTTCGTGACCCCATGGACCAGAGCTCGCCAGGCCTTCCTATCTTCCACTGCCTCCTGGAGTTTTGTCAAATCCATATTGGTTGCATCACTGACACCGTCCAACCATCTAATTCTCTGCCGTCCTCTTTTCCTTTTGCCTTCAATCTTTCCCAACATCAGGGACTTTTCCAAGGAGTCCTCTCTCCTCATGAGGTGGCCAAAGTACTGTAGCCTAAGCTTCAAAATCTGTCCTTCCAGCCAATTTCAATTCCCTAGGATCCCTTTAAATTTTTCCTCCCTTCCTTTGTTTGCATTAATGGATGAAGATCCTTAATTTTATTATAGTGTTTCTCTTTTAAATTCTTTATATCTTCCCCTCTTTATTTAATTGCTCTATTGGGCCCCATTTTGACAGTCCTCCAATTTTCATTCTCTTAATTAACATATCCATTGTTACCTTCCTTGGGCCGTCTAATTCCTTTAATATTCTTTTATCTCTATCAAATAATCCTAGCGAACCCACTGATTTATTAATTATATCTTCTACTCTTTTCCATTTTGGAATGGGGTAATCCTCCACTTTCATTGCCCACTTTAACTGGAAAACTATATAATATTTTTCTAATGAGGGCATGTTCCAGCCTCCTCCTCCTTTTACTGCATATAATGTTTTGTGCCTCAGCCTTGCCCTCTTTTTACCAAAAACCCAATTCCTCAATGAGGTATCCAATTTCTATAAAACCTTTTCTGGCAGCAATATCGGTAAGACTTGGAATAAATAGAGTAACTTTGATATTGTAAAAATTTTCAGCACTCTTTGACAATATCCTCATTTTTTAATCTTTCCAACCTTTTATTATATTTTGAAACTTTCTCCATACCTTATTATAATTTTCCACCCCTATTTTTTCCAGTTTTTTGTTATAACCACCCCCAGATATATCATTTTATTTACTCCATTTCCCATACTCATTATTGACTTTAATTCATCTTGGTCCTTCCTGGGAACATTTATAAGCATAATTTCTGATTTTTGTAAATTTACTTGTAACCCTGAAATTTCCTCAAAATCCTTTAATATATTAGACAGTGGATCTGCTACTTTGGTGGGATTGGTTACTACTAAAATTAAATCATCTGCAAACATATTAATTTTTATTTCGTCTCTACCTACTTTATAACCTTTAATCTTACTACATTCTCTCATTGTTTGTGCTAATGGCTCCATAGCTAGGGCAAATAGTTCTGATGAAGGGGGGCATCCCTGCTTTGTTCCTCTCTCCACTTGGAATCTCTCAGTTAAAGATCCATTTACCCTCACCTTAGCATAACTGTCTTTATATATTTCTTTTATGTCATTCCAAAAGGGCCCTGTGATATTCAACTGTCTCAATAGTTTTAATAAATAATCTCTTTCTACCGAATCAAAGGCTTGTTTAATATCCAATTTCATAATTGTAACCTTATTTCCCTTCCTTTTAGCCTCAGCCATTAAATTCATTACTATTCTTATCAGGTCTCCTATATATCTACCTTTAACAAAACCATATTGCTCCTCCTTTATTAATTCGGGAACTATATCCTTTATTCGTTTTGAAAATATCTTAGTAAAATTTTATAATCTTGATTTGCCAAAGTAATTGGCCTATAAGAGGCTACTTGATCTTCTGGTTTACCTTCTTTTTTCAAAGGTAAAATTTCCAGTTTCTCTCCATGATTCAGGTATATTTCCCCCTTGCTTTATATCATTGAAAAGTTTCTCGATTCTTTCCACTAGACCCTCTTGAAACTGTTTAAAAAAACAGCTGTAAACCCATCCAAACCTGGAGCCTTTCCCACTCTTAATTCCTTTATTGCCTTCTTAATTCCCTCTGCGTTAATCTTAACATGTAATATATGTTTCTGTAATTCAGAGATTTTACTTCTTACCTGCAGGTTTTCCTCCCCCTCTCTTTTCTTTTTGAAACCACCCATAAAATATTCTTTCATAATTCTTTTCTTCTTCTTCTTGATATTTAATTCCCCCCCTTTTATTCTTTAAATTTCTAATAACATTTTTAATTTTTGTGTGTGTTTTTAAATACAATATAAATTGTACAATGAATTGTGGTCATTTGGAAGTCATTTTAATAAAGGCCTGTTTCTTCCATAAATAATGTTATTAATTTCATCTGATTTTTCACTCTTTTGCCTTATTTGCTTTTCTATTTTTTTTTGAGAATTTATTTTGTAATTTCTTCTGTAGTCCTAACGATTCTCCATAGCCCCCCCAATGTCTCCTTTTTATATCTACTCTCCTCCTCTAGGCAAATTCCTCTTATGATACACTTTGGACAATCCCATAATAATGAAAATTGTATACCTTCCTGGTCATTTTCCTTAAAAACCCTTTTTATCTTGTCTTCCAAATCCTTTTTCTTGACTTCAGATGAAATAATTCTTGGATCAAATCTCCATTTCCAATCTTTTTTCGGAAGGTTTGCTTCAATATGCATTATGAAATAGGCGTAATCTGAAATATATATACCTCCTCCTTAAATTTTGAAACAATTTCCTTAACTTCCTCCCTCACTAAGAAAAAATCAGTTACTCTAATTTTTTTATGTCTATATGAGTAAAAGGTTGGTTCATTCTGCTTATCTTCTAATTTAGCCACATTGCTCCATAAATGGATCATACACATTTGTTGAAATTCCTTACTTTCCCATATATTCAAATTTAAATCCCCTGCCAATATAGTTATACCTTCTGATTTTTGTTCTATTTTATTCAAGGACTTTAAAAATCTAGCTTGGCCTTTGTTTGGGGCGTAGATTGATGCTAACATATATTTTTGGCGACATATCAAACACTTAACCACTACAAATCTCCCCTGAGAATCAATATCAATTTCTTTCATTTGTAAGAAGAGAATCATTTTTTTTTCCTTTTTTAGCAACTGAACAACTTTTGTTCTTTTTGCCTGAGATGAGAACCCTTTGATATTTACCAAGAGAAATCTCAAATCTCTTCCCATTCTTTTTTTATTCCTTTCCATTTGGTATCACCCTCCCACCTTGCTTTTTAAAAACTTTTTATTGCTTGCTCCCTTATTCCCAAACCCCTGTCTTGCAACTCCGCTCCTGATAGGAACATACGTCCCAATCCAGATCTCGTTGCCAGACTGTGACTTCCCATTGCCTCCCCCTCCTCAGCTCCCTAAAAACCTATTTAACATTCAGCCTGGCCAGCTCATTATTTTCTTATACTTTCCTTGAAAAAACTTTTCTTATAACTAAACTTCCTTAACCTCTGTTACATAATTCTACCTCTCCCTTCTAATATCATTTCCTCCCCACTTAGCCTTGAACATTGAGACAGAAACCTCCCCTACATCACGGTCTTTGAATTATCTTTCCCTCCTCCTTCCCCCTTCCCTTGGCTTCTTTTTCCCCTATTATACATTTTTATATTTTACATTCTTATATTAAAGTATATAAATGTATAATTATACATTTATATACATTATACAAAACAGTTCCTTCTTAGTTCAGATTTAGTCTCTCTCCCTCTCTCTTTTTTACAATATTACAATATAACTTCCTTAACGTAAATCCTAGCTCAGACCCACTTCTAAGTTTGTTTTCTCCTTCGACAACTTTAAACTATTAGCCTACTATTTTTAATGTCATTCATAATAAAGTTATTTATTCTTCTCTTCTAACTTCTCCTTCTTCTCCTTGGAGATTTCCTACTGAATTTTTTCCCTCACTTTAATACAGTCTTTGCAACATTAACTCTGCCTCCATCTGATTACTGGCTTTGAACTGTTTATTGTTCTTGTAAACTAATAGTAGCTGGGTAAATCCATGAAAATCTACAATTAGCCTTTGACCATTCTTTTGTGAAGGCCCGCATCTCCTGTCTTTTCTTTGTTGTCTCCCATGAAAAGTCTGGAACAAATCTTAGTGTAGCACCCTTGTGATTCAAAGGGCCTTTCTTTCTCATATCTTTCAAAAGCTGTTCCATTAATTTCTCTTTACACAGGGCCACTATCACATCACTTGGACATGCATTTTCTTTAAAACTTGGTTTTAATTCTCTATGAGCTCTTTCAATCTCCTCCTCTGTAATTGTCCCAATGTCATTTGCAGATAAAATGGATAACAGTTCTGGAATAATGTCCTTGCCCTGTATCTCCTCAGAAAAACCCACAACTTTAAAGTTCCTTTTTCTCTGTCTGTCTTCAGCTCGCACTGCCCAATCTTCCAGTCTCTGTAATCTTAGTTCCGTTTCATCCACCATATCTTTCAAGTCAGTTTTTATTTCATCAAGACATTCCACCAAGCTCTTAAAGCTATCAGTTAATTTTCTGTTGTTGTTTTTTGTTTAATTATCTCAGGAAGATCCTCCTGGATCACCCATCCAATCTCATTACGAATTGTTCTTCCTATTTTCTCCCATATCGCATCTGTACACTTATGTACAAGGAGATCCTCCTGCCACTTGGTGGGATGCCATTTGTCTTCACTCCTTTAATCACCCGGTGCTTCAAGACAAAATAGTTGATCAGCCACCACTCTCTCAACAACCTTGCTGATAAAAGGTGAATTGTCACCAAGCCTATAATTATCAATTTG
Source organism: Phrynocephalus guinanensis (assembly GCA_037367245.1). Classification (NCBI taxonomy): domain Eukaryota; kingdom Metazoa; phylum Chordata; class Lepidosauria; order Squamata; family Agamidae; genus Phrynocephalus; species Phrynocephalus guinanensis. Next base: position 3,393,648 of record CM074742.1, on the reverse strand, counting down.
GTTTGCTGCCAGCTGTGGCTTCTTCTGAATGGGACTAATGAGTATCTCCTTGACAGCAGAGAGAATGCTAGAAAGGGGTTTGAATCTGAGGCAGAAATCATAGATGATGGAGGTAGAAAGAGAATTCCAGGAAGTATTTTCTCCCATACCAAGGTGTACACATGTGACAGAATGTTGAATTTGTACCCTGTCTAATGTGATTACTAGGCAGGCAGAACACACTTGGCTTCATCACATACAAAAGGTTACTGAAGAATAAGCTGAAGGGATGCCAAAAATGGGAATGACTGAACCTTCTAAAAGACCATGGAGATTAATCCATCCTGGTCCCTATGCTGGATGGGAATACTACATTCTATATTGATTTCCAGAAATTCACAAGAACATAAGAACATAAGAGCCATGCTGGATCAGGCCAAAGGCCCATCTAGTCCAGGTTGCTGTATCTCACAGTGGCCCCACCAAATGTGTCTGGGAGCACATGAGGACTAGATATCTGTCTCCTGATACCAGTCCCCTGGCCCTTGAAGTCTGGAGAGTACACATCTCCATCATGTTTTGTAACCCGTGATGGACTTTTCCTCCAGGAATCTGTCCAAACCCCTTTGGAAAGCATCCAGGGCAGTTAGCATCACCACATCCTGTGGCAGGGAGTTCCACAGACTAACAACATGCTGGGTAACTGTTTTTCCTTTTGTCTGTTCTCACTCTCCCAACCCTCAGTTTGAGTGGATGTCCCCTAGTTATGGTATTTTATGAGAGGGAAATAATGCCCTGCATTATTTTGTACATCTGAATCATATCCCCCCTTAGGTGCCTTTTTTCCAGACTAAAGAGCCCCAAATGTTTTAGTCTTTCCTCATAAGGGAGGTCCCCCAGCCAAGTATCATTTTAGTCACTCTTTTTTGTACCTTTTCCAGTTACACTGTCTTTCTTGAGATGCAGTGACCAGAATTGTACTCCAGGTGGGCCTTACTATGATTTTGTACAATGGCATTATAATGTTGACTGTTTTATTTTCAACCCCCTTTTTGATAATCCCTAGCATGGAATTGTCCTTCTTCACCACTGCCACATATTGGGTAGATATTTCTGTTTCTCCCATTCTATATCTGAAACAATTCTATTTCTACCCCATGCTGCACCATTGATGATTTGAAGATGATACAGCAACCCTTTGTTTGTTTGTTTGTTTGTTTGTTTGTTTGTATATGTTGCCATTAGTGCCAAGGCACTACCCAGGGCAGTTACAACAAATATAATACAAAAATAAATAAATATAAAAGCATTGCAATCATAATAATTAAGCCTTGAAAACAGATGGTACAAACCAATAATTAAAAACCAAAAAAGATGGAGGGAGGAAAATCTGGGGTGGGTTGGTGGGGGAGTGATCAGTCAATGCTATAATGGAAAGTCTCCCTTTAAAAATCAGTCTTTAATTTTTAACTGTTGTGAACCACCCAGCATAGTACTTCAACACTAATGGGCCATTATATAAATTAAAATATTGATAAGTAATTAATTGTATCCTAAATATTAATAGGGAGAGTGCTAGATCGAGCTGCTCTGGAAACTGGTTCCATAGGATAAGAGCCACCATAAAGAAGGCCCTATCTCTTTTAGAAGACTTATGGGTCTCCCATGGGGCGGCCACCTGGAGGGGCCTCACCTGGGATGATCTTGTGAGTCAGGTGGATGACATTTAGGAAAGATGTTCCAATAAGTAACATGGGGCCAAACCATTGGTATATTACCCCCAATGACCCTAACTGTGAAGGGAGAGCTAGAAGAGACTAACCCAAAATTGTTATGGAAATGACAAGAAAGCAGTTTGATCCTGTAAGTGGGTTGCTAGCAATTTGTTGTCTATTGAAAGAAGTGCTGGAGCTGAGGCAACTCCATAAGAAAATTTTATTTATTTATTTATTTATTTATTTATTTATTTATTTATTTATTTATTTATTTTCTATACTGTCCCCTTAGTGCAAACTTCACTATCCAGGGTGGGTTACAAAATGGTCATAAACTACAATAATATCAGTGAAATGGTGGGCAAGCACTGGCCTTGAGTATCAGGTGTGATATCTGAGTATTCCATGAGCATTTTCCAGATACTGTATGAGGATTGTGTGGTCCAGCATTGTACAGCACATGAAATGGCAAGCAAACTGTGATCCAGGACGTTTGAATAACAGCTGACAAAAAATTAACAAGGAAGGTTGTAGGGAGGTTTCAACTAGTTCAGTCACCCAGAGATTACTATTAATCAGCCAGAGCTCTTTAGGAGTGATGGGGTTCATTTATCACATCAGGGATGGAGATATGCTTGCAGGATATTCACAGTGGACTACTTTCACAGTTTATGGCTTCGCGGGGAGCAAGGAGGATAGCTAAGCTAGCCCCGTTGCTTTGGTGGTTAGTGTGGAGGCCATAAATCAGTGAGTCTGCTTTAAATGACATCCTAGCCCATCCATCTTTTCGATGCTGTAGATCTGGTGGTTATAGTGTCATGAGAAGGATGTGCTAGGAATACCCCCAAGCCAAAGGTTACCAATTAACGGAGCATGGATGGCCAAAGGTTTTGTTTTAGATATTTGACCGGCCCCTGCGTGTGATCTTGTAGACTGCACTAATGGGGGTCTTTGACTCGCCCAGGTAAAATCATGTGGTGGTTGAGGTCAAACGTGACCTTGGTGGCCTAACCATTGCTCCGCACTACTTCTCCCCCCCCCAAGTTGGTTTAAAGTTCATAACAGTTTAATAAAGTGTGGCCTGATTTTACCCAATCACTTGTGTCTTGCATCTTATTCCGGCATGGGAGGGCAAAGGGACAACATTCACCCTCCTCCGATCTATGGGGGCTTCCCCTGTTTTCCAGGACTTCCCAAAGATTATTGCCAATGGTTCTGAAATTACTTCTGCCATTTCTTTTAATATCCTTGGGTGTAATTCATCTGGCCCAGGAGACTTAAATACATTTAATGTTTCCAGGTTTTCCTGTACTACCTCTCTACCTATTCTGTGTTGCAATTCCCATCCTACCTCGTCTACTCTTTGTGCCAACGGAACTTGTTTTTTCCTTTTTGGAGAAAACTGAGGCAAAGAAGGTGTTTAATACTTCTGCCTTGTCCTTGTTTCCTATTAATAACTGGTACTATACACCATGCAGAGAGGCTATTATTTCCTTATTTTTTGTTTTGCTGCAGACATAACTAAAGAAATCCTTTTTTCTATCTTTAATTTCTCTGGAATGTCTAAGTTCACTCTGCGCTTTAGCTTTTTTTTAAATCATTCCCTCTGCATGTATTAGCTATTTGCTTATATTCCTCTTTGATGCGTTCCCAATTTTTCCATTTCCTATGCTTTTTTTTCTTTATACTTCGCTGAGATGAAAGTTCTTTAGTAAACCATTGTGGTTTCTTTAGACATCTCCCATTTTTCTTCTTGTTGGAACAGTTTTAGATTGTGCCTTTAGTATCTTGTTTTTAAGGAACTCCCATCCATCTTGCACTCCCTTCTCTTTCAGTGCTTCAGTCCATGGAATCACAGAAATAATTCCCTAAGTTTACAAAAATTGGCTTTCCTAAACTTCAGGATTCTTGTCTCACTATGTTTAGCTTTACCTTCCAACTGTATAACAAATTCTAAGAGGGCATGGACACTTTTGCCTAAAGATCCCACCACTTCGACCCCATTTATGAGTTCCTCCCTATTGGTTAAGACCAGATCTACAATGGCTGCTCCTCTTATTGCCTCCTCTACCTTCTGGACCATGAAATTGTCTGCAAGGGCAGTAAGGAATTTGTTGGATCTTGCATTGTTAGCAAAGTTGGACTGCCAACATATCTCACAATAGTTAAAATCTCCCATTAGTACTACATCTCTCCCTTTTGACTGTGTGCCCATCTGCTCTCAGAAACCATCATCCCACTCCTCCAGCTGGGTTGGGGGTCTATAATATACCCCCACAGTGACAACCAACCTTAATTCTCACCCATATATTCTCAACCTGCTTTCCTGTTGCATAGCTTGTATTTCTTCAGCAGTATAAATGTCCTTAACATATAAAGTTACACCTCCTCCTTTCTTACTAGGTCTGTTCCTTTGAAACAGGTTATTCCTTCCAATAACTACATTCCAATCATAAGTCTCATCCCATTAAGTTTCGGTGATGCCAATTATGTCATTTATTTTGCTGTATTAGGAGTTACAGCTCCTCTTGTTTGTTTCCCATGCTCTGTGCATTGGTTTAGAGACATTTGAGGCTGTGTGTGTTTCTTACAAGTCCTTTGCTTAGCCTGTTTTGGCTCACACTGATGGTCTGTAATACTCCTTGTCCTGCTCCTTCTTCAACATTTGGGCTATTCCCCACAACGCCTTCTGGATCTCTACCGTTAAGAAAATTTTCTCCCTCCCCTGAGAACTCAATGTAAAGCACTCCTTATCAAATTTTCAAGCATGTTGGCAAAAAGATTCCTTCTAGCAGTGGTGAGGTGCAGCCCATCCTCGCCCAATAGCCCATCTGAATGAAAAAGGAAACCATGATCCAAGAATCCAAATTGTTCCTGCTGGCACCATATCTGGAGCCAGTTGTTAATCTCCAGTATTGATCATTCCCTTCTTGGGCCACGTCCTTCTACAGGGAGGAGAGATGAAATTACACCTGCCCACCCAGGTCCTTCAGCCTCCTACCCATCTCTTCATATGCCTTTGTGATAACCTGAGAGCTGCAATTTGAAGTATCGTTAGTTCTTAAATGGACCAAAAGAAAGAGGTTAGAATCAGTTTGAGTTCACTTTAATGCAAGCTACAATTGGTTGGAAGAAAATCCTTCTTATCCTCCCTCCCCTCGCTTTTCAAACACAAAACAATTCTTTTAGCATTTATATTGTTTCCCTTTAAGGTGTCTGTAACGGTTAAAAGCTCACAGATGTGGCTGGGGAAAAACTTCCAAAACATAAAATGTTAATTTTCTGATGGCCCTTGAAATATTTCTCTCTGTATCTATTCCCAGGTCAGTTCTAAATTGATTTTAATGTTGTTTAGATGGCTACTCTTTTCAGACCTTCTGAACATTAAGTGAATTGATATATTCATTGTGCATATATTCACTGACTTTGTGACCATCCAGCTAGTATGCATATCAGCTACAAATGTGTAAACTGCTGCTGTTCAACTTAGAATTATAATTATGCGCTAACTCAATTTTACTTCTGGCAAACCTTTCCAGGATTTTCAAGGTATAGAGTGCTCAGAAGTGGTTTACAAGTTCCCTTTTCTTGTGGTGCTCTGGAACTGTGCCACTTGCTCAGGGCTACATGGACTGGATATTCTTCTAGGAGACACAATGAGGAACTGAACTCTCAACCCCTGGCTCTACACCCAGATACAAAAACTTAGCTATCCAAGCAGCTGCTCAGCTTTAAGGTCCTGTAAACTGAATGACTGTAAATCCTAATTTATAGAACCAATTCTACAATTTAAGTTATGGTTACCATACATAGTTACAGTTAGTAGAAAGAAAAGAGAATAATGGGGTTTCCATCATGTAGAAGACCTTACACGCTTTATGCTTCAATGAAGGCCAGAGAGGGAAGAAAGCTATCACCAATAATAAACCAATTGAAGGAAGCTGGCAAACAGGAAGAGATGGGAGCTTGCCTCAGTTGCCAGAGGCAGGGAAAAAACTTTACCAGTCAAGTTAGTGGCGAAGGATAATTACATTAGGCAGCAAACCCCTCTCACTGCTAACTGACTTCAGTGCATGCAAAATTGCCATTATCCCAACATTAATAAAATGCCCTCAATTGGGTGGCAATAAGAGAGACAGCAGTCTGAATCATCACCTTCCTCAATACTTTACCCCATTATATGAACTTACAACTCAGTGGGACAAGAGATAGAAGACTTTGCTTTGGCTATAAAAGCTCTTTTATCACACTGTGTGCAGTTAGGGATGGATTGTGAAAAATGCTTTATACTTCATTGTGAAAGTAGAGTGAAAGACTCTAGTCTTCTAGTGCATTCTTTGGCTGTCAGTCTAGGCCAGTGTTGGTGAACCTATGGTATGGATGCCAAATGTGGCACTTGGAGCCCTTTCTGTGGGCACCTGACATCGCCCCTACGCAGCAACCTATGAGTTATTCAGGTTAAATTGCTGTATTGGCACTTTGTGAAAAATTAGTGGGTTTTGAATCACAGTTTGGGCACTTGGTCTCTAAAAGGCTTGCCAGCACTGGTCTAGGACATGCTGATTAGTCAGCCCCAGAATTGGTGGATGTCATTATTGAGCTAGAAAACAAGAAAAACTGTCAGTTTCTTGAAGTGAGTTTCTCTATGTTGCTCAAGAAAAAAGCCAAGCATGAGAAATAAGGACATTTGCAAATGTTTGGCATTCTCAGATGAATCCAAGTTTAAGTTTAAGTTTGTACAAAAAAATAATCTATGGCACCAAACTTTCTCCCTACTATTATTTATACATGCTCCAATAACCATTTTACCTTAGTTCTTTAGGATATATTTTCTGTCAGTTATCATTGATAGGGTTCCCAATTAGCTCTGGCAGCTCAAGGTTGCATAATTTTGCATCACTGACAGCAGTAACTCCAGCTCTTTTGGAGGCATGGGCATCATTTTGTATCCTTGACAATGCCCCAGTTCTTAGTCTCATATTGGAGCATTTCTGGAAAATGGCGAATTTGTTTGAAATGCCCTTTTCTTCTATATAGAAATGTTAAGGGAAATTAAAATAACAAAAATGTCCTGAGAAAATTTGATTCAGAGGCTTCATGGCTAACCATGGACCACCATGGTTCAACCCTGGAAAAATGAACTGGTTTGTGGTTAATTTTTCCAGTTTGTGCTGGGGGGGAGGGAACCTATCTGTTCCTGAGTTCCACCTGCCCTCCAACTCTTCTACTGCTGACCCCCTCCTCCCATTGTCTCACCGACCCCCTACCTGCATCTGCCTCCTTCTCCTCCCCCTTATAGCAAGGAAGCCAACCCAGCTGCCTCTATGCACGTGCCCTCCTATCAGCTGGGTGGCAGGTTGCATGCTCAGAAGCAGTAGACCTGGCATCAGGCAAGGAAGCTTGTTCCACTGCCACTGAGGATGACAGTGATAAAGGCAGCTGTGGCAGTAAAGGAGGAGGCAGAAGGGCAGCAGCAGTGGCAGAAGCTGATGGGACAGCAATGGTGGCGGTGGGAAGGTGACAAGTGGACATCCCATTCAGATCCCTGAATCAGGTCACAACTTTGTTTTTACCTCATGCCTTGTGGCCAGTGGAGAGACCTTAAGAGTAGGTTGCACAGCAGATCAACCTTTTTTGGTTGAGTTTTGGCACGGCATTGAGCTCCCCGGCTCATCCCTATGATGTTTTGTAAAGTCATCAACAACAAAACACATATTTTGTTAGGCAAAGAGATTTGAAATATTTATTTTAAAAAGGAGGTGAGATTGTGTAGGGAAGGTGCCTGTTAGGCAATGGGTGGTGGGGCCTGCTTGGCAGACCCTGTTCTTTCCCCAGCACTGTTGGGGAAAGCACTGAGCAGGCAGTTAGGGCTAAGGCTGCTGGCTGCCAAATGAGACATTGGGGGTCAGTTGGAAAACCCCAGGTTAGGTATATATACTGTATATATAAAAAGAGAATGTGTGATATTAATAATAAATAAACCAAAACTACTATTCCTGTTCCAAACAATACCGGTCCTTAAATCAACTAAATTAATACAAGAATTAGATAAACAAATAAGGAAATTCATTTGGAATGATAAGAAACCTAGAATCAAAATTAAAGTATTGCAGGACAAAAAGGAAAATGGAGGCTTCGCGCTACCAAACTGGATTTTATACTATAAAGCCTGCTGTCTGACGTGGATGAAAGAGTGGATGACCCTTGAAGATAATCGACTACTTGCGTTAGAAGGATTTAATTTGAATTTTGGATGGCATGCATATCTATGGTATGGGAAAGCTAAAGCCCAAAAAGATTTCGCAAACCACTGCATAAGAAACGCCTTGTTGTGGGTTTGGGAGTCATTGAAGAACTCTATCTATACAGCAATGCCACTTTGGGTTTCCCCACAACTGGCACATGCAAAACCCTCCATAATAGAGGACAAAAAAAACTCTGAGATATAAAGATATGTTAACAGAAAAATTACAACTAAAATCAAAAGAAGAATTACAGTTACAAGGATTTAGAATAGATTGGTGGTTGGAAATGCAAATGAAATCTTGGTTTAGGAATGATAAAAAGCAATTTAGTTTCTCAAATCAAGAAGTTGCAGTGGATAAAATCATTTTTTCTTCTAATGAAAAGTTAATTAAAAAATGTATAGCTGGTTATTAGCCAGACACGTAGAAGATGAGATGGTAAAAGAATGTATGATAAGCTGGGCACAGGATCTAAAGTCAGAAATTCAGTTAGATGAATGGGAAAAAACTATGGAAGGTTAATATAAAGATCACTAAGTCAATAGCATTTAAAGAGAATCTCTATAAAATTTTTTATAGGTGGTATTTAACACCTGATAAGCTGGCTAAAATGTATAAAATATCCGATGTTTGTTGGAAATGTAACAAAGAACGGGGATCTTTTTTCCATATGTGGTGGGTGTGCAAGAGGGCTAAAAATACTGGTGTATGGTACAAAAATTTATTTTACAAACTATGTTAATTAATCTTGAGTTAAAACCAGAGATTTTTTTATTATCTATGATACAACAAAATATTGGTGATAGCAAAAAAATTGTAATAATTCATATTATCACAGCAGCTAGAATGTTGTATGCACAATTATGGAAGACAGACAATATTCCAGCCAAAAATCAGTTAATTATGAAGGTGTTAAACTGCGCAGAAATGGACAAGATCTCGGGACTAATGAAACCAGAAGGATGCTATGAAGACTTCGAAGAAAGATGGCATGATTTCTACAAATTTTTAGACGAATATTACAAGACAATTAAGTTTCCTGTTTAATTTATGAGTAATTGAGATAGTTAAGGATCATACATTGTTAAGATGAGATGCAAACTTTGTTTGAGAAGATTAGAATCGCTCCAATGTTTTTTTCTTTTTCTTTGATTGATAACTTTTTTGTTTGAAAACTATAAATAAATTGCAAAATAATAATAATAATAAATAAACATAAGAGGAAAGGAATTAGCAGGGAGGAAAGAAGGAGTAGGGATTTCCCAGTGCTGGCGCTTTACAACAACTAATAATAAGAAAAAAAAAATAGAAATAGAAATAAATTATATAACCACAACATATGAAATAAAATACTTTTATATCTTATTTTTACAGGGTTTGTTTGTTGCGCAGGAGAGGTCTGTTCTGTTGGTCACGCTGGCAGGTAGTGTTGGAGGCATGAGTTTTAGGTGGATTCGAATGGCCATCCAACATGGGGTGCAAGCTGCCCCACCTCCCAGTCTTGATGATTTAGAAGTTATGGCACTGGGTGGTGGAAAAGGCAGGAGTCCCGTGGGATATGGATCACATAGAACAAAGGCTTGGGCAGGGGTACCCCAACAATATGGGAACTCACCTAGATAAGGTCCTCTTATTAGTTAAATTGAATGGTTCTGATTTCAGAGGGCCTCTTCTATGATTCTGTGACTATAACCTACCTTGAGATGCGGCCAATTATCAGTGAATACGAGTAAACTCCATTAAATTCCCCTGAATGTGTGTTTTAGGATAGCATCTAAATGTGTTGCCCTCTTTAATGGAGAAAGGTTTCTAAACACTGCTCAACATCATTTATTGCTGCACTGCCCACTACATTCTATTTGAACATTTGTTGTGACCTTTCACCACCTATTAGCACATCTAATTGCAAGAGACAGGGCAATTTCTTGGTTGCCAGCGTACAAGCTAAGAGGTGAACAGACAGCATTAGCCTGAAGCAATTTCTGACCTTTAACTGTTACATTAGCACCTATAATTGGAACTGAAATGGCAGTTATGGCTGAAAATCATCCCAACAGCATGATGTGGGGAGTTATGATTCCCCGACTATAAGCCTCTGATTTTCCATTCACTTCCATAGCAGATTGAAGGTGAGTGTTGGGAACTGGGTCCAGAAACAGAGCTTAGCAATTAACTGCAACATCATTAACATGGATATTTATGCACATGCAGTGCACTTTTTAATTTGTTGTGTTGAGTGGAAGATGTACTTTGTTTTATGTTAGTTCAAGAAATGTCACAATATAGCTTCTTACTGTAGCCTTTGACATGTCAAGGAGTTATGTGAGAAATAAATCAGGCAAATTAGATTCAGGAACTCAACTAGTCTTGTAACATCAAAGTGAGACATTTTGGCTTTGGGCTTACTACATGAGCAGCTACTTTAAGGATGCATAATCGATGCAAACCCGAGATTAAAGGCAGATGAAATGAGCAAGTAGTCAGGGAAATACTGTCTACCTGTTTTGAATTATTTCAGAATGTTGCCCAGGACAATGTTCCATCAATGACTACTATTTTTCTGACAGTTTCGGAGTACTCTTGGAATACACTATAAGCATAATTTCATATATCCTGCTGCTTTCAAAAGCCTTTGTGGGTTGAGAGATTTGCAAACACTTTAAAAATAGGATTCTGTTCCTTCAGATGGTATGGATTTCTTCCATCATCAGAAAGTAGTGTATTTTCAGTATGTTGTGGAAGGGAGTATCATATTTATATAAACCCCTCATAGGTGGTTCCCTTAACCATGTGAGTACATTAGACTGAGAAAAGATCTGACCCAAGGCCAGTCAATGAATTTTACAGTTCGGTGGCAACTTGATCTCAAAATCCCAGCCCAGCACTCTCTTCACTATATTGCTTCTTACTTTCTGGTGAACAAATTGGAATTTGGCCTAATGACTATTGATAGCAAGATGTGAATCTCCCCCACCCCAAGAAATGTAACTAGTCTTGCCAATTTTTTTGTCCAAGTCAGATAGAGACAGACCATGAAAACATGTTTACTACTTATGTGGCAGGAATGAGAAGTTTGGGTGGATAGTTATAAAGTTCAAGTTTAAGTTTATTGCGGCCGTATGACCCATATAAGCAAATATACAGTGAATCATAAAAACAGTGAAAAAGAGTAAAACTGCGAATGGGTAAAAACATCAGGAAGATGGATGGATGGTCGAGGTAATCTCTGCTCTCTTGCGTATAGCGGCCATAAAAAACTTTGCTACCTGGGCTGTAGTATTGGACTAACCATCTAGAAGGGTGGCCTTGGAACTTCTTCAGCAATGGGGCAATTAAGTTGTTTCTAATATGAACATAAAAAGGGCAAAATAAAAGCACGTGTTGGATAAATTCTGGGGACTGGTTTCCACATGGGCAAAATCTTTCTTGGCGCGGAATCCCCGTAAACCTACCCTGAAGGAGTGCTGATGGCAATACATTCATCCTGGCCAACATGAAAGCTCTACAAGCCTGTGGTGAACTAAGTGAGGTTAAATATCCTGCGGGGGTCTTATACGTTGGAAACACACCTTGTGACAAAGGGGAGCAGGTTCTATGTGCCAGGGAGAAAAGTTCCTGCCTCTCTATGTCATTTAGCCTCTGAGTAAGAATTCTTAGAGCCTGTTTCTGCCCTAACGTCAAGATATGGTCAAGCGGGATACCTACAGACCTAATTTTTTGATTAATGAAGGATTGCCACTGGCTTTGGTAAGAATCAGACAACATGTTAGACATGTACCCCAGTTGGTCTGCACAAAAAAGGATTCTAAGCCAGTACTTTAGGGTCTGGGTCCAGGCGTTAATTTCCAATCTACCCACTCCTGCCTCGAGGCACAACACTGCATAGGGTACACAGTTTGGGACCCCCAGAATCTGACGCAAAAAGCAGATTGAATTTTTTCAACCTCAGAGTTGAATGCTTTGATCCACACTGGGATGCCGTATAATAATTGAGCCCTTGTTTTTACTTGAAAAACTTGGATGGCTGATGGGACATGGAAACCTCCACTTCTGTAGAAAAACCGAGCCACTGCTTGTGAACTACATTTAGCAAGATTAAGGGTGTGGCTTCGATGAGTTGCCCAGCTCATGTTGTATCTAAAAGTAATCCCAAGATATTTATATTCCTTAACCTGCTCTAGAGTGTCGTTGTGTAGAGACCAACGCAGTCTTTTCCACTTCTTTGAAACAACTAAAATCTTTGATTTCTGGGTGTTGATGGACAGGCTGTTACTATCGCAATAAGTTGCAAAAGCTGTTATGAACCTCTTGAGACCAAGTTGGGTTTGGGATAGAACTGCTGCATCGTCTGCATAAAGGAGTAGTGAAATTTGCTGGGAACCTAACTTGGGAGGATGGCCCTGAACTTGTTTCAAGGAATCGCTCAGGTCATTGATAAAAAGGTTAAATAAATAGGGTGCCAGAGTGCAACCCTGTTTAACCCCCTTGTTATTTGGGATCCCCTCCGACAGTTCCCCAGCAGGGCCATAGCGCACCTGGCAGCTCGTGCTGAGATATAGCTTTTGAATGAGAAACAGCAGTCTCCTATCAATTGAGGATTTTTCCAGTTTGGCCCACAGTAGGGTCCTTGAGATTGAATCGAAAGCCCCTTTTAGGTCGAAAAAAGCTACAAACAGTCTCCTCCCACCCATGACATTGTTCTTCTCTGCAAGATGGGCCAATACTGAACAGTGGTCTAGTGTATTTCTACTTTTACAAAAGCCAATTTGTTCCGGGCCCAAAATCCTATGGTTGTCCATCCAGGTTGTCAGTTTTTTCACTAGGTGGAGAGCATAAAGTTTCCCTATAATGGACAGCAAGCTGACTGGGCGGTAGTTTCCTGGGTCTAGGGGGTCTCCTTTTTTAAAAATAGGTACTATAATGGCTTTAGTCCATGCTGCAGGTACCCTTCCGGACTGGTCAATTAATGTAAAAAAGGTGGCCAAAGGAGTGGCCCACCACTCCAAGTGCTTTTTTAGGAGTTCAGGAGGAATCCCATCTGGACCGGCCGCTTTTCGCAGTTTTAAATTAGAAATCAAATTTTTGATCTCTAAAGTATTTACTGGGTCCCATTTAGGTAAGTTGGGAGGTACTGGATGAGGGGAATCTAGATCCAGGGATTGAGGATCATAAAAAGTTATAAAAAGTAGTTATTTATAGTCATATTCCCAAGACTAAAATAATAGTCCCCTATAGAGATGTGTAACTATATTCAAGTTAACAAAAGGAAAAAAAGGAAAATTTTAAAAATCCAACGCTATTCACCCATCTATGGTTCAAAACTTACTTTCCTTCTGTCACTTCAACACCCACAACAGCCCATGAGACACGGCATTAATCAGTGTTTGAACCATATGATATTCCTCTTACAGATTTATATATACACCACACTAGAGATGGGCACGACTTAGCGGTATTCCTGTTTCCGTTTCCGTTACTCGGTTCCGTTACTCTACGGAAACGGTAACGGGAATTACTCCGCCAGACTTCGAGCTCGAACCGACGAACGAACAATTTTGGTCTGATTTGTCGTGCTCGTTACTTGCATCGCGTGATTGCGCGATGCCACGCGGCACAGAAAAAAAGTTTTTAAAGTTAAAAAAACCCGGTTCCCGGCCGAAAAGCAGGCGGAAAAATGCCTGCCGTGCCTCAGGGCACCTACCAGAGGGGTTGTTTCTGGAGGTCCCCGGCCTCCCCCCCATCCCCCGTCCTTGTGGGCTGCTCTGTGGGACTCGCCGCAGGCTCGCAGCCAGCCAGCAAAAAGCCCAGTCTCGCCGGCCGCCGGCCACCGCAATTAAAGCGCAAGCAAGCGGCACGGGCGGCACAGGAAAAATTTTTTAAACTCTCCCCCCACCCATTCCCGGGCCAAAAAAGCAGGCGGAAAAATGCCTGCTTGACTAAGGGCGCAGGGCACCTACCGGAGGGGTGGTTTCTGGAGGGGGGGTCCCGCCTCCCCCCCGTCCTGGGCAGCCGGACTCGAGTCGCCATTTCGCCATGCCATGCGGTGCGGGCGGGGGATCCAAAATGGGGCGGCGAACGCAATATTGTTTTTGAAATCGTGGTCCAAAAACACACAAGCACAACAGAAACACGCGAAAATTTATAAACTGCCAGATTTTTCACAGTAGCAGTGGTTTTTTTCTTGCAACAAAATGTCTCTCCTCTCCTCCTCTGTCCTCCATTGATTTTTTATTTTTTTTTACACCTGCGCAATGATGGGCTGGCCAAGTGGCCAGCCATGTGGGAGTGGACGACCATGCAAATTTTTGGAGCCATCCCACCAGTCGCATGGCCACTTGGCCATGGAGACTTCTGGGATGTGCCAAAAAGCCCCCTAAAACCTTCCCTAGCCCCCCTAACCCTAACCCTAACCCTTGACTCCGTACCCATACGTCACAGACTGTCTTCTTAGTGGGTCAGAGAGGCACCCAGAGGTGCAACCCACTAGCCCACCGTAACCTTACCCGTCACTAGCCTAACCCTAGCCCTTGCACTAAGCCACCTTAAAGACAGATCTACTTGCTTGCATTGCACTACACGCAGCAAGTACAATTCCCTTCTGTGTGAGACATGGTGGTGCGAGAGCCTTGTGCAGGGAAGGCATGACGCTATCACTCTCACTGGTCTCACTGTCTGCACATTATGTTATGCAATATCCATATGGCTATTGCATAGCATTTTGCAGCAGCAGCAGGTGAGGAGAGGAGACCCCCATGTTGAGGGGTCTCTTGGAGCCTGCTTCCCCTTCCTAGTGGGTGAGGATAGGAGGCACCCACGGGTGCCTCCAGGAGCCCACTTTCCCTTTATAGCGGGCCAGAGGAGGCACCCACCCCACAGAGGTGCCTCCAGGAGCCCACTCCCCCCCCAAAACCAGTAATAACGACAACAAAAAACGAAAAAATGAAAAAACGAACTGACTAATTTTTGCGAATTTTCGCGAAAACCGGAAACGAGCCGAAACGGGACCGGCCCGACTAACGACAACTCGAAAAAAAAAAATTCAAGTCGTGCCCATCTCTACACCACACCCTCTCAGCTAGTAGTAATGAAAAATCAGTTACAAAAAGATTAATATTATCTCTCAAGGTTGCACTTTTTAGCAGTTGGACTGTAACTTAAGATGAACTTACGCTGAACTCTGTTTACCAGTTATGTTGTAATGAAGAACATATATTTTTTTTTCATTCTTAAACTACTTGGGCTCGTATGATTGTGGCTGAATACAAGCCTTTTTTAAGGGAAGGCTGTTTTAGAAATGGCAAGACTGGGTAAAGGCTGGTCACAACTATCACAGAAAGAGAGTAAGATGCTTGCCTTGGCATAATTTTACTTTTGATAAGTAGGTGGATCAATACATATTTCAGCTTGTATCTGTTAACATAGGTTTGACTGATTTAGTTCAATCATGTCTGTAGAAGATTCAAACAAAGTTTTTAATTTGGCAACAGTTTGATCAATACAGAGTTTGCAAGTGGATACGTTTACAAGCACTAGGGTTGTCAGGTCTCAGGGCACCAAAGTCAAAGGAGAGGTAGGCTGCTTGGTTTTCCAGATAGGGAGACAAATCTCAGGTGAAGGAGTGCTAGAGAAGACAAAAGTTTGATTTTTGCACATGAAGTTATGTAGAGGGCTTGGCCATCCATCTCCTTTCATTCCCAATAGACACAAGGGCTCATTGACCTGGAATGAAGGCATTTCTATCTACCACACCTTCTTCCATCCATAAGACATCCCATGTATAAAATGATACCCACTTTGCCAAACTAAAATTACAATTTTGAAACCGCACTGTTCTTTCCTTGGCTTACTTCTATGTAGAAGATGACTCTCAAATTTTAGTCTAACAAATTT
Source organism: Phrynocephalus guinanensis (assembly GCA_037367245.1). Lineage (NCBI taxonomy): Eukaryota > Metazoa > Chordata > Lepidosauria > Squamata > Agamidae > Phrynocephalus > Phrynocephalus guinanensis. The sequence goes on along the minus strand of CM074742.1, from coordinate 3,377,819 downwards.
AGACAAAAATATGGTCTTATGTAGGGAAAATACTGTATATTGTACAGCATGCCAATTAGACATGGGCACGACTCGGCAAAATTGTCGTTTCCGTTTTCAGTTATCGTTTCCGTTACGTAACAGAAACAGTAACGATAATTAAGCCGTCAGAACTCGAACTCGAACCCAAAAAAGAAAAATTTGGTTGGGTTTTTCGTTTCCATTCGTGGCATCGCGGCGATCGCGCAATGCCATTGGCAAGCAAGCAGCACAGAAAAAAAAGTTTTTAAAAGTAAAAAAAAAAACCGACTCCCGGCCAAAAAAGCAGGCGAACATATGCCTGCCTGAGGACACCTACGTGAGGGGTGGTTTCTGGAGGGGGGTCCCCGTCCTCCCCCCTCCTGTCCTGGGCTGCTTGCACCAGGCTGGGGGGGTCATCCTCGTCGTCTCCAGACGAGTCCATGCCATGCGGTGGAGGGGGATCCAAAATGGTGACCCGAATATTAATTTTTAAATCGTGGTCCAAAAACCCACGAAAGCACAACAGAAACATGTGAAAATTAGGTATTTTAAATGCCTAATTTTTATAGTAGCAGCAGTGTGTTTTTTTATAGCAGTAAAAGGTCGCACTGATTTTTTTATTTATTTTTTTTTTAGACCTGCCCATGTGGGCTGGGCATGGGATGGGACCATGCAAATTTTTTGAACCATTCCACCAATGGCATGGCCAGGTTTTGACTGACACTTCTGGCTGTTGCCCGCCCGCCCGCGCCGCTGCCCGTCCACTCGCCCGCCTGCGGCCACCAGCCACCTGCTCGCCCACCCACGCCTCCCCCCTGCCGCTATCGCCGCCCGCCCATGGCCCCCCCGCCACCGCCACCCGCCCGCACCTCCCCGCCCGCCCCCGCCCCCCACCCCGCCCAGCGCCTAGGGTGCAAAATGGGGGGTGCCTTTAGTCTCTTAGCGGGGAGAGTCTTCTCTTACTCTCCACTCCCAAAGATATGCTGGAAACTGTGGAAATCAGCTCGGCCCAGGTCTGTGTTAAGGATTTGTCTCCCCCCCTCCCGCGGTTTGGAAGTCTTGCTCTCCAAACGTAAACCAAGCCCAGAGGGACGAACTACCCGCCCTGGGTATGGAGTAACTAACCGTGCATGCAACAGGAAGTTGGGGAGCGTTCCTGTTGTGGGACTTCAACCCCCAGAATTCTGAAACCTGGAAAAGGAAGGATCCCAAACTGGGCTGCGTGCAGGGGAGGGGGGGGAGGGGGCGGGTGTGAGGGACGGTGCGGCAAAGAGGGGTCCCCAGGACACTTCCTGATCCACAGACACATACAGAGTCCCAGTTCAGCTCCGCGCCGACTGGACTACACAGCCGGGGGAGCAGGTGGATGACACGCTTGTGGGTCACATTTCCCCCTCGTAAGTGCTGGCAGCGGTGAAGAGGCGCCGCGATTACATCCCGCAGAGCCCGGACTATGTTGCCTTGATCTCTCTCTCTCTCTCTCTCTCTCTCTCTCTCTCTCTCTCTCTCTCTCTCTCACACACACACACACACACACACACACACACACACACACACACACACACACACACACACACGCACACGCACACGCACGCACACACACACACACACACACACACACACACCCCTTGGCGGAGGGACAACGCCTAAGGCACAGACCCGTGCAGAACTTGGAGGAGGGGACGCCAAATGCGCACGCAGCGGGCACACGCGCACCACACGGCATGAGTGCCAGCCGAATTCAAGAGGCCTGCTGCGAGCACATTTTGAAATGGATTGGAGGCAATGAGCAGCGGCGGGTTAGTAAAACCCCCATCGCTCTTTTAATCTCCTGGCCAGGGATCATTTACAGAAGGCGAGCGCGGGAAGCGGAAAGAGTGGGTTCCGTGGTGGGAAGCGGTAGAGAGGAAGACAAAGGCCTGTTTCTCCTCCCGACTCTCCCCACCCCCCACCCCGAAGGACTGTATGTGTCTGGTGGATCAGGAAGCACTCCGGGAATAAAATGTGCCACCTCCCTTCATCTCTCCAGGAAGGAAGGCGCGCTTCTCCCGCCACCCCGGAGCTCCTTAAAAAAGGACCAAGCACTAGAGTCCCAGATCCAGGGACTGCAAGGGTTCTCCCCCTTCCTCCAGGCTACCAGCCTGCCTGCCCACCTAGCGCCGGCCCTGATTGCGGGACGCCCCCATGCTCCCTGGGACGTCAAATCGCGCTAAATCACAGTGGAAATGACAAACGACAAACGACAAATGGAAACGACAAATTTTTGAAAATTATCGCGACAAACGGAAATGACCCAAAACGGACCTGTCCCGACAAACGACAACTCGAAAAGTAATTTTTTCTTGTCATGCCCATCTCTAATCAGGACTCTTGAGCCTTCTCTTAGCACCAGAATTTGGAGTTGTGACACAAAGCCTGGATTATTTCAATCAGCCTGAGCAGCAGCAGGGGACTGGAGAAACTTCCAACACAAGTTATATGTGCCACACCAGGAAAGGTGACAACCACTAGAGGTATCTGCATTTTCCCCAGTAACCTATGCAACCCTACTGCTCTGGATTTCCATGTCAATTGGTTTTAACCAGATTCTGGGTCCATTACCCAGATTCTTTTACAGTGACCCCCCACAATTTCGCGGTTCCGGCACCATGGGGGGGGCGGTGGGGGCGGCGGCTGGGTTGCTCTGCGTGGCCCTCCTGCACCCCGGAAAAGCCTCCAGCTGATCGCTCTCCACCACGCCCAGGCCCCTCTGGGAGGCCTTGGAGCCACGTGGGGGGCTGGCGGGGGGCAATCTGATTGCTCTCCGTGGCCCCCACCCCTTCTGGCAGGCCGCGGAGCTGGGTGGGGGGCCGCCGGGAGCGATCCGATCACTCTCCGTGCCCCCCTGTCCCTTCTGGTAGGCCGCGGAGCTGCGTGCATCACGGGTGGGGGGTCCCTAAACCACGCGATTGGCGGGGGGTTACTTTAGTATATAAGCTGAGCTAGTCCAGAAGCAGTTCCAACTTCTGAACTTTGCCTGGCTTGTTGGTATTATATTACAAAAACCCATTCTATGACATCAGAACAATTTTTTCCACTGGTCTTAGGGTTGACCCTGAATCTCAAGACAAATACTGTTACTGACTTGGCCACATTACAGCTGCACAGGTCATACAATAATATATATAATTTAACTGTTAACATAGAATTTAACTGTAATAACATGCTACAACACTCAGTAATTCACTGAATGTTATTAAACTCAACCCCGAGTTCTACTGATTCACTAAGACTAGGGATGGGCACCAAACGAAAAACAAAATGGCTGTTAGTTAACGTAATGAAATGAAATGGTAACGGTTAGTAACAAAATGAACTGGCAATTTTTTCATTTAAAATGAACTGATACATTTCTCTGTAAAACAGCTCCCCTGGGTCCTCTCCCCTTTAAGCCCTCCAAATTTGGAGAGATTTGGAGTTCAGGGGGCTGAGTTATTCAGCTTCAAAGGGGTGCCCCCAGAAAAAAACATTTCTAATTGCAATGTTGTGTTCTTGAAAATAGTGATCCAAGGCAGCTAGCAGTGTGGAAATTACAGTGGAGCTTCCTCAAGCTTTCCCTTGAATCACCCCTAGTCTGGATTGGTTTGGGGTATAGGGGGCCAAGTTATTCAACTCCAAAGGGGGTACCCATAGGAAAAATGTAATTTAAAAGTATTTGAAAATACTAGTCCCAGGCATCTAGCAGCATGGAAATTGGAGTGGAGCTTCCCCAAGCTCTCTCCTTTAAGCACCCCCAATTTGGAGAGGTTTGGGATAAAGGGGGCCAGGTTATTCAACTTCAAAGTGGGTGCCCATAGAAAAAAAATTTTGTAATTTAAAGTATTTGAAAATACTTATCCCAGCCATCTAGCACCACGGAAATTGCAGTATGTTGCATCAGAATTGCACTCTACCAGGCAGGCAGGCAGGAAGGCAAGAACTAAACATTGGGCTTGGGCCATATAACTCTCAGGTATGAAGAGAGAGTGTGAGTGGAACTCCCTTCAATGTACAAAGTATAAAAGATACCTTTATGTCCAGGGCAGCTCTTACAAACATTATGGGCCATTTTAGACCCTCAGGTATGAAGGGAGAGTGTGCATCTCCCTGGCATCATCAAGAAGACCAAGGCAGAGAGTGCCCCCCCCCCAGTATGGCCAAGGCAGGCCTTAGAGAAATTGAGCCTTTTCAGACCCTGAAACACAGTGAGAGTGGTCCTCCCTGGTATGGCCAAGGCAGGGCTTAGAAACACTGGGCTATTACAGACCCTGAAACACAGGTACTCACCAAATTTGGTACGTCTAGGACCCAGGGGACTCATTTTATAGAGTAACGAATCAAACAAAACAAAACAAAACACAGTTTTTCCATTTTGTGCCCATCCCTAATTAATACTAATATTATAGTAATGTTATGGTAGATTTCTACTTGATATTCTGCAAAAGTGGGAAATAACTCTACAAGTACAGTGCAGCTTCATACAGCATTATAATAATATTATGGCTGCACAAGCAGCCATCCATCTATTGTGCTGTCAGCACTGTGTGTGTGTGCGCGCACACACACACACGCGTGGTGTCATTACAGTCATGACTAACTCTTCATGACTCCATGTCCATGGAGTTTTCTTGGCAGGAATACTGGAGTGGTTTGCCAGTTCCTACTTCAGGCGCCTACAGCACCTGGTGTTTCCTGGTGGTCTCCCATCCAAGTACTTACCATGCCGACCCTGCTTAAGATTCTGAAATCAGGCGAGATCGGATGTGCTTAAGGCATCTAGGCAGCAGCACCATACAGTATTGCATAAGCCAAATAAAAAATAGGGATGCCTCAAGGAAAAAATAATAACTATGAGGTTGGACCTCAGATCAGCACCAAATTTTGCACAGATGCAGCTGAAGTTCTGCTCTATCCCAGATATGGGGATATTAGTACAACACACTTTCAAATTAAGACTTTTTATAAAGTAGCATTGCATTTATGCAGTGCAGAAACATGAAGCTAGAAACCTCAGGCCAATTGAAAACAGATGAAATACATTGATAAGATGAGATTTGCATTAATGGGAAAAAATTCATTTGCGGTGCTATTTTTCTTTCACAATTATTGAGCCATTTATGGTTCTAAAACACAGTTTTTAATTAGTGCTTTCTAAGCCTGCAAAGCTCTGAAATTGCTATTTTAAAAATAACTTTGAACCATGAAACCACAATGGGAACCATGACATTGACTGTGGGGTTGTTTGCCAATATTAGCTACCTGGGCATAACCCCTGGCATACTTCTCCAGGCATAATGTTACATTAGGGTTATTTGAATAGGATTTTAGCCTATGTGTGAGTTATTGATAAATAAATATTTTCATCTATGTTTGTTATTTTGGTTTAAATAATTGATTTTGTTGTTTGTATATATCTATAAAAACTGAAACTATTAATATTTTGTAAATTAAGGCAAAAGACTCACACTTGATCCAGTATTTTACCGGAACTGATGGTGTTTACATTGCAGATGCATGCCATAATTTGAAAGACAAAGTTCCAAATAAACCATGATCATTTTGTACTGTGGGATGCAGGTTGAAACAGACAACAGAATTAAACTCTCATGCATCTGGTGCCTTCAAAAAGCTTCAGCGGTACATCAAAATGTGTCTGCCACTGCATATTTATTTGATGAGTAGCTTATTGACTTGACTACAGAGCATCAAAAGGAAACTACCTGGCATCGTAGACAACCATGACTGGTGCCTGACTATCTTTAGAAGGCCATGAGAAACTTGTTTTCAATTAACAGTGCCATCTTCAGTGTCCTTTCCAATCTTCCCTTCCACTGTCCCACTTGCTTTTAAGATCTGTGGACTTGCAGACCCATGTACATTTTCTGTGGCAGAATCTACACCAAAGTTGGAGCACCTGTGGCTCACAAGAAATTTTCTTAGATTACAGCTCCTATTATTGCTAATCATAGGCCATGCTTTTTGGAGCTGGCAGGAGTTGAAGTCCATAAACAAAACATGAGGATGGCCACAAGTGCCTCAGTCCTTATCTACAGTGATTCAATTAATTTACAATATTATCATGTCTATGCCCATCCATGTTCTTAGCTTCAGAATTTAGTAGCTATACTTGTGAACTGATTCTCATGTTTTGTAATAGGAATATTGATCTAGTGCAAGGAAATCCTAGGTCCTGTTTGCCAAGATGTGAAATTTTGTGTGTATATACAGTAATGACCCCCTTGTCAACTGATTCATTAACCACTGATTCACTTATCTGTGGATTAAGGTGGGGTGGGGAAATATTTAAAAAATAATTCAGTTGCTGCAAAGCAGACCATTGTCGCAAACAGTAGCTGTAATCTTTGGGGGGGGGGGTGTTGGGGCAAAAGCTTTCACCCTGGCACCCCACCACCCCTGCCACCATCTTTATCCTTGGATAAAATGTCACTATCCTCAGGGGGTCTGGAAGCAATTCCCCACAGATACGGCATTCATACTGTCATGTTAAAAAAAAATCAAAGAGGGTATATGAAAAATGCAATTCTTAAAGTGTAAAATGTGCTTTTAAAATGAGGTTTGAGCAGCAGTTTACTAAAAGTCCTAAACAAATCAGCCATTTCTCCAACCAGTCTGAAAGTAAGGTCAATGTGCAATAACATTACTTTGCAAAATAATATTGCATGGCTGACAATTTAAGATATAAACAGCTAATAAGAAATACCAAACAATTGAGAGACAAAACTTCTAGAGGCCAAAGATGCAGATATAGTAAATTAGTATCTGACCAGTTTGGACCACCAGCACTCTATACTCATAGCATTTTGGCTACCCAGTAAAATGCTACCCAAAAAATCTTGCTATTACTGCCATTGCAGGGATCCATGTAGAGGAAACAATGGTGTTACCTGCTATTTGGATAATTTGCCAACCTTTCACTAAAAAAAATCTGTTCATAGGGGTCAGTAACTTACTGCACATGCAAAATTCAGTTGTTTATATTTGAAGAGAAATATAAAGATATTAGGCTTTTAAAAAACCTTTATAATGATGTATCTTAGAGCTGTGTTCTCTGTTTTTCAATGAGCCTTGTTAGGCTATAAGCTTCTGCAATTTTAGAATGTATGCTACTGCAATTTTGAAACATGATGATAATGATTCAGGTTCTGCCTACAACTTAATTTTTTTTTATTTAACTTTTGTACTTCTCATGGTTTTGCAAAATTTTGGATGGCAGTCACAATTTCAGCTTTTCACAAGTTGCAGGATTTAATCTATGGTAGTATAGGAGAGAACACTCTCAGGATGCTGAATGAAAGTTTATTAAAAGTTTATTAAAAGAGCCCAACGCGTTTCGGTCCAAATGACCTTCTTCAGGGACTTTTTCACTGTGCTCAAAGAAACTCTGGAAACAGTTTAATGAAGCACATCAAACTGTTTCCAGAGTTTCTTTGAGCACAGTGAAAAAGTCCCTGAAGAAGGTCATTTGGACCGAAACGCGTTGGGCTCTTTTAATAAACTTTTAATAAACTTTCATTCAGCATCCTGAGAGTGTTCTCTCCTATACTACCATTGTCTGTGGATGCTCCAGTCCTTTTACCTTGGTCATCACCTACAGGATTTAATCTATGACAAGTTTTCCCATAGGTAGAAGACTTTTGATGATCTCAACAAATCTGATAAAGGAAAGGACCCAACCTACTGGGTCCGGAGATTGCTGCTGGGGTGGTGCCTGCAAAACAAAGTGATAGGGTGACCCCCACCTAATGGGGGGGGAATCAGACCCAGAAGCAGATGCCTGGTGGGGCCAGCCCCTTGGAGAGCATGACATGCTCACAAGGGGCCGGGCCCAAAAAGGTTTTAAAAGGGGAGAACAAGCAACCCCTTCTTTGACCAGCAGGCTGAATTTGAATTTGAAGTTATTATGGTCAAATACAAGCATCAAAGAAATTGTATGGTGCACACAAAGCAGAATATGCAGTGTACATTATGCCACAGAGTACATTCAAAGTGTGCAAAATTTATGTCACAATCATTTATTTGTATTTATTTGAAAAGTTTTAAAATTTGACCTGCCAGTCCTCTTTTTCAGATGATAGCAGGGTGTAACTCATTTGTGGGTAGTGAGAATTTCTGCAAAGAAAACTCCATGAACATGGGGCCACGAAGAGTCGTTTACAACTGTAACAACACAACAACAACAATCTTGCAACAGAGCAGCAGTGTTTCAGACATACAGTATACAATTCAGTATTAGCTTCCAAGTTTGATTTGTATTTATTTAAAACGCTTTTACTCTGTTTTTCTCCTTAAAAAGACTCAAGGCAGCTTACTTCATTAAAAGGCAATATTGACACTAACAAATATTGAGTCTTGAATATACCAATACTGAAAACATCAAACAAATAACATACTTAAAAACATAAGAAACAAATTCAAAGTAGATAGGTACAACAATCTATTTGAAAACCCAATTAAGGCAACCAGTCACTCAGGGAAAGCTTGATTGAAGAGAAAGGTCTTCACCTGACCCAAAAGAAGGAAGAAAAATCACTGGATAGAACTGGTGCAAGTTATAGCAGCTACACTAAGTATGCCACTTTATTAGTAATATGGAGGACCTGATCAGAAGGAAACAGTGAGATATACATTTCTTCTATTCTGCTTTTTAAATAATGGGTAAAAGAAATTCTTTACAAAGGTCCTGGTAAAAGGAACAGTATAAAAGAACATGCTCCACGTTTTCCACTTCACTATTGCAAGGACATATACACTCCTGATAAGATGTTCTATGAGTTCTCCATTCCAAAAGCACAGAAGACAAGACCTTAAATCAGGCTAGTGTGAAGTCTTTCCTGAATTTGGGGAAAGCTAAGTTAGCCAAATACTATAGGTAAAAGCCACAAGGGTCGTATTTTCTAAGCAATATATTTACTCAGAAATTTTAAATACTCTTTTAATATTCAGTCTGATTTTGCTTAGAATTATTGCAACAATGAAAAAAAAACATCTGGATACCCAAATGAATTTTAGCACGATTGGAAAGGTTTATCTGCTTTTATTTTGGAATTAACCTTTTCATAGCTTCCCCCTCCCCCCGAGGTCTATAAGACTGAGTTGTTCAAGCATCACATTTTCTGACTTGATCTGATGAGATGCATTGTGTTGCTGCTCCTGCCTCAAGTCTCCAATAAGTACGTCTCATACACTAAATATTTTTTGCAGTTAAGATTCTGTAGCACCCAAAATTTTGACTTTGAACTTAAGTGAGAAAAATAGTACATTATACTTTCCCTAGGAGATTAACAGGATTGGACCTTCAGAATACTATTGATGAGCCAAGGCAGATTTTACATAATCAGACATTTAGACTTAAGGGGCTTGTTACCATGAAGCAGACAATGAAAAGCAAAACCTCTTCAGTTTAGCTGATCATTTAGATAAATCCAAGAAGATAAATTGAAGAAGCAATTGATAGGAGCGCCCTTGCGATTAACATAAATACTTACCAGATAAGAAGCTTTATGGTTATTACTGAAGGCATTGGAAAATCTCAAGACTTCCAAGACAAAAAGGGTCTTTAAATGGCTTCCTTCCTTCTCACTGTAAAGTTTTTACTGCTTCTTAATCTACACAGTTTCTGCAGTTTAGTTGAGTACTAGAGACAGCCTGGATGTATGGCTAGCATCTCCTCCAAAAAGATAACAATGCTAAATAGCACAGTTCCCACCCCTCATTCCCTGGTGTCGCACTGCAGTACTGAAGCTGGGCAGGAGCCCAAGCTGTTGTGATGATAAGAGTAAGATGGATATCTCTTCCCATTAAACAACTTGGTGATAATGAGCTCCTCTAACAGATAAGAAAGGAATACTTACAAATAGGATTCATCTGGATTCAGGACAGAACAATGATAACCCCCCCCCCCCCAAAAAAAAACCCAAATATATATTTATGAATGATAAGTGAAAAAAGAATTCAGGCAATGGCAAATAATAATACAGGTGCTTCTTATATATGCATGGAGTAGGCTGTACCCTTAAAATACCAGCAATTATTGGCAGAATGTTAAGACACAGTGACCATGAAGTAAAGTCCATTGATCATAGTGGTAATTAATTCCAAATATGCTTGCAAACTCCTGCCAAAGTAGCAGTTTGAAAGCATGTAAATGCAAGTAGATAAATAGGTACTGGCATAAAAAGCAGGAAGGTAAACAGTGTTCTGTGTGCAGAAATGCATTATGCCATGCTGGCCACATGGCCACAGATGTGCACAACACTGGCTCTTTGGTTTAGAGACGGAGATGAGTACCACTCCTAGAGCCGGACATGACTAACATGCATGTGTGGGGGGAAACTTTACCTTTACCTATGCTTGCAAAGGCTTCTTCTGCAAGATATCCAAATATTCACAACAGAGTATACTAATTTTTCAAGTTTACCAAGTACCAACTGATTTCTCAGCTGGTATCTAATATTTAAAGATGCTGTCCATTTGCTAAAGCCTGATGAAATTATATATGTACTGTGGACAACAGTTTTTAGAGTATTTGATCCTGTGAATCTAATTTTGAATCTAGCCTGCCAATCCTCTTTTTCAGATGACATCAAGGTGTAACTCATTGTGAGGAATGAGTATTCCTGACAAGAAAACTCCATGGACATGGGGTCACAAAGAGTCAGTTACGACTGTAATGACACAACAACAACAATCTTGCAACAGAGCAGCCTTCCATCCTACTATGCCCCCCCTTGTTGAAGGTTATTTATTGTTGTGTTAATAAAGTGTGGCCCATTTTCACCCAAAATACTTCGTGCCTTGCCTCCTTACTCCAGGCTGGGTGGGCAATGACATGTTTTGTTGAGGTTTGTTTATAGAATGAATTTTTTAAAAAAAATGATTTCCATCAATGTACATTGGGGGCATAATGGAATTCTTCAAAAAGCAAAACCAAAAAAGTAACCCAAAGGGAATATTTGTCAAGAACGATTACCTGAGTTCAACCTTGTCGGCATCTTTGAAAGCCTGGCTAGCTTTAAGAGGCAGGATAGAGGTAGAAGCAGTAAGGCCCTAGTAGATATGTGCATATCATCTCCATCTGTGCTCACCTCTCTACAGCAGATGCCACCTATCAGATACCACCAGCTTGGCCAAGCAAAGCTAATGTAGAGATATTACAGGAGTTTCTCAGAATGCTTTGAAGACCACAGTTGTTATAACCACCCCTCAGTATGTAGACCAATTTGCAAATCTTTTCCATGAGATAGGTAACCTGTACAGCTTAACCTAATTGTGAATGCTCTCTGCAAGCAACGAGTGTGACATTTGACAAGATGAATCTGCTCCATTACCAGTAGTCTGTTGTACAGGGCTAAGAAAGAGAAAGAGAAAAGAAGGGTGGCAGAAAGAAAAAGGGTGGCCCAATCATCACTGGCTTCAGTCCTCCCCTCTTTCAGTACACCCCTGGAGCCCAACCCATTAAGTGTAGGAAAGAGCCAGTATGGTAAAAATGGTTAGAGTGTTGAAGGAGGACAAAAATTTGGGGGAGGAAGGAGAGAGAGAAGAAAAGGAATATAAGATAGAAGGAAACTTACTGGAGGAAAGGGGATAGCAAAGGCAAATCACTCAAAGCTTCTGATCCCTTCCACAACCTCTGCTAGGTACCAGAGTCACCCTCCATTGGAAGGAATGTGATGGTACATAACAATAACATAGGCCTTTGATGATACCTCCTATGAAGTTACATTCCATCATGATTTGGGAACATTCGCCCCTTATGCATTGGGAAAGGCTGTTATCTGCTAAAGAGCACTTTTCTGAGGGACCTGTTTTGAGAGGATATAACTCAGTCTTCTAAAATTTTATTTTATTTTATTGATGATTTAGTGATATTTTACTCTTAACTATTCTAAATTGTTTTATTCCTTGGATTGTAAGCCGCCCAGAGACCTTTGGGTAGTGGGCGGCATATAAGTTAAATAAATAAATAAATAAATAAATAAATAAAATCCAATCTTTACGAACCTTGGAGGGGGGAGGAGGGAAGAGAATTGGTCCATAAGTCAATCTGAGTTTGGCAGATTGTCTTTGAGCATTATCCCATGGCCAGAAGAGCTGGTTCCTAAGAAAAGGAAGATTCACTCCACCAATGATCATGCAATTTGGAATGGGGGATTCTGTGTCCTTATGGATGCTGCTGTATTCTCTGCCTAAGTTTTGTCCCCATTGTGATGAGAATCAAAATCCCTGCTTTTCCATTGCAAACAATTTTTAAAAAGTTTCTATGCTGACATATCACCTTCCTTGTGTCACTGCGAACTCTGCAGTAAGGTGTGCAATTATAATTATTCTTACATCACGGGATTTAATAGGGAAATTTTCAGTAAATTTTCAGTAATAGGGAAATTTTCAGTAATTTCAGTAAAATACAGGCCAGTGCATATGATGTGGGCTTGCCAGCATATCAATATCTTGAAACCACAAGTTTAAAAAAAAACATGGGAAGTAAGCACAACAAGAGGGGGGGAAAATGGCCTTTTAGAGTCCCCATTTAAGTTTGTGTCACCTTAAAAGATGCATTGAAAGTGGCTGCAAAAAACAGACCCCCCCCCCAAGTGGTTGCTGTAAGACCCGCTGAGATGCACTTAAGGGGGCACGGTCAGATTTGTTTTTTTGAAGCCATTTGCTAATGGGGGCAGGATTTTTGAAGACTTTTTTCTGCATTTACAAGCCCTTTTTAGCAGTCATGGGATAAGGCTCTTAGAGACATCCAAAATATGCCCCCCCCCCAAATGCAGGTGGCCCTCGGACAGTGCTCTTTAGCCAGCAGCTGGGGAGCATTTTCTTCAGGGACCTCGGCAGTAGGTTGGAGATGTCAGATATTAGAAAGGGGAAAAACATTTTGTATTAGAAGAGGTTTATCTACAGGTGTTTTGCATGTATATTTAAGTGTTTTGTAAAATGGTGTCCAGCATGTAATAATGAATCATTGTAAGCCCAGGTGTACAGAATAGATATAATGAGTGAAGCAGATGCAAGAGAGATGCAATAGCATGATGTAACCAGTTTCCTGATTGGTTATCATAAGGATAAAAGGGCTCCAGAAATCAGTAGCCTTTGGACCTTTGGTGAGAAGGTGCTCATATTGCCATACTCTGTATCTGTATTTTTTTATGTTTGATATGCTGTCTCTGTGAGGTGAAATGTTGCTGAAACTCTATTATATTTGTATATATGTGATGTAGCTGTTTTAAAGAAACTCTGCCTGTTTGAAGTGAATGTTGTCGCCCTGAGTTTAGCTTCCTCTGGCAGAACAAATGGTCAAACTCTGTCAGGAGAGTCAGCAGAAGTCCTTTGGTGAGTTTGGCATTTCCAACTCATGAAAAAACCATTCTATAGCTCCTGGAATCCTGAATCATACAATCCATGAAATGGTTCACTTTATTGGAAAGATTGCAATTATTCATGATTTGTAGTTCATGCATAGCAACAAGTCACAAGTAACCCTGAACCACACTTGAGCCGGTGTGTGCTCATGTCTAGTCCTGTATCTCCTAAACAACAGGATGGACCAGGCTGAAATAAAGAAATCTTGTAGCAGTGTCTGGAATTTGAAAAATAACCAACAATACACTACAGCCAACAAAGTCTTGACAAGAAGTAAGACTTATTTCTAGAATCAGGAATCAGATTTTAATTAGGTGTTCTTCAACTTTGACAACATATGCTGCTGCCACCTATACACCTTTTGCCAAATAGGGTCCTGATTCAAGAAGCCATTCAACCATCAACTGTTTTGTTTGGACTGTCCCATCTATCAAAAATGCCTTGTCGGGTTTTTGGTTTGTTTTTCCTTTTTCTTTTTAAAATGAGCTTTCAAAAGCCCCATCAACACCCTTTTCCAGGGTGTTGCCGGAACTGGCCATTAGGTGTAACCAGATACTATGCTATAAAAAGGTAAAGTGTCCCCCCCCCGCACATGCATGCTAGTCATGTCCGACTCTAGGGGTGGTGCTCATCTCCATATTCAAGCTGAAGAGCCAGTGTTGTGCAAGTCCATGGCCATGTGGCCAGCAGGGCTGCAAGGAAGCACAGTTTTACCTTCCCGCTTTTTAAGGTGGTACCTATTTATCTACTTGCATTTACATGCTATTGAACTGCTAGGTTGGCAGGAGCTGGGGTTATCAGTGGGAGCTCGCTCTGTTGCGTGGCACCCGGAATTAGAACTGCCGAGCTGCCAACTTTGCAGCTGACAGTTTTAGGAGCCTTAGTCCACTGAGCCACCATGCCCCTGTTATGTTATACAGGTGGCTTAATGGAAATACCCCTTGGGCTACACTTCTCTGAGAGAAGCAGCTTCTGGGGAAATGGCGAACCTGCGTTTTTTATTGGAGCAGAGATGAGCAGGGAAGGGCTTTTTGCAAACAGAACGGTGCGAAATCCAGTAATGCACCAGAGTTCCCTCCCTCCACTATAGAGATGGGCACGACTTGAAAAATTTTTTTTTCGAGTTGTCGTTAGTCGGGCCGGTTCCGTTTCGGGTCATTTCCGTTTGTCGCGAAAATTCACAAAAATTAGTCGGTTCGTTTTTTTGTTTTCGTTAGTACTGGTTTTTTGGGGGGGAGCGGGCTCCTGGAGGCACCTCTGTGGGGTGGGTGCCTCCTCTGGCCCGCTGTAAAGGAAAAGTGGGCTCCTGGAGGCACCCGTGGGTGCCTCCTATCCTCACCCACTAGGAAGGGGAAGCAGGCTCCAAGAGACCCCTCAACATGGGGGTCTCCCCTCCTCACCTGCTGCTGCTGCAAAATGCTATGCAATAGCCATATGGATATTGCATAACAGTTGTGCAGACAGTGACTGTGAAGACTAGTGGATGGCACTGAACCCAGAGCCATAGTGAGATGCCTAACTAAGGCTCTCGCACCACCATGTCTCACACAGAAGGGAATTGTACTTGCGTGTAGTGCAATGCAAGTACATCTGGCTTAGGGTTAAGGTGGGTTAGGGTTAGGGCTAGGGTTAGGCTAGTGACGGGTAAGGTTACGGTGGGCTAGTGGGTTGCACCTCTGGGTGCCTCTCTGACCCACTGTGACGTATGGGTACGGAGTCAAGGGTTAGGGTTAGGGTTAGGGGGCTAGGGCAGGTTTTAGGGGGCTTTTTGGCACATCCCAGAAGTCTCCATGGCCAAGTGGCCATGCGATTGGTGGGATTACTCCAAAAATTTGCATGGTCGTCCACTCCCACATGGCTGGCCACTCGGCCAGCCCATCATTGCGCAGGTGTAAAAAAAATCAAAAAAAATCAATGGAGGACAGAGGAGGAGAGGAGAGACATTTTGTTGCAAGAAAAAACCCACTGCTACTGTGAAAAATCTGGCAGTTTATAAATTTTCGCGTGTTTCTGTTGTGCTTGTGTGTTTTTGGACCACGATTTCAAAAACAATATTGCGTTCGCCGCCCCATTTTGGATCCCCCGCCCGCACCGCATGGCATGGCGACTCGAGTCCGGCTGCCCAGGACGGGTGGGAGGCGGGACCCCCCCTCCAGAAACCACCCCTCCGGTAGGTGCCCTGCGCCCTTAGTCAAGCAGGCATTTTCCCGCCTGCTTTTTTGGCCCGGGAATGGGTGGGGGGAGAGTTTAAAAGTTTTTTCCTGTGCCGTCCGTGCCGCTTGCTTGCGCTTTAATTGCGGCGGCCGGCGGCCAGCGAGACTGGGCTTTTTGCTGGCTGGCTGCGAGCCTGCAGCGAGTCCCACCAGAGCAGCCCAGGACGGGGGATGGGGGGGAGGCCGGGGACCTCCAGAAACAACCCCTCTGGTAGGTGCCCTGAGGCACGGCAGGCATTTTTCTGCCTGCTTTTCGGCCGGGAACCGGGTTTTTTTAACTTTTAAAAACTTTTTTTCTGTGCAGTGTGGCATCGCGCGATCACGCGATGCAAGGAACGAGCACGACAAATCAGACCAAAATTGTTCGTTCGTCGGTTCGAGCTTGAAGTCTGGCGGAGTAATTCCCGTTACCGTTTCCGTAGAGTAACGGAAACGAGTAACGGAAACGGAAACGGAAACGGGAATACCGCTAAGTCGTGCCCATCTCTACTCCACTATGCACTGACACTATAGAAACTATGGGTAAGTGCTGTTTGATCCTTTAATGAGTGAGAAAGAAGGGAAGGAATAGAAGTTTCTGTGGCACCTCCAGATAGATTTCCTGGTGACTAAATGAACAATGGCACACAGTTTGGGAACCACTGCTATAGGTAATCAAATTAGGCTCCTCGCTTCTGTCATCTGAAAGCAATTTAGGAGACATTTCTATCTTTGAATGGCTTAATGCTTGGACCCCCTTTTTGTTTATTTATTTTTTTGTTTGTTTGCTACCAAAATGCATGAAAAATAGCCATGCAAGGTGAGGTTGTTTGTGAAAAGCTCTTACCACTTTAAGCACTAACAATTTGGAAGAGTGTATTAAAACATCCCATAGTGCCTTAATCCCTTCACTTAAAGCAAATTCAACAAAGAAACACACTTTATTTTCTATGGAAAGGATTTCAGGTTCCATAAATAAAAATTATGACTCATTTCAGAACACAGTATGTATCTGAAAAAGACATGTCCTTTGGATAATAGTAGGTATGTTTTTGCTATGAAATTGTGGAAGAGCCTTATTCTAGGGAGTTTACTTTTCCAGCATAATTTAAATTATTTTCCACACTACTTTTCTAATAAATCCAAAATCAGAAAACCTAATAGCATTGAAAAAAAGATGCATAGCAATCTAGGATGATAACCAAAGCTTGACTCTTCCAACTTAGTTATCTGGCATCTATTTTTGAAATATAGGGTAGTTTAAGTTTCAAGTTTTCTATGCTGCGATACACAAATAAATACTTAAGGAATATTTATCTTAAAAATGAATCTCTTATACTACAGGTTCAGTGTCTCATTTTAGACCACTTTGGCTCGTGTCCATTGCTTCTTTCTACTAGACAGAAAACAGAGTATTATGAGAATGTAAAATCACTGTTTTCCCACTAGTGAAAATGTCCTTGACTTGAAAGTCACATGTGTCGGTCCCTCTGCTCCTCAAGCTGCCCTGACATCCAAGTCAGAAGGAGCAATCAGTCATATAAGCAAAACTGCAATAGTCGTTCATTAGCAGGAACATTTTTCTTGTTGACATCTGCAGTTTGCTCTACCCTATTGTGAAAGCATTTGATAATAATATATTTAGATGATGGTTAAGCCAGCAGCATTCATAGTAAAAATAACAGCAAAGAAGGCTTAGAAGGCTTACTGTGGAAATAGTTAATTCTCCGCCCCTTAAACCATCTTAAATCTATTAGCAGTGTTGATGGATTACAAATTACAGTCATCTACCAGGATATTTATGTTTGTGACTACTGACTGTATGTCTTTAATGTATAACATATACGTAAATTCACCGGAAATGAAGCAACAGGTGAAAGAATCAAAGTAATGACATGCAGACCACTAAATGTTGGCATAAATATTAATGAAATTGATTAGGAATATTACAGTGAAATGTAGAGAACTCAATTTATCACATGAGCAGAAGTTGTATGCCATTGGTGTGACAATACAATATAATCATGGACTATAGATTTTCCCTTCAGAACAATTGAGCCATCCTTCTAATAGAATCTTTCTTCTAAAAGAAAGGTTCTATGTGTGCTATGAAGCAGGAATGGAGGAGATATGAGAGCAGATGGAGGAAGGACCGGATGGCATTTAACTGAGTTGTGGTTCATTTGGTGACCAGGTGCTATGTGTGAGCAATCAGGGACACTAAAAGATTTTATGCCTCCCTGCCTATTGATGAGGCCATGAACTGCCAGACAGAATTGTTCTGGGTGGTTTGCGACCTCACCAATCCTGGTCAGCTGGGGACTCCTCCTGGTGATTTCACCAGTGAGTCATTCACAGCCCATTTTAAAGCTAAAATAGAGGCCATCTGTTCCGGTCTGGACTCCGGTTCCTTCTCATGTATCCCCGTGTATCCCGCTGATTCACCCCCTTGGTACCCTAGTTTTGTTGAGTTTGGGCCTGTATCTCCTGTTGAGACTTCCAGGGCTCTTGCCCATTGCTGCCCGGCAGCTTCTCCCTTCGACCCCTGCCCATCTTGGTTAATTAAGATCTCAGGAGGGAGTATGCCAGAGTGGACATCGCTTATTGCCTCCGCCTCCTTAAGGGATGGCGTTTATCCTGGTCACCTCAAGGAGATGGTGGTAAAACCTGTCCTCAAAAAACCTGGCTTGGTTGCAGACGATATGAATAACTATCATCCAATATTCCCTTCCTGGGTCAGGTGGTCGAATGGATTGCTTCCATGCAGCTCCAGGCGTTCCTGGAAGAGGATTATGTCCTGGATCCATTCCAATCTGGGTTAGGCCACGTCATGGCCCCGAATCAGCCCTGGTCGTGTTGCAAGATGACCTGTTGAAGGGAGCTGACAGAGGTTGCTCTACCCTGTTGGTTCTCCTTGATCTGTCGGCGGCCTTTGATACTGTTCACCAGTATCAAAGGCTGATGGCAGGCTTTTGGAGGTGGGGATTGGTGGTTCAATCTTGTGCTGGCTCCATTCCTTCCTTCAGGGCCGTGCCCAGCGAGTCAGCCTGGGCGGGGAGCTGTCAGCTCCTTGGTCTCTCACTTGTGGGGTACCACAGGGGACGGCACTCTCACCCATGCTCTTTAACATCTATATGAGGCCTTTTCCACCTCTGGAGGCTGTGAGGACCCTTGATCGCTGCCTGGACACTGTCTTGGAATGGACCAGGACTAACAGGCTCAAACTCAACCCCGAGCAGACCAAGGTTCTGTACTTTGGGGGTGCCTCCGATAGGTATAGTGGCCCTCTCCCCAGTTTGGATGGGATTTCTCTCCAGTTGGCGGAGAGAGTGAGGAATCTGGGCATTGTCCTGGACCCGGCATTGTATCTGGAGTCTCAGGTGGCTGCCATGTCCAGCGCAGCTTTTTACCAACTCAAGCTGATAGCCCAGATCCATCCTTACCATGATGAGGGCTCACTGAGAATGGTCGTGCAGACGCTGGTCATCTCAGGGATAGACTATTGTAACGCTCTTTACATGGGGCTTCCCTTGACTCTTATTCGGTGACTGCAGTGGGTGCAGAATGCTGCGACCAGATTGGTGGTCGGTGCTGATTGATTCGATCACATCACCCCCATTCTGGCTTGTTTGCACTGGCTACCCAAATAAGGTTCAAGGTATTGGTTTTGATTTACAAAACCCTCCATGGCTTGGACCAGAATATCTGACGGAGCATATCATCCAAAGATCAGCATTGGCCCAACCCACTAGAACATCCCAGTCCTTTGCCCTTCAGATTGCCACACCCCGGGAGGCACGCAAAAGTTCCACCAGAAACCCCGCCTTCTCAGTGGCTGGTCCCACTCTGTGGAACTGTCTTCCGAGCAATATTAGGACTGCAGAATCCCTCTCAGCATTCAAGAAGCTATTAAAAACTTGGCTCTTTACGGCTGCGTTCGGTGACAACGGGAGTTGATTTATTCTTGAGCAGGGATTTGAGTTATTATGTCTGCCTGCTTTTCTTTGCCAATCGCCATCTTACATTAGTATCATTATTTTGATTTTTGTTAGCTTTCCTTTTTTAATATTGTGTTATGTTGTTGATTTGCTTATTACTTTTATGTCCATCTATGGAACCAATTATTGGGGTGTGTTTTTCGTACTTTGTATTATGGAACTTTTATATCTGTTAACCGCCTTGAGTTCCTTCGGGAAAATCTGGTGGTAAATAAATAAATAAATAAATAAATAAATAAATAAATAAAAATAAATAAACAAATAAATAAATAAAGACACTATAGCCATTTTTAGGCACTTGGACAACAGATTCCTATCCCATGACACATGGTTACGTGCAAAGCAAGTGGGGATATATCCCTTTTACTGTGATTTTCTTGTCCTCATGAGAAAGATCTGAAGTAGAGTTGGGCACAAACAAACAAAAATCCCAACATTTGTTGAAAACAAACAAAATCATAGAAAACACAGAAAATCACAGATTCATATGCATTAAATTTGATAACCCTGATGAATACCAATCAGTGAATTTTTTTAGAGATTTTGGGGTCATTTATTTTTTACCCATGTTTGTCCTCCCTGACCCCAGGGATCTAGAGATTCCTGGATTAGCCAAATGTGAGGCTCAAAGGACTCGTTAAGAAACTTTATAAATAGTTGCAGCCATTTTACCCTTCTGCTTAGAGTTTTGCTCTGAATTGTTGCTTTGTCTGTCTACGTAATCAGAATAATCAGGCCACAGTTACTGTAAGTTGCACTGAACTCAGTGAAATTATAACTTTATTTCATTATTCAAATAGTGGGACTTTGAGGAGGCCTTTCTTTAAGCCGGTATATTTTATTTCCAATTATTTTTTGATGCATGCATTAGGGTGGTTAAGTGTGTGTGTGTGTGTGTGTGTGTGTGTGTGTGTGTGTGTGTGTGTGTGTGTGTGTGTGTGTGTGTGCGCGCGCATATTCATGTTCATGTTCATGTGCATTTATTAATCAGTAGGTCACCCCATTCCAAAGACCCTGGAACTGAGCTGCAGCATGGTGTCCAAGACCTTACAACAGATTAACAGGACAGATTGCACTCAGAACAGGTCTCACCATGGTCGACCAAAGAAGTTGAGTGCACTGCTGCAGAGTTTGAAGGGGTGGGGTCAGCCTGTCAGTGCTCAGACCATATGCCACACACCGCATCAAATTGGTCTGCAGGGTTGATCTCCTAGAAGGAAGCCTCTCCTAAAGATGATGCACAAGACAGCCTGCATATGGTTCACTGCAGACAAGCAGACTAAGGACATGGATTTCTGGAACCATGTCCTGTGGTTCAGTGAGTCCAAGATAAACTTATTTGGTTCAGATGGTGTCAAGCATGTGTGGCGACAAGCAACTGAAGAGTACAAAGACAAGTGTGTCATGCCTACAGTCAACCATGGTGGTGAGAGAGTCATTGTCTGGGGCTACATGAGTGCTGCCGGTACTGGGAAGCTACAGTTCATGGAGGAAATCATACATGCCAACATGTACTTTGACATACTAAAGTAAAGCATAATCCCCTCCCTTTGGAGACTGGGCCGCAAGACAGTATTTTAACACGACAATGACCCCACACACACCTCCAAAATGACCACTGCCTTGCTAATGAAGCTGAGGGTAAAGATGATGGACTGGCCAAGCATGTCTCCAGATCTAAACCATATTGAGCATATGTGGGACATCCTGAAATGGAAGGTGAAGGTGCACAAGATCTCTAACATCCGCCAGCTCTGTGATATCATCATGGAGGAGTGGAAGAGGACTCCAGTGGCAACCTGTGAAGCTTTGGTGAACTCTATGCCCAAGAGGGTTAAGGCAGTGCTGGAAAATAATGGTGGCCACACTAAATGTTGACACTTTGTGCCCAATTTATACATTGCCACTTAGAGGTATACCCACTTTTGTTGCCAGCAGTTTAGACATTATACTGTACATCATGCAATGTAATGAAAGTAGTATTTCACTCTATTTATTGAGATGTAGTTGTGGCACTAAATGCAAAATAAAATTAATATATTCTTTTTAAATGCAATACAGAGAGCAGCTTCAAACACAGTTTTATCTAATAATAAATGAAATATAAAAAACAACAAGTATTTAAAAGATTGAAAAATATCCACAGAGGAAATAATAACTTTGTGCTGTTTGGCAATATTTACTGTTTAGTTTAGCTTTTAGATATTAACACTGCTTCCAAATTTCAAACAGTTTGAAAACACATTTAATAACTGAATCATGTATCCTTCACTATATCCCGATCATTTGCAAGCCTGACAAAATGAACTGCAAAGTATGTTGTCTCTCTGGAGCCAAGGTCCAGGATGGAACAGAGAGAATGACTAGACTCATCAAGCCCACTGATTCTAACCCCTTTCTTTTGGTCCATGTAGGAACTAAAGATACGGCAAACCACAGCTTTCAGGATATCACAAAGGATTATGAAGAGGTGGGTAGGAAGCTGAAGGACTTGGGTGGATAGGCGGTAATTTAATCTCTCCTCCCTGTGGAAGGACATGGCCCTCAAAGGGAAAGAATAACAGCAGAGGTGAACAACTGGCTATGCAGATGGTGCCACAGGAACAATTTACAGTAACTCCTTGCACCATGGTTTGATATTTCATTCAGATGGGCTATTGGGTGAGGATGGGGTGCACCTCACAACTAATGGTAGGAATATTTTTGCCAGGAGGATTGAAATTTTGATAAGGAGATCCCTAAACTGAGTTCTCAGGGGGAGGGAGAAAATATTCTTAACGGTAGAGATCCAGAAGGGGTGGTGGAGAATAGTCCAAATGATAGAGTAGGAACAGGAGAAGGAGTATTGCAGTACAACGTTGTGAGGAAAAATAGGTTAAGCAAAGAGCTTGTAAGAAGGACATGCAGCTTTAAATGTCTCTACACCAATGTGTAGAGCATGGGAAACAAACAGGAGGAGCTGGAACTCCTAATACAGCAAAAGAAATATGATACAGAAACCTGGTGGGATGAGACTTACGATTGGAATGTAGTTATTAGAGGGTATAACCTGTTTCAGAGGAACAGGCTTAGTAAAAAAAAAGGAGGAGGTGTACCATTATATATTAAGGATGTTTATGCTGCTGAAGAAATCCAGGACACACAACTGGGAAGTAAGGTTGAGAGTATTTGGGTGAAAATTAAGGGGGAGAATAATGGGAGGGATATCACGGTGGGGTATATTATAGACATACCTGTCAAGTTTTCTCTGGCCCCAGCTGGGACAGGAGGGGGAGGTGTAATGTGCATGCACACGTTAACGTGCTTGCTTGCAAGCAATATCACCTGTACAAAAATACAAACAAAGCACTCCCTGGCCTCACTACCACTTCCACCCCAATCACAAAAAAACCAAACAAAACACCCCTCCCCTCCCCCTCCCCTTCCCCTCTGAAGTGGGGCTCCTGATCGCAAAAAACAAAAACAAAAACCACAAAGGCAAGTTTTGGATTTGAAAATAAGGGATCATAGTCACAGTATCCCTACCCTTACTAACTATTGAGTCAATATCTGCCCCCAACATGATGGCTCCCATGCAGCAACCCCTAACATGGCTGCTGCCACCCATGCCATTCAGAGGATTTTTAAAAAAATTATAAAAGCCGGGAGACTTACAGGAAAATACTATTAGAGGACAATGGTGGGAAAGATGCTTAAAACTAGGATTTCCTGGCAAATACGGGACACTTGACAGGTATTATTATAGACCTCCAAACCAGCCAGAGGAGTTGGATGATGCCTTCTGTGAGTAGATGGCCACACAGTCAAAACAGAAGGATGTAGTACTAACTGAATATTTTAACTATCCTGATATATGTTGGCAGTCTAACTCAGCTAAGAATGCAAGGTCCAATAAATTCATTGATGACCTTGCAGGCAATTTCATAGTTCAGAAGGTGAAGAAGGCAACAAGAGGAACAGCTATTTTAGATATCATAACCAATAGGAAGGACCTTGTCAATGGGGTTTAAGTTGTGGGATCTTTAGGTAGAAGTGACCATGCTCTTTTGGAATTTGTTATACAGTGGTAAGGGGAAGCTAAGTATAGTCAGACAAGCATCCTAGGCTTTAAGAAAGCCAATTTTTTGTAAATTTAGGGCATTTATTGGCTGTAATACCATGGACCAAGGCACTGAAAGAGAAGGGAGTCCAAGATGGATGGGAATGTCTTAAAAGTGAGATATTAAAGGCACAATCTAAAGCGGTTCCAACAAGAAGAAAAATGGGAGATGTCTAAGGAAACTGCAATGGTTGACTAAAGTATTTTCAAGTCAGCTAAATTAAAAAAACATGTACAGGAAATAGAAAAATGGGGAATGAACCAAAGAGGAATATAAGCAAATAGCCAGTATATGCAAGGGGATTGTAAGAAAAGCTAAAGCACAGAATGAATTTAGACTTGCCAGAGAGATTAAAGATAGTAAAAAGGGCTTTTTTTAAAGTTATGTCCACAGCAAAAGGAAAACTAAGGAAATAATAGGTTCTCTGTGTGGTGATGATAAACAGTTACTAACAGGAGACAGGGAAAAGGCAGAATTGATCAACAACTTATTTGCCTCCATTTTCTCCAGAACAGAAAAAAAGAGTTAAGTCGGGTTGAAGAGTAAATGAGGTAGAGTGGAAATTGCAGCCTAGTAGTACAGGAATACCTGGAAACCCTAAATGAATTTAAGTCTCCTGGGGCAGATGAATTACACCAAAGGATATTAACAGAACAGGCAGAAGTAATTTCAGAAATGTTGGCAATTTTCTTTCAGACATCCTGGAAAACGGGAAGTCTCCATAGATTGGAGGAGGGCAAATGTTGTCCCCATCTTCAAAAAGAGGAGAAAAGAGGACACAAATAATTACCACCCAATCAGCTTGACATCTATTCCTGGAAAGATTCTAGAACAGATTACTAAGCAGTCTATAATTATTCAATAAGCAATGCTGTCATTACTAGAAGTCAATATGGGTTTCTCAAAAAACAAGTCATGCCAGACTAAATTGATCTCTCTCTCTTTGATAGAGTTACAGACCTGGTGGATGAGGGGAATGCTGTGGATGTTGTTTATCTTGATTTCAGTAAGGCCTTCAATAAGGTTCCCAATGACATATTTGCAAAGACATTAGTAGAATGTGGGATACATAGTGCTACTGTTAGGTGGATTTGCAAGGGTTGACTGATCATACGCAAAGGAAGATTGTAAATGGCTTCCCCTCAGCATGGAGAGGAGTGACCAGTGGGGCACCCCACGGTGCTGTTCTGGGTTCGGTGCTATTCAACATCTTTATTAATGACTTGGATGAAGGAATAGAGAGTAGACTGATTAAATTTGCAGATGATACCAAATTGGGAGGGGTGGCTAATTCCCTAGAGGATAGGATGAAAATCTAAAATGACTTTGGCAGATTAAAGTGCTGGGTCAAAGCAAATAGAATGAGTTTCAACAGAGAGAAATGTAGGGTCCTGCATCTAGGCAGAAAAAATGAATTGCATAGATATAGGACGGGAGACTCCTGGCTGGAGAATAGTACCTGTGAAAGGGATCTGGGAGTTCGGGTGGACCACAAATCGAACATGAGTCAGCAGTGTGACGCAGCGGCCAAGAAAGCCAATGCAATTCTTGGCTGCATCAACAGAAACATAGTTTATAGAGGAAGGGAGGTGATAGTAGCACTCTATTCTGTTCTGGTCAGACCCCATCTGGAGTACGATGTACAGTTCTGCACTCCTCAAATTAAAAAGGATGTTGACAACCTTGAGCAGGTCCAGAGGAGAGCGACCCAGATGGTTAAAGGTCTGGAACATATGTCGGAGCGCTTAGGGAACTGGGAATGTTTAGTCTTACAAAGAGAAGGCTGAGAGGGGATATGATAGCCATGTTTAAACATCTGAAAGGATGTCATATCAAAGGGGGGTGGCTTGTTTCCCATGACTTTAGAGACTAGGACTCCAAGCAATGGTTTCAAATAACAGGAAAAGGGATTCCATTTGAACATTAGGAAGAACTTCCTGATAGTTCATAATGGGGTAAAACAGAGTTGAGTTCTAGCTCCAACCTTGTTTAACTTCTACATAAATGGTATTGTGAGCAATCTCTCAAAACCCGAATTTCATCCCCCCAAGCTATTTTCACACCCCCTTTCCATGTTATTGTTTGCGGATGATGTAGTTTTATTGTCTTTAACTTGTGTTGGCCTGAGAAGGTTTTTGAGGGCCTTCTCCACCTATTGCAATCACGAGCAACTAGTAATAAACTAATCGAAAACCAAAGTATTATTACTAGTAGAGATGGGCACGACTTGAAAAATTTTTTTTTCGAGTTGTCGTTAGTCGGGCCGGTTCCGTTTCGGCTCGTTTCCATTTTTCGCGAAAATTTGCAAAAATTAGTCGGTTCGTTTTTTCGTTTTTTCGTTGTCGTTAGTACTGGTTTGGGGAGGGGGTAGCGGGCTCCTGGAGGGAGCTGAAGGAGTCAGCCAGAGCCACAAGTGACGACGGACTGGCAGACTCTTTGCACCCGCTGTGTCTCACGTACTTGCATGTAGTGCAATGCAAGTAGATCTGGCTTAGGGTTAAGACGGCTTAGCGCAACGGCTAGGGTTAGGCTAGTTACGGGTGAGGTTACGGTGAGTATTGGGGTGCATCTGGGTGCCTCTCTGACCCACTTAGAAGGACAGTGTACTGGCGTATGGGTTAGGCTTAGGGTTCGGGTTTGGGCTACGATTAGTGGGCTGTTTATGCCCGATTGGCACATCCCAGAAGTCTCTGTGGTCAACCTGGCCAAGTGGCCATGCGATTGGTGGAAAATTTGCATGGTCTACTCCCATGGGAGAGCCCATCATTGCAAATGTGCAGGTGTAAAAAAATAAAATAAAATAAAATAAAATAAAATAAACGGAGACTTTTTTTTGCAAGAAAAACCCACTGCTGCTACTGTAAAAATTCAAGCATTTAAAATAGCTAATTTTCGCATGTTTCTGTGGTGCTTTGGTGGGGTTTTGGGCAACAATTTCAAAAAAAATATTGCGGTCGCCATTTTGGATTCCCCCCCCACACTGCATGGCAAATGGATGCGCCCTCCCAGCCTGGTACAGTCAGCAAAACCTGGCCATGCGATTGGTGGAATGGCTCCAAAACTTTGCATGGTCCACTCCCATGGGCGAGCCCATCATTGCGAATGCGCAGGTGTAAAAAAATAAAATAAAATAAAATAAAATAAAATCAACGGAGACTTTTTTTGCAAGAAAAACCCACTGCTGCTACTGTAAAAATTCAAGCATTTAAAATAGCTAATTTTCGCATTTTTCTGTGGTGCTTTGGTGGGGTTTTGGGCAACGATTTCAAAAAAAAATATTGCGGTCGCCATTTTGGATCCCCCGCACTGCATAGCAAATGGATGCGCCCTCCCAGCCTGGTACCAGCAGCGCAGCAGTAGCAATAGCCAAGGAGAGGGGGGCGGGGAAAACCCCCCCCCCAAATAAAACACCCTTCTGGCCTGGTAGGTGCCCTCAGACAGTTTTCGCCTACTTTTAGGGCCGGGAATCGGTTTTTTTTTAACTTTTAAAAACTTTTTTTCTGTGCCGCTTGGCATTGCGCGATGCAAGTAACGAGCACGACAAATCAGACCCCGTTCGTTGGTTCGAGCTCGAAGTCTGGCGGAGTAATTCCCGTTTCCGTTTCCGTAGAGTAACGGATACGAGTAACGGAAACGGAAACGGGAATACCGCTAAGTCGTGCCCATCTCTAATTACTAGTAGAAGAAGAAACAAACACAAATGGGTTATAAATAACCACCCCATAGAGCAGGTTTCTTGCTTCAAATACCTGGTCATAATGTTTAGTTCTACAGGCTCCTGGGTCTCTCAACTAAAGCATGCATCACTGAATGCCCAGAAGAGTGCTGCAGCAATAACCAGATTCTTCTATTGTAAAGGAGGGCGACAAGTATCTTCTGCTATCCAGGTTTTCAAGGGCAAGGTTATTTCCCAAATGTTGTATGGTTCCCAAATTTTTGCAGGTACAAACTTACAGACTAAATTTCTGAGATCAATTCTGGCTGTACCTCCATGTAGATCAAATGTAGCCCTTCGTTTGGAGGCCATAAGGGCACGGGTCAAATCCCTTATGATTAACTACTGGCTAAAACTTATATTCTTTACAGAAGGGTTGGCCCCTTTGGTTCTAATTAATTCTTTCCAGTCCAAATGGAAACAGTTTGTAGCCAAAGAAATACAGCAAATTGGCTTCTCTAACAGTATCTTAAAAGCGATGGGATATGCTAATGCCAAAGCCGCAGTTAGACAAAGGATTTGGGATATAGAATTCCAAGATCATGTGAGCCTTCTGGGTAATCATAGTCTAGTCTCCTACAACAAATTTACTATATCTCCATACCTGACTGGTTTAATGCCTCCAAAGATTACAAGAGCTTTTACTTTAGCCAGATTGAATGCTCTCCCTTCCAAGCTTTTGGATGGGAAATTTCAAAATATTCCCTTCTCAAATTGCTTGTGCCCATGCGAAATGAATCAAGTAGAAATGGTCACTCACGTCCTTCATTATTGTTACTTTTACCGTGACTTACGTAAGGAATTTATTCAACCTGTTATAGACAAATTTCCTGGGAGACCTGCCGAATTCTATGCAAAGTTACTTCTCTCGGACAGGTCCCAGCAGATTTCAAATTGTGTCACCAGATTTTGCACCGCTGCAGTAGTTGTACGTAGACTTATGACTGCCAGTAATTCTAGCTCTTGATGACCATATGGAGTGTGGTCTCCACATTGGGGTTTGATGTTGGCTTGATCCTCGATATATTATATTATCTATCCTTCTGATATTGACTATTTTTATAACAGTCCTGTTTGTATTTAGTGGCTTTTATCAAAAGTTTTACAATGTTTTTAAAATGTTTTTAAATTCTGGCAAATTCAATGTTTTATTCTGGCAAATCGTTTTATTGTGGCAAATTGATATTTTGGTATTTCTTGACTTGGTTAATAAGCATATTGATATTTTGGTATTTCTTGACTTGGTTAATAACCGTAAATATTCATTCATTCATTCATTCATTCATTTGAACATTAGGAAGAACTTCCTGACAGTTGGAGCTGTTCAGCAGTAGAATATGCTGCCACGGAGGGTGGTGGAATCTCCTTATTTGGAGGTTTTCAAGCAAAGGCTGGATGGACATCTGTCGGGGGTCCTTTGATGGAAGGGGATTGGCCCTTGAGGTATCTTCCAACTCTATGATTCTATGAGTCTATGATTCTATATGAAAGTAGTGAATCCTTTCATGCATCAGGCATTTTAAAGCACACATCCTTTTTAAAAATGTGACTACTACTCCATAGGGGCATGGTGGCTCAATGGGACAGAGCACTGAAAATTGTCAGCTGCAAGGTAAGCAGCTCGGTGGCTCAAAAACCAGGTGCCACGCAGCAGAGTGAGCTCCCACTGTTAACCCCAGCTTCTGCCAAACTAACAGTTCAAAAACATGCAAATGCAAGTGGATAAATAGGTATCACCATAAAAAGGAGGAAGGTGAAACAGTGTTTCCTTGCAGCCATGCCAGCCACATGGCCAAGGACATGCACAACAATGGCTCTTTGGCTTGAATATGGAGATGAGCACTGCCCCTAGAGTCGGACATGACTACCACACATAGGTGGGGAACCGTTAACTTTACCTTTTACTGCCCCGTTATAAATACTGCTTGATATTATTATTATATAATTATGATAATGGGGGAAAGTTTTGTGGCTGCTATTATGCAGAAAATGCACTACCTTTTCCTCATTTTAATTTTGAATGCACTGCAGCTCTGGCTTTATAATTGGGCTGGGGTGTGCCCACCTTGTCTCCACCCTGAAAAAACACCTCTTGCGGAACCTACCATCAACAGTTACTGAGAACATGATAAGTAATTAGCGTTGTCAAATAAGCAAATTCTAGTTCTACAAAGCACTCTGTGAGTTATTTATCTCAGAAGAAATAAACGAAGTTGCCAGATGTACTCATCTTTACAGGAGAGTCATTAAGCAATTTGCAGTGTCCCAAGCCAGCAGAAGTAGAAAATTGCTCCCTTGGTTTTGTAATAAATGTAATAATAAAACTTTCTCAAATGCTTTTCACTATCTGTAGATAAACCACCTGAAGGAAAGACAGCAGGAAGTGAAGTAGAGGAAAGAGAAACAAAATGAATTACACCCACTCCCGGAAAGTCTTATATGATCAGAAAAGATGGACCTTAGCAAACCCATATTGTACATGAAATTGAATGAATGAATGAATGAATGAATGAATGAATGAATGAATGACCATTCAGAGTGTGACTGTGCCAATGTGTGATGCCTTTGAAATTGAGTTTGCAAAACCTCTGACTTGTTCTGTACTTAAAGAGAAGACATAGTTATTGAGGCTGCCATGCCTTGTACCATTTGAGTGGGAAGTGCTAACCAACTTTGGCCCCATATGTGTAACATTATCTGTGTGTCTCTGAATGTCCAAAAAATAATAATCCACAAGCCATTCCTGTAAAGAGTGCAACCTCAAACAGATAGAGAGACCAGGAAGGGTTATGTGGGGTCCTAGCTGTGTGACCTATCCACTCAAAGACTACAGCAATTGTTCTGTCATGATCACATATGTGTTCATTCTTACTAGTGTAATGATATTACTTGAGTGAGGGTTAGCAAACAAGGTTTTGTGAGAAAATGTTCAGCATGTTATCCCATTGGTATTCCTTATACTATATGCCTGTAGTCTGAGTGGGGAGCTCTGTACAAATGCTGAGAGGGGAGGCATTATGCCCAGAATTGCTTGTCCTTATATTAAATGCTAATGGCATGAGACAGGAGAGCACTCTGCAGATGCTCAGAGGCACTATCTTATTGCTCTGACCCCTCCTCCTTTATGGCATGTAGTGCCCCCTGACTGTAGCATCAGCTTCCCTGCTGTCCCACAACACATTCATTCATTCATTCATTCATTCATTCATTCATCCATCCATCCATCCATCCATCCATCCATTCATTCATTCATTCATTATCTTTTTATGACACATTTTATTTATTTTCTACATTAAGTTAAATAAAACAAATATATTGCTTTTCTCTTGTCATGTTACTAGTTCAGTCACAGTTTTCCCCAACATTTGAGCCCAGTATAATTCACATCTTTCCCAGTTTGAATAAGCATACTTTCATATTAGGTTTCCTTACTATAAGAACATAAGAACAGCCTTGCTGGAACAGGCCACAGCCCATCCAGTCCAGCATTCTGTCTCACACAGTGGATTACCATTTGCTTCAGGGTATTCCCAAGAAGATATCTTCACCTGCTTATGATTCCCTGCAAATGGCATTGAGAGATATCCTGCCTATCTCTCCAACCTGGAGGTTGTCCTTAGGCATCCACAATGATAGCCATTGATACCCTTGTTCTCCATCAACTTGTCTAATTCTTTAAGCTGTCAAGGCTGACAGCTGTCACGACTTCTTCAGGTGGGGAGTTCCATAGGCCAATCATCCTCTGGGTGAAAAAGTACTTTCTCTTATTTGTTTGTGATCTAGCACCCAAAAGTTTCATGGAGTGCCTCCTAGTTCTAGTGCTTTGTGATAGGGAAAGCAGTTTTCCTTATCTACTTCAATCAGGTCACCTCTTAGTCGTTGCAGTTCAAGAGTGAAGAGGCCCAGCCGTTGCAGCCTCAGATGGTAAGGAAGGTGTTCCTGTCCCCTAATCATTCTGGTTGCCCTCCTCTGCACTTTTTCCATTTCCATAATATCCTTCTGGATGTATGGTGACCAGAACTGTAAACAATACTCCAGATGGGGCCTCACAATAGATTTATAAAGGTGTAAAATGACATTTGCTGACTTATTTTCTATACCCTTCCTAATAATCCCTAGCATTGAGTTTGCTTTTTTCACTGCTGCGGCACACTGGGTTGACACCTTCATTGAGCTGTCCACCAGGACAGCAAGGACCCTTCGGGAAGAAAGGCAGCATAAAAATAAAGTTTTTTTATTATTATTATTATTATTATTATTATTATTATTATTATTATTATTATTATTATTATTATTATTATTATTATTATTATTATTATTATTATTATTATTATTATGTTTTTCCCCAACGTGCATCACTCTGACCTTACTTATATTGAAACTCATTTGCCACTGGTTTGCCCACTCCCCCAGTGTCAAGAGATCCCTCTGGAGCTCCTCGCAATCTCTATCAGTTTTTACTACCCTGTATAATTTAGTGTCATCAGCAAATTTGGCTACCTTGCTATATACTCCTACTTTTAGATCGTTTATGCAGAGATTGAATAGCAGGGGCCTCAGTACAGAACATTGGGGGAACCCACTCTTTACCTTCTGCTACTTGGAGAAGTGTCCGTTTAGTGCTACTCTCTGTTTCCTGTCCCTTAGACAGTTGCTGATCCAGGAAAAGACCTGTCCATTCCATGATTGGCAAGTTTATTCAAGAGCTTTTGGTGTGAGACCTTGTCAAAAGCCTTCTGAAAGTCCAGATTAAAAATGTCAACTAGATCTCCCTTATCCACATGCTTGCTGACACTCTTTAGAAATTCCAACAGATTAGTGAGGTATGATTTGCCTTTGCAGAAGCCATGTTGGCTCTCGTTCAGCAGCACCTTCTCTTCTATGTGCCTATTAATTTTATCTTTTAGGATGGTTTCCATCAGTTTACCGGGGACACATGTCAAACTGACCGGTCGGTAATTTCCTTTTATAAAGATTACATCCACTACCTTCCAGTCATCAGTCACAAAGCAAGATTTGAGGGAAAGATTATATATTTCGGCTAGGACCTCAGCAATTTCATCTTTAATTTCCTTGAGAACTCGTGGATGGATGCCATCTGGTCCTGGTGATTTGTTAGCATTTAGTTTAACAAGACATGCAAGGACCTCCTCCCAGGTTATTTCTATCTGGCTTAATTCTTCAGCTTCCCTCCTTATGATGATAGGTTCTGTTTTGGCCATGTGGTCTCTGTCTTCATATTGAATACTGAAGCAAAGAATTCATTGAGTCTCTCAGCAATCTCTGTTTCTTCTTTAATATCCACTTGCCTTCCATTATCATCTAATGGTCCAATGGCCTTCCTTAGGTTCTTACTCCTAATGTACTTAAAGAAGACCTTGTTATTTCTTTGAGGTCTTGCTTTGCTTTCCTGATTGTTGCCTTGCATTTGTTCTGCCAGAATTTATGTTTCTGCCTGTTGTCCTTGTTTGGACAAGCCTTCCCTCTTCTAAATGAACTTTTCTTGATTTTGATCACTTCCCAATAGAGATGAGCACGAAATGAATTTTTAATTCATTTTCATTATTCATTATTTGTTTCCTTAGCTAACAAAACGAATAACAAACCAACCCATCAAAGAAGAAAAATGAAGTGAAATGAAATGGAAATTTCCATTTTGTTCATTTTGTTTTCCATTTAGGGACACTTACCTTCTCACTGCACTGAGTCCCTTCTCTTCGGCAGCGCTGGAAATAAAATAAATTTTAAAAATGGTGCCAGCCCTAGCCTCCTAGGGAAGCAAGTGCCTCTCAGCTGAGAAGCTCTGGCACCAAGGCAGTGCCTTTCAGCTGTGAAGGAAAAAAAAACAAGCCCTGGCATGGGGCTGTAAATTAAATTAAATTAAATTAAATTAAATTAAATTAAATTAAATTAAATTAAATTAAATAATTAAAAAGTGCTGACCTGGTCCTAAAAAATATAAAAATATAAATTAAAAAGTGGCATGCCTGGCTGTGGGGAAGCAAGCTTGAAAGGCACTGGCACCAAGCCAGCACCTCTCAGCTGTGAACGAAAAAAAAAAGCCCCGACATTGGGGCTGTAAAAAAAAAAATTAAATTTTTTTTTAAAAAAAGTGCCAACCCGGCTGGGGAGCCACATGGTCAGCACTGTAAAATATTATTTTTTTTAAAAAAATTAAAAAGTGCCAACCCAGCCTGGTGGCCGCGTGGTTGGCGCTGTAAATTTTAAAAAATATAACAATTAAAATTCAGTTCATATATTGCAGTCCTGGTATATTGCAGATCCTGTTGTAGTCTACTTGAGAAGGGTGGGTTTTGTCCATCCCTCTTCTTCCAAACTCAGATTCATGATGAATTGCATTCCTTTAATACTGTTCCCTCCTTTAAAATAAACTAATAATAAAAAGATACATTTGTGGTGTTATGTGTACCATGCTAGGCAAATATATTGCTGCTTTGCTATGTCACTTAGTTTTTAAAAAGAAAGAAAAATTACAGCAAAAGAGGAACTGAGAAAAAGGGATTCTGAGGGGACACTATTTCAAAGCAGCCTGTGGTGGAGCCACGCAGTGACCTCTCCTTCTTTTAAAAGCCATAATTTGGATTTCTTTCATTAAAAAGTCTGGAATATGGGAAGAGGCCAAAACTGATCAGCAAACATTCCCGTCTCTTGTACATTCTAAATCTACAATCAGGTCCTATACCTATACTATATCAACTATGCAAACTGAGAATTATTAATTGTATTGGGGGCACCAGTCCAGGTAGGTAGTGCAATGTTAACCTTCTCTAGGATTAACAGTGGGGAACATAGTTTTCAGATGTGGCTTTTAAGTTATTGCAAACTGAGCAGTTTGCTCAGCTGTTGGCTCTTTGAATCCCAATCACAGTCAAGTGCGTATGACAGAGGACGGAGCTGAGTGCACAATGAACGGTTTTGGAAAATAAATGCTTACAGGGTGATGCCTTCTCCAGGGCTGCTGGCTGCCTCTGAGATTTAGATCCCCAGAAAATATCAAGGTTCCAAATAATGTATATACTCGAATATAAGCCTAGTTTTTCAGCCCTAATTTTGGGCTGAAAAAAGGGGCCCTCGACTTATATTCGGGTCAATACTTTTAGCCACTGAGGCAAGCGCTTGGGTCGGTGGCTAAAAGTCATTTTAAACGTCACACACCACTCCCCCAGCTCACAAAGGAGGAGCTGCCAGGCCCTGCTGTATTTCCCACCCTAGACTTATACTCGAGTCAATACGTTTCCCCAGTTTTGCGGGGTTAAATTAGGGGCCTCGACTTATACTCGGGTCGACTTATACTCGAGTATATACAGTAATGGAAGAAGCCTCCATTACTGGAAAAGGTGGCCTGTGGATAGCATTAATTCACTGTCCAACTCATGGACACACTACACAGTTCAGGCCACCTGAGAGGTTCAAATGGTGGAATGGGATCATATGGGTCCTCAAGTGTTATTATAGGAATACGAATAGGAATCTTTATTGTCATTACCCCCTTGCAGGAACAACGAAATTTCATGGTTGCTATATTCAACTCTTATAAAACATTCCACATAAATTTAAAAACAGCTACAACACATACAATATAACATATAAAATAAGCATAACATATAGACTTGGATTACAGCTGTGGCTTTTACCCCCTACTTATGAATTATTTATGAGTTATGTGTTTGAATTACGTTGCTGTTTGATGACCAATGGGGAGAGTTTAGGGGTGGAGCTTGAGTAGTTTTGAGGCTCAGCCCACCACTGCCTTTTTTTCCAGATAGGGATCTAGAGAGAAAAGGATCCATTCTTTAGAGAGAGGCTTGGAATTAGTGAGAGATAAGCTGTAGAAACTTCTGTGAAAATATTTAAGTGTTGAGTGTCTATAAGCTTAAGAACAGGGTGTGCAAGTGACCAACCTCTTCTGTAACTTAACCCAAGTGTAATTAAATTGATTTATCTTTTTGCATTGGTTGTACCTTAAAAAGCTTATTCTTTATGCTTTACTCCTGCTTTGTTATTGTTAAGACTGCTAGAGTTTAAATTAGGTTCAAAGTAATGTTATCACAGACTAGCAGGGTGAACAGCAGTATGGAAACATAAATGCACTTAGAATTATGGAGCTAGGAGACAATAAAGAAGGCAATAGAACTTAGTACAAAAATGTGCATTACATATGTTCACGTGGCAAGAGAAGTAAATAACAACAAATATACAAAGTAGAAATGGGCACAAAACAAAATTTTAATTCGTTTTGTTATTCATTATTCATTTCGTTAGCTAACAAAACAAATAATGAGCCAACCCATCAAAGAAAACCAAACCAAACCAAAACAGAATTTTCCATTTCGTTCCGTTTCATTTTTCGTTCCCCGATGTCACTTACCTTGTCCTGTAGCACTGGCCTCCTCACCTGGGACTCCAGCAGCCAGGGTGGGAAAAAGCCAGCCTTACAGCTGAGAGGTGGGGGGAAAGCCCGGCATCCAGGGGCTTAATAATAATAATAATAATAATAATAATAATAATAATAATAATAATAATAATAATAATAATAATAATAATAATAATAATAATAATAATAATAAAACAGTGCCGACCTGGCCTGGGAGCCACGTAGTCGGTGTTGTAAAATAAAAATAAAAATAAAATAATAAAAAAGCACCAACCTGGCCCCTGGGGCTGAGTGGTCGGCACTGTAAATTTGTAAACAAAGTTTAAAAATTTAAAAACTGGTGCCAACCTGGCTGACTTAAAAAACAAAACAAAACAAAATCCAGGCCAGTGAGGGGAGGGGAAATGAAAAAGCAATTTAAAAAGTGAGGCACTAGCACCTCTCAGCTGTAAAAATAAAATATATAGTTAAAAAAGCCCGGCAAGAGGGACTTTTTAAAATAAAAATAAATAAAAATAAAAACATCCCTCCAGCCCGTGTCTAGCTCATGAACCAGCCGTTTCAGCCCATGGGCCAGTGTGGGGGGGGGGAGGGGAAATGAAAAATATAATAATAAAAAACTTGAGGCACTAGCACCTCTCAGCTGTAAAAATAATTTTTAAAAGCCCCGCAAAGGGGATTTTTCCAAAAAAAAAAAACCCGAAGCAAACAAAATGCAAAATGAATCTTTTTACAAAATTCATTTCGTATTTAATGAAACAAAATGCAGTGGGAGGGAAGAAAATGGATAATGAACCTAATAGCCTTTTTGTTTGTTTGTGCCCATCTCTAATACAAAGCACAGCATATAACAGTGATGATGAACCTATGGCATGGGTGCCAAAGGTGGCACTCTGAGCCCTTTATGTGGGCACCCGACATCGCCCCTTCATAGCCACCTGTATACAGGTTAAATTACTATATTGGCACTTTGCAAAAAATTACTGGGTTTTGAATTGCAGTTTGGGCACTCGGTCTCTAAAAGGTTCGCCATCACTGGCATATAACAAGAAAACAACAGACTGCGTCTCACCTAGACAACCCCAACTATACATTGATTTTCCTGCTACATTTATACATGAAGATACATGCTGTAGCCCAATCACATTCTAAATGAGGTGAGGTGATCCTGCCATGCCACCTGGCATAATCCTCTTGATCTTCCAATGCTAGTTGTTGCTTACACCTGTGTCCTAGACCTAATACACATCCTTGTCTAGCACATGACATGGCATTTTATACAGTATCCATTTTGAGATCTGTTAAATATGTTACAGACATTTTGTCAAGAATACAGTAACCACCTGCTGATCATGGGGGCTAGGAACCCGACCTGACACGTGATAGTTGAAAATCTGTGATATATGGATGCAGGGGCAAGGGAGGCTATCTGGGGCCCCTTTTACTTACCCCAGGCCTGCCGCTACCCTGAACAGGCATCTGACGGCCTCCCCAGCAAACTGGAGGTCACTTCCAGTTTTCCAGAAGTAACTTCAGGTTCAGTGGGAAGCACTTTTGGGGCCTCCGACGAGCCCGGGAAGGCTGTTGGAGGCCTGTTCGGGGCAGCACCAGGCCTGAGGTAATTACAGGAGGTTTAAAACAAGCCTTTCCAGCTTACCTCAAGGGGGCTTTTTTCATATACCGCGGTCCTGCAATATACCAGGACCACAGTATATGAACAGCAAAAGGGCGAGGAGTTACTTGTACATCCCTTGACATTTATAAATAAACTTCTTTTATCTTTATTCAATTTAAATCAGTCTGGAAAGCAATAATTTACTAGAGAAACTAGTGGCAGAGGAAGAGCAAATTAGTGGTGGTGCTTGTTAAAAGCCTATAAAAGGACTGGGGACATAGCATAGGAAAGCTAGTCCTGACTAGCCCTGCTAGTGGAGAAGGCTTCTGGGAGTTTTAGTCCAAGAACATCTGGGGTCCTAAGGTGGAGAACCACTAATGAAGATGATCTGATGTGATGAACTAGTAGTGTATATGCATTCTGTTTAAATTCTTTTTCTAATATGTGACAAAAAGGAATAAGAGATGTATCCAAGGTAGTCACATTACTGATGGAGCAGAATTTGGAATTAGATTGAGAAAACCTGGTTTAGAGTTAATGCAGCTGGATATTCAACTCTATTTCCCCTTGGGGACACACACAACAGCATCTGTTTGGCATCTGATGAAGTAATCACTGACCCTCTCCACTGTAGGAATCAGAAAAGAAATCTTTGTTAGTAGAACAACTTTACCAGCCTCTTAAGATTTAAACCTGAACAATGTTGACATAAAAAGTGTTATTAAGCATTCAACATGAAAATTGGAGCATCCTTACTGACAATTCAAGTTAAGCAAAATATGAGATGCTAAAATGACTTTTAGCAGTTCATATATATAAAATGGTTGGCAACCACCTGTTCGTTATTTTAAAAATGTAACAGGGCCCTTTGTACCTATAGACCTTGTAGTGAAAACCTCCAGTGACTACCCTAAGAAACAGAAATGCATTTTGCTCCTAATATTTTTTCTTTATTCTAGATATACCCTGTCAGTGCTGAGCTGCAGGAAACCAATGCAGAATCAAACCAAATCCCTATTTATCAATGGTCAAGATTGCCAGCAATCTTCAGAAGCTTTTACCCTAAAGGGCAAAGCATTGCACAAGATGTTTTATTTAAAACTACAGTACAACTAGAGGGCACAAAACAAAAAACAATTCATTCCATTATTCATTATTCGTTTCGTTACATAACAAAATGAATACCGAAAATGGCAATGAAATTGGAACGAACCGAACAGAACCACGGAAATTAGGTTTGTTACGTTTCATTTTTGTTAATGGTGATGCGCAAATGAAATGAGCTGCTTTAAATGTTAAAAAACGTCCTGAATGTCTGTACAAAATCCAGCAATAATTATTTATTCTGCCTGATAATACCTACGGGGGGGGGGGTTGGGGTCCTTAAAATGTGCATTTATGTCTTTTTTCAGATTGCTGTATTTTTTTCCTTTAAGGGGAGTTAGGGGACATCGACCCAAAATGGCTCCGGGATGCCTCATATTGGTTTCTTGGGTATTAAAATGCCCTGGACATCGGTAAAAACGCAGCGATAATTATTTGAAATTATTACCTACCAGGGGGTTGCGGTCCTTAAAATGTTTGTTTTTGTCTTTCTTCCATCGCGATGTATTTTTCTTTTCCCTTTAAGGATGACACAAAATGGATTCCATCCACAAAATGGATGCAAGCCATGTGATGGGATCATGTAAATTCTTGGACAATTTCAATAGCATGCCCAGGTTGCAGACTGGGTAGATGTGGCAGCCACTGAGGGCATAAAAAGCTCTGGCAGCCCCCGTCCTCCTTGCAGTCTGCGGTGGGAGTTAGGGTGGGATTGCTGTCTCTGCGACTCATTACTTTAGGCCAGCCAGGCAGGTGTGTGTCTCTGTGTTCCTGCTGGCTGCAGCCTGGCTCTTAGGGGAGGGAAAGAAGAGATTTCTCTTGCAGCCTCCCTGTGTGCGTGCGTACCTCTCGGTGAGTACCCTCCCCTGCCCTGCAGTGCAGTCACTCTGCAGCTGCCTTATGCCCTGAGTAACGCCTGCCGCTGCCTTTGCAGCCTCCCTGCATACCTAGTCTATACCGTGTCTCTGCCAGCATCATTTTTTTAGTGTTTTCCCTCTGGTCTGGGGCATTGGGGGACGCCCACATGCGGAAATGCTTTAAATCATGCAAAAAGCGGGTAAAAATGAAAAATGAAAAAATGAATCAATGAAATGAATTTTTTTCAACAAATTAGCAAAAAACAAAAACGAACCGAAACGGGACCCGCAACAAAAAATGAAAAACTAAAACATCATCTTTTCGATTCATGCCCATCTCTAAGTAAAACCCTGGTATCTACTAATTCTGTGGATTCAGTTATCCGCAGTTGGTGATCGGTGGTGCAAGGGCTTGGTCCCTATGGCGTGCCCACAAAATTGGGGGCAGAGGAGGAAGAGGCTGCATGGCTCTGGAGCTCCCACCTGCCCACCTGCCTGCAAGACTGGTGGCAACAGCCAGGAGGAGGCTGATAGATGGGGAGCGCCTGCCTGCCTGCCTGCCCGTCTGCAAGATTGGTGGTGGCAGCAGCAGGGCTCCAGACCTCCTGCCCACCCACCTGCCTGCAAGATTGGTGGCAGTGGAGGCAGCAGAGGAGGACACACCACCCTGGAGCACCCACCCGCAAGCACCACAATGAGGAGAAAGAGGCAGCCTGGGTGGTGTGTAAGAAGGGTGGCACAGCACCCCTGCCAGCACCCCTGGCACCCTGCCAACACTGTCACTGTTGAATAAGAGAGTTCACTCTTATCAGCGGATTTTGCTATCCACAGGAGGTGCCAGAACTGATCCCCCACAGATACCACAGTCATACTACAGATACTCTCTAGACACAGTCAAGATTATACCTCGGAGTGGCAACAGGAAAGCAAAACAGCTTAGGAGGCACAGGGCAAACCAAAGGCCAATATATCTGTGATATCTTACACTTTGCTGCCCTTCCCTACTAGGGATGAGCCATACTTGAGTGGGTGGGTGTCATTTCTCCAAATTTACAGTATATTCGTTAGGTTTAGATGTATGTTTCTTGTGTCTACATTATCTGATTATTATCTTCTTCCTTCCATTGTCCATGATCAGATTATCTTTACTTTGCATTGGCTCCTAGAAGACCACCATCACCACTCAACAAGCCAAGAAGTGTCAAATTCTATGACATATATGCATGTGCTATACTTAGAATAACCAAATAGTTCTTTTGAGCATCTACAGGCAAAGGTTATTGTGACTCAGGTACTCAGGAGGAGGAGGGATTGGCAAGAGAGGTGAAGCATAATCAACTGGCCTTCATAGGGCCTTTTCACACGACCCCTAAGATCCGCTGGTCCCTTAAATTCGGACCAGAGATCTTGGGGGTTCGTTTCTGTTCCTGCGTCCCCACCCCTCAGCACTTCCTGCTCCTGTCGGCTTGAGGGGAGGGAGGGAAAAAAAGGACAAAAGAAGCCTTTACTAACCTGCCAGTGCCGGTCGAAGTTGCCACGAGCCCCGTTACTTCCTGGTTCCTTCTCAAGGGGCTCTTAAAGGGGCAGGAGGCAAAAAAAACAGACAAGCGAGGAGAGCCCGGCACTCTTATCCGCATCAAGGAATTTTCATTTGCTGAGAGCAAGTACATGAAAGGTGCGCTGTGTCGCGCTTATGGGGGCGTGGTCGCACTTAATTTTCTCTAAACTCCGGAGCTGGTGGGGAAACATTTCTAAGCTCCGGAGCTGGGAGCCATTTGCAGCGCAGCTTAGGGGTCGTGTATAAACGCCCATAGTCAATTGCCCATTATCAGAAGAACAAAACTATCTCAGAAATTTAAAAAAACCCTAAAATGTGTTGTCATATTGCAGTGATCCTAAAAAGGGGTCTGAGGCTTGTGAGATGTTCAAAAAGTTTCTTATCACTAACATATCAATGAGTTTCCATGACTGCAAGGGGATTTGGACCCAGGTTTCCTGCGTCTTAGGTCAACACTCTGTTCACTATACCACATTGATTCTTTGGAGTAAGTTGAAAGAAACTATGTGCAGCATATGTCTGTGAAGATTCCCATTCATCCAGGTGAGGTTATCTGGAAGTTGAGTCATGGCTGCTTGGATGAGTAGCAAAACATTTTGCTCTATCAAGAAAAGAAATCCAGTTGCCGTGACTCAGCTTCCAGCTATGTGCAGCATACATTGTTGATTTTAATATGAAAGACAGAACTTTATTAGAGGAGTTTTAAACTCAGCAACTTTTTTATTTTTCTTCTAGCAGCCTATGATGGTATCACCCATAGTCTAGCTTTGATTTTGTTTTAATGGCTGAACAGCTCCAAAGCTCTATTTTACTACAATCACAAAAGAGCTGCCTCTACCATGAAGAAGGCTAAGGAAACATGTACAGCAACAGGACATTAACACTGGGTACTGTGATATCATTTCCCCTTCAATTGGGTCTTCACTGAATCTACTTAATGGGACATTTTAAAAGCCCCCCACCAAAAAAAATCTTTCTTCCCCACCCCCTAATGGAGAGCATGTGTTTTCTCTTTTTTGCATTAACCTCCTGCTTCTATCCCACCTCTGGCCAGTCAGGAACTCTATGCTTCGAAGAGCCAATAGAGAGATGGTGGATGCAAGCAAGAGGGAGGTGTCCATGCCATGCCTCTCTTCATTTGAACTGGCCTGTAAAGTCCAGCCCCATCGGACCATGCTGCCCTGTGCCTTCCAAGAGGCAGCCTGGCATCCATCATGCCAAGTGAACTTTTAAGAACTCTCTCTTGAGAAACTGCACCGCTTGCCATGTTTGGAGTTATATACCTGCTTTGAAAAAGGGAGCTTGCTCCCGAAAGCTCAGCAACTTTTTTATTTTTCTTCTAGCAGCCTATGAAAGTATCACCCATAGTCTAGTTTTGCTTCAGAAGGGAAGGGGATGAGTTGTCAGCCAGCAAGTACTTTATGAGAAAAAAAGATATAAATCAGCTGACAATGTTCTTGAGCACCAATAAGAGCCTATAGTCCTACTCACTTTCCTGCCATCTATCTCTGAGGTGGCTACCTCACCTTGCTTAATAGCAGGATTAGCAGCATGCAGATTAGGAGTTAAGTATTAGCTCAAGGTGAGTGGTGATCACCCTCAAGCATATTGCATGAGGACCCTTAAAACCAAATGAGTGTGATGTGCATCCTTACACAGTAGCATGAAAGCTCTGCTGCAGACCATACACTCTTGGCAGTTATTAATGCTGCCTTATAGAATAGCTAGCAGAATGGCAGTGCTTCCATGTGAAACAATTGCTTGCATTTCCTGTGCTCTTCAAGCCAGAGTGTGCAACTAGTGCTCTAATAAAAGTTATGCAGAGATGCTTCCACAGAAAATGACAGTGATACAGAGCCTCGTGCTCTGCTGAGCGCAGTGATGGTTTATGTAGGGAATGAGGATATAGCCCCTTTGCCTGTAATAAATGCTTGCTGGTTCCTCTAGTGCTGAGTAGGCAATGCATACCAATACATCTTGCACAAAACAACTGCAGATTTTACAGATGAACTCTTCCATGCACGGCAAAAATATATTGCCATTCTGTTAAAACTAGAGTTCAGTAGCTCCTTCTAGATTATATGGAACTCTTCTGCACTGAAGCTGACACTCCCCCCAAACAGGTATTATTTCCCACTTCCTCAACAGTATACATTGATGCTGTCTTTTTTTTTAAAGAAAAGAATACTAATTCATAGTTCTGAATTCATAGTTCTGCCATTAAGTCACTTCCAACTTATGGTGAAAGTATTTGAGGTATGTGCATCGTTCAAGGAGAAGTGTCTCATTTCCACTTTCTAATGGAGTTTGGACCCAAGACTCCTAAGTCCAAATTCAACATCATCCACTACACAACAATGGCTCTTATGGTTATTCTTCCCCATAAAACTTAAAAATAATATAGGACTGAAAACTAATTAACTCAATATTTATGACAATGCAATTTCCTCTGGTTTCAATATTCTTTCATACTTCTTTTCCAGTTTTGTATAGTCTTTACAAGGCTTTCCTATTCTTATCTCCTTTGCAACCATTAGTGTACTTCTAAACCACAACTACTGTATATTGTTCTGGGAAATTACTAATTGAACACAGGATGGGATAAATCAATTTAGGTTAAAATATATATATAGTCTCCTATTATTAT
Source organism: Phrynocephalus guinanensis (assembly GCA_037367245.1). Taxonomy (NCBI): domain Eukaryota; kingdom Metazoa; phylum Chordata; class Lepidosauria; order Squamata; family Agamidae; genus Phrynocephalus; species Phrynocephalus guinanensis. Next base: position 3,334,237 of record CM074742.1, on the reverse strand, counting down.
TTTTTCCTATTATTTGGTGAACCTGAGAATTATTTACTATCATGTCAATTCTGACATATGGTGACTCTGTGTTTTCTAGGAGTAAAATTTGTAGGCATGGTTTACCAGCCCTTTCTTTGAGCACTGTACAGCTTGCCCAAGAGCTCACAGGCCATTTTTCCCTGCAAGGCATAGTGGGGAATCACTTGATCACTGGCTGCACAGCTTCACTGAGCTATTTTTTTGCAGGTATATTAGGCAATACATGCAACAGTTACCATATGAATATTATAATGAGATATATCATTTAGCACATCATGAACATGGTCAAACTTACCTGGTTGAGGTGTGTGGTTGTAAAATTTGAAATTAATGCATTCTTCCATTTAGGAGGTAATATGGTTTAAATGGCTTAGTCTGTGGTTGCAACTGAGATTTATAAATATACAACTGGATTGGAAAAACCAATGCCATCCTCCCCATGGCAGGTACTATGGCAGTGCTTCTGTCCTCCAGAAATGCTACACATGTGACCTTGCTGAATTAGGTGAGCTGTGGTGGAAAGGTACCTCCAAAATGAAGTAGAGTGTGCTTTAATGAGGGTAGCCCTTCCACTAGTGAAGGGAAAAGGTTTTTCTTGACAGTTCAGTTGTTTCTTGTTGCAATAATCTTGAACAGCTAGTGATAGCTGAGTGCTGAAGTAACGGGATCAGAGCTAACAGGAGACATGAACAGCTCTGATGCTGAGGTATCGGGAAAAGCCTTTGATCTCTCTCACACACACACACACACACACACAGAGAGAGAGTGAGAGAGAGAGAGAGAGAGAGAGAGAGAGAGAGAGAGAGAGAGAGAGAGAGAGAGAGAGAGAGAACACTGGAACTTCGGTCCTGCCAAGCCAAGCCTTCATCCGAAGAGGCTCTGGTTTATTAATAATGCTCTAACATAACTAATTAGCATAAATCATTACAATACTTTGTTGCACAGTTAGAAAATAACTAAATATAGTTATAAAAGGCGTTACTCAAGAAGGCTACATTAATATGCATTTTAATTGCAGATTTTACAGATGAACCCTTCCATGCATGGCAAAAATATATTGCCATTCTGTTAAAACTAGAGCTAGTAGCTCCTTCTAGATTATATGGAACTCTTCTGCATTGTAGCTGACACTCCCCCAAACAGGTATTATTTCCCACTTTCTCAACAGTATACATTGATGCTGTCTTTTTTTAAAGAAAAAAAGAAATAGGAAAATATGAAGAATAAATACTAATTCATACTTCTGAATTATTGTTGTGTGCCATTAAGTCACTTCCAACTTATGGTGAAAGTATTTGAGGTATGTGCATCGTTCAAGGAGAAGTGTCTCATTTCCACCTTCTAATGGAGCTTGAACCCAAGACTTCTGAGTCCAAATAAAATAAATATGTATACAGGAATAACTCTAATTGGTGAGCCTTAGCATAATTGGTAAGCTACAGGTGATGCGATAAGAGACGTAAATAATTAGCCAACAGCTTCGCTAATTGGCAGGCCTAGCTGGGGAAGTGATAAGCAAGCAATGAGATCACTTTTGGCTAACTTTAGGATCATGAAATCATGAGACAAGAGAGATGGTGGGGGCTGCTAGCTAACATCTGCTGTTGCAGTTTTACTCACAGAGACTGCTGCCTCTTGGGAAGCCAGAATCAAAGATGGCTTTGACCATGTCAAGCCCATAAAGCCTCCATTCCAATGTGTCCTATTCCAACAGTTTCTGATTCTAGGACCCTGTCCATATGTAAGCCAAAGAGCCAGCATTTGTCTGTAGACATATTTCTGTGGTCATGTGGCCAGTATGACTAAACACACAAGTACTTGTAACATCTTTATCTTCTCACTAAAAGGGTACCATTTTATGTGTTTTTGAACTGCTAAGTTGGCAGGAGCAGGGACAAGCAATGGAAGCTCACCTCATTGTGTGGTTTTGAACTGCTGACCTGTTGATAGGCAAGCCCAGCAGCTCAGTAGTTTAACCTGCAGCACCACCCACATCCCTCACTCTAATCTAAGGCATACTCTCATTCTGATCTGATGACTTTAAACATTCAGGAGGAATCCTATAGGGAAAAAACTATGCATGTAAGTAACTGACACAAGCAGTCTTTTCATTTCCTAGGCTGCTGGTCATGTGACTGATGGTGTCAATAATCATGCAAACAGCAGAGTACATGAGAGACAGCCTAGTAAACAAGGGTTTTCCCTTGCATGATCACCCTTACATGATTGCATACAGCACTGGGAGTCTGATATGTTGCAATGTTCTCTGTCTATGTAACATTACCATGTGTCTCCCATTTGATTACCACAATAGATAAAGGGAAACTATGATTTCAAACGGGGGAAAGACAATCTGTAGAAGCAAGGATTCCTATGTTGTGAATGTTCATGAATACCTCCTACTCTGTGTACATTTGCTCATGGCAATAAATTATGTGGGACAGAACAAGTAACACAAATACAAAGGTTCTTTCTAATGAATTGTGACATGTTAATTTGTTTCTTTTTCTGGTGGACTTCTGAAGCTCATTTCAAGGTGCTAAGCATCAAAGAAGATAGTGGGTTCAAATTAGCACAAGTGCATCTTAAGACATTTAAGACACCCCAGGCCCATTCTTCCCATAACAAGCATTCCAGTCACTTAATGTTGCTACATGGGAGTTAGGGGAACTTTGTGATGTGGAAGGGAAGAACACTTCTGCCCAGAAAAGCAGAATCTGGATGAAAGTATCATGGTCAGGACTGGGCCCAGAGTACATTGGCAGGTTGTATAGGGAGGCAAGATCTTAACCCTTTCCTCCCACATCATAAAATGTATGATAATTGGCCTTCAAGCAGGTACTATTTAAGCGGGGGAAGCAATCACAAGGAGGCCAATTTTAGTGAAAGCACAAAAGAATAGGGATACCTATATTTTCTTCCCAAATGTCATTGACAAAGTGCCCCATGGTGTTTTGATTAGCAAGTTAACTAGGTGTAGGCTGGATACACAGCTGGTTACAAAATCATATCCAAAGAGTACCCCTATACAGTAGTACCCTGTTTATCGTGGGGGTTAGGTTGCCTAATCACTCGAAATAAATCCACAATATGTGGATACCGTTACAGTGACAGCATCCACATATTGAGTTGGGTCTGGAGGCATCCACTGTGAGGGTGGATGGATCCAGAGGCCCCCCTTCTCTCACCCTTCCTTCTTTTCTCCCTTCTGGCTGAGGGAAAGGGGTCCGTACCCAGCCCTGCTGCCCTGTTGGAAAACTGGCGAGCGAGTGGTTGGGTGAGGGGAAAGGCAGGTGGTGGTGGTGTGGCTAAAGCGAAAGAAGGAAGGGGGAGGGGAGGAGGGAGAAGCCACCACTGCTGCTGCCCCAGCTAAGGGCAAGGCAGGTGGTCAGGCTGGTGAGTGGGCAAGGGGACCCCTTTCCTTTAGCCAGCTGAGGTGAAAGAAGGAAAGAAAGGTCAAAGGAAGGAAGGAAGGAAGGAAGGAAGGAAGGAAGATGGGAGAGATGCCCCGTCGCTGCTGCCCTGGCTGAGGGGAAGGCACACAGGTAGGCACTCCAGTTTGTTCATCCGGTGACTCCTTCTGGTGGGCTGGCCAGTGAGTGAGTAAGCAGGTCAATGACGGGAAGGGCACCAAAGCAGGGGGACGGATCCTGAGATATAGCAGGATCACAATAATTGGGGCAAAGTGTGGCAAGGGACTACTGTACTCAGCACTAGTTAGGCCTCATCCAAAGTATGGTGTGCTTTTCTGGACACCACACTTTAAGAAAGATGCCAATAAATTGGAGGAAGTTCAGAGGAGGGCTACAAGGATGGTCAAGGGGCTGGAAACCAAGCCCTGTGAGGAAAACTGAATGAAATGGGCATGCTTACCCTTGTGGAAAGAATACTAAGGGAAGAAATTATATCACTTCTCAAATACCTGAAAGGCTGCTATGCAGAGGAGGGGCAAGATCTGCTCTTAATCATCCCAGACTGTAGCACACATAATAATCGTCTCAAGCTGCAGGAAACCAGATTTAGACTGAATATTGGGAGGGGGGGACTTTAACTATTTGAACTGTACCACTCCAGCTGTGGAAGCATTTAAGAGAAAATTAAACAACCATCTATCAGATCTACTTTGATTAGGTTCTTGCACTGAGCAGGGTTTGGACTCAATGGACTTATAGCTCCCTTCTAACTTGATTATTCTATGATCCTATGAGTTCTTTTATTAAAAAAGATAAATTTATTTATTTATTTTCAAATTTGTATACCGCACCTATTTCCCGAATGAGAACTCAGGGTGGTTTACATAAAAAGTTTTAAAAAGAAAGTTAAAAACAGTACCAATAACAGTACAAATGTACAAATGTGGGGTTATGTTCTGGAACACAGTTATGGATATGGATAAAGCAAACTGAATTTATCACTGTTTTAATAGTGGTTTGCCTGAGGACTAAATGAACAGTGAAGCACAAAAAGTGAGTTTCCAAAGGTTTGTGGACCTTCCCTTCCCCTCATAATGCTCTGTTCATTTAATTTGGCATTATGTTTCTTTTCCATTTTCTCCCCACATTAATTGTAATGTGCTATGATACTGACAGAAATACTGGAGAGGAATGTGTTTTTTATTTTACTTTTTGTGGTTGTTGCCCCTGGTTAGTAATAAGAACTCATAATGCTATATCATCCCAATAGCTGAGTGGATATAGGCGATAAGTGTAGAAATGGGGAACATTTTGTTATTAATCATTTGTTGGAGCCAAGATGCTGCCACAGTATGAGCCATTCAAAGCCATAAAATGCATAATGTTTAATATAATAAATCAATCTGGTGCAAGGGACCCCAAGGAATCCCAAATCACTGGCCAAGAACCAAATTATCTGAAGGAAGACATTGTAAGAAAAATCCATTGATAGGTGAAAAACTGAGGGCAGGAAATGTTTTTTTTATGAGGCGCATATGAGTCATTTGGAAGTCTTTGATTTATTGTTTTGCTAAGCCCATAAGGGTCTGTACACCGATACAAAGAAAGAGTTTTTCATTTAGAGTAAGATGATAGACTGTAGCTAGGAAGAAATGCATATTTGAATTTGGCTTTGTAGCAAAAAGAGACATTTACAGTACAAAGAAATACTTCACAACACGCATACATCTTTTGGACTAAATAATTATAAGGGAAATAATAAACAGCAGGGTGAAGTTCAATTGAAAGAATAATGTACTTGCTCTGCCTAAGGGATTTATGCTTAGGGCAGGGTTAGATGCAAGTAATTTATAATGCTCAGTAAATATGTAAACAGTTTAGGACCATAACAGGTTTCCACATCTATAGTGCAAGCACATCCTAAACATAGAAGGTGTGACTCAGCAGTTACTATAGAAATGGTTTACTATCCAAGCTTGACTCCTGAGCCTATTCATGGTGTGCTTTACTCCAAGCGTGAGGTCAGGCATCTTATTTAATACTATGTTTCTTAATTCTTTTTGTTTTCTTAAGTCACATTTCAGTTAAAATGCTTTCTTATTGCCTAGATTATAAAATTATTTAAGATTATGTGGGAACTCTAATCTTCTCCCCTACCCTCCATTCTAGAATAAAGAGGTATGATCCAGGGGATGGGTTGAAAAATTGGGCTACATTTTATTAATTAAAATTGAACTTGTCCCCTTGAACTTCTCAGCTGAAGCAGGGGGGGGCTGCCACAGTGTAAGGAGCTGGGTGTCCGTAGGACCTCCACTCCCACCTTACATGGGCAAGTCCCAAGCACCCAAGTGGCATTGTTGGACAGATGGCACAATCCTGGCTGGCCAAAGATCAGACCACCAGCCCAGCCCAGCCCAGCCCAGCCCAGCCCAGCCCAGCCGAACAAGCCACTTGATCCTATATAGACTGCAGTGGCCCCCAGAACATCCACCTCTTGACACTGTAATCTTTGAATCTGCAGAGCTGGGACTCTGGATGCACTGGCACTTCCCTGTGCTCCATACTCACCAAAACATGGTGTTTCCACACTACTTACCAGTAATTCTTTATTGCCCTCCTGGTGAATTGAAAACTGAAACTGTACTTGTGTGGGATAGGCAAAACATACCCACTTACCGTTCAATTATGTCAGTCAAGAAGTGGGTCAAAATTCCTGTGTGCGCCCCAAAGACAAATAGTTACACTCACACTAGACAGAGAGTGTTTGGGTGGGTAGCAAAAGCAAAGTGATCCTAGGAGCAGCATGGCCAGAGGCATTGCTGCGGACTCCTACAGTAGGTTATATACCGCCCCATGCCACTACAAGTAGTCTCTGGGCTCGCTGTCCCCGGTTTACAACTCTTTTTTTAATTACAGTGTGCAGGCTACACATTGCCCCCCCAGCAAGCTGGGTACTCATTTTACCGACCTCGGAAGGATGGAAGGCTGAGTGAACCTTGAAAAAAACTAAATAAAAAGCCTGCTACCTGAAAAGTTAAGAGGATTGAACCCCAGGTCGTGAGCACAGTTTTACCTGCAGGACAGGCATTTAACCACTGCGCCACTGTCTCAAAAGAGACTGAAACATGAGATGGCCCTTTAAATCAACCCCATTCCTCCCTGAACACATGGGATGCACTAATCATCTTTTGGACTATTCTGGGGAGGGTGGGCAAAGGAGCTCCACCCTTTGAGGATTCATCCTTGAGTAGAACCAACAAAATATGTAAAAATAGTTACATATTTACATATGGAGCCCGCCATTTAGTATTTCTCTTAATAAACCCTGGAGGGATACCATAACAGCCGGGAGCCTTGCCTGGTTTAAACTGATTTATCAGGTCATTTAGTTCAGATTGGTGGCCATTCAGGCAAGCTCTTGGTAATTTGCTCCAACTGAAAAATGGGTGCCTCCCTTTTTTTTTGCATACAATATATGGGAATGGGTTTGCCACACTCCAGAGGGAATGTGACAATCTGTCTGTGCTGAGCAACTGTTTGTAACTGTTGCTGTGACACACCAAAAACATTCATATCATTCACCCAAGCTGCATTTAAACTTCCCCCAGGCCGCTTGTTGTGCACTATTCTTCTTTGTCTCATTTAGAGTCTTGTAGTTTTTCTACATTCGTCTTCAGCATCTGTTTTTACTGGCTTCTCCTGATGAATGTTAACTATTAACCCCCCTCATCCTACAGAGGGGCCTGGATGTAGTGTGGATCCTAGGGGTAGGTGTGAGATATAAGTCTGGACTGCGGGCTATAGAAGGCCCATAAAATCATTCACGCGGGGGGGGGGATTTTCCACCCCTGTTTTATTTTGTTCACATTTTTCTTAAAAAACATTGAGTGAGATAACTGATCCTGAGGAATTTTTAAACTTTGTTTTTTGGCTGAGTCCCAAGTGCCCATCAGCCATAGTGTGGGCTTGGGCTTGGCAAAAAAAAAGTTTAAAAATACTCCTTTCCCTGACCTGATGGAGTGGGGGAAAGGAATGAGTTTTAAGCATGTGTTTTTTCCCAGTCCCAAGCCCACACTATGGCTGATGGGTGCTTGAGGATGAGAAAAAAAAAGTTGTAAAACCTGATGGGGTGGGGAGAAATGAGCAAGTTTTAAACTTATTTTTTTGCCAGCCTCAAGCCAGCACTACAGCTGATAGGTGCTTGGGGCTCAGCAATAATAATAATAATAATAATAATAATAATAATAATAATAATAATAATAATAATAATAATAATAATAATAATAATAATAAAACAAAACACCAAACCCTTTCCTTTTCCCTCACTCCATTTTTAAACTCTTTTTTTGGGCTGAGCCCCAAGTGCCCATCAGCTGTAGTGCGGGCTTGGGGCTGCAAAAAAAGTTTTAAAAATGAAACAAAAGCCAAAATAGTATTTTTAATTTTTAAAAAAGAAGTTAGCATCAGCTAATAGGGCAAAGCCCCCCCCCCAGATAATCAGCATCCCCACATACCTATGAGAGGTCGGAAAATGTGAATTTATAACAGGGTTAAAAATGCCCAACATCAGCCCTAGGTCATGGAAAGCTCCATTCCACCTGCTGAACCAGTTTTCTTTTTTAAAAAAACTTGATGGTCGTGGGGACACATACATTTGAGCCGGATTACTTGTAAGTAAAAACTGGATCAAACCGCTGGTGAGATAGCACCCTAGGAGTTGTCACCAGCCTCTTCTCACTCTGCCAGTCTCTCCGAAGACAACCCTTCTTCAGGACCACTAGGAATTTTTGTGTGTGCTTTGGTTGTCCAGTGGAATCTTTTTTTTTAATTTCAGAGAAAGTTGGAAGACTTAGAGAGGGGGGAGGAAGCTAGGAGGGAGAGGGAGAGGGAGAGGGAGAGAAGTGGGGGGAAGGGGCATGTCCAGCGTTTTCTCCCTCACTGAAGCTGAGTGGAGGAAGCTGAGATGGGAAATGAAAGAAAAGGTGGTGGTAGTGGAAATATTCCCCTGATAGAGAGCCACTGTGTAAATGAAGAAAGAGGGTAAAGTATGCTTAATTATTAAATGTCAGTCACTCAGTCAGTCAGTATTGGGAATTGCTGTGGAAGAAGGCGGATGGGAGTCGTCTCTGCTGTGAGCCCAACAGTCAGTAAGGTCAATTTTTTGCTTTTATCCTATATTTCCACTCCCCACCATAATTTTAATTGAAGACAACAAGCTAATCCCCCACCAAGCCACAGGACTCTGGTTTAGTCTGACTTTGGGAAGCTATCTTGCCATTCTCCTTAGCTCGGCTTGTTTACCTTACTGGAGCAGCTGTGAGATAAGCTGAGTCCGTAAATCTACATTTCTACAGATCCCCCTCCCTCCCCTGTCTATCCCCAATCTGGTGTGACAGAAGAGAAATACCTTCTGATACTCCTTGCACTTTCTCTGCTGCCTATATTCTCCTAAGAACCTGAAGGAACCCGATGGAAGGAAAGCAAAAACAATTTGTTGTTCACCGGTTTCCAGCCAGCTACTGTGCCTTTAAATCTCATCAATCAACATTTTGCTCCTGGTTCATCTCCCGGGGTTAACAAATGGGGAAGACAAAAAGGCAGCGAACTCCCTCAGGATGCCCCTCTGTATCAAAGCCCTCTAAACAGTTGCGCATTGAAGAGACCCTTCGAAGTGCTAAGAATGATCCTCCAGCTTTAGACGTCAGTGCATCAGATCTTCTCCGGACAATGGGTAGGAAACAGTCATCCGACTCTCACACTCCGAAGGCATCTGTCCTCTCCACTTCTCAAGTTACTTCAGCCCTGACTGACCTACCACTGCACTCTGAAAGCTGTTCCTCGGGAAAAATCTTACCTGATGGTCCGATTAAAAATGCCAGCTCAGACTCAACATCGATGCAGACAACACAGTTATGTGACCAATCTCTCCATCCATCAGAAGATGATTTTCATACTGCTTTCCATGCCACTCCAGTGACGGCAGGAGTTGCCCCAGGAACTGCTGCACGTCTAACCTCTAGCTCAGAGCAGGGCCAAGAGCAGCCCTCTACCGCTAAACTGCTTGGCTTGCTGGGGGATTATGCTGTGCTTACGGGCAAAGCCGTGATGGCAATATTTTCCAAGCTGGATCACCTTACAAAACAACATGCCTCTTCAAGGCCATCAACACTCCATCCTGATGACCATCTGTCTAATAGAAATAACAAGGTCCACCCCAGGCCATATGCCACTCCATCTCCCTCTGTGGAGGCCTCGCCTCAAGGACCTGCCAAGGCCCCCAATACCCTGCGGGGGTCATTGTCGCGCATCCTCCAACCAAGACAAATTTACTTGGAAATTGCAACCATTCCAGTAAATCAGGCTAGATGGCGGAACAGAGCACAGATTATTCACTCACTCAGCTGTCTTCTTCGCATGGATGAGTGCTCTATCGATCTTGAGGGACATGAGAGACTGCCTGCCCCTAGTTGCAAACTAAGGCTGCTACTTAAATCCGCCAGCTCCTTGATTCCGTCGACGCTCTTCAGGATGTCTGGTTTTCTACTCACCCTCCACATAAGCCTCAAAAGAGTCTTTACTGATGCCCCCCCCCCAAGCCTACTGCCTCACCACCAACCTAGACAACAGTCTGCATCCCTTACTTTTTCCAACTCTAATGAGAATGACAAACCCTATTAATAGCAAATGTGTATATTCCCCCTACCGAGAAGAAAGCTGATAGAGAACTGCAATGGAGCTACTTATCTCAAGCATTGGTAAACACCGAAATTAGGTTTCCCAAAGCATGGTGCTTGGTGGCAGGTGACTTTAATGCCAGGGTGGGGTCTGGCCTTGAGGTATTCAAGACAGCAGATGTCTTAACTGTAGGAAACTCCTGTCCTGACTACTTTTCCTGGACGAGAGTCTCCAAGGACAAATCAATTAATCATGCTGGTCATCTACTTGCCAATTTCAGCATTTCAAGAAGCCTCCTCTGGCTAAACGGCTTAGCTGACCTAAATTTCAATGGCGAGTTCACCTACATTTCACCACATGGAACAAGTGTGATTGATTATATACTGATACCTGTTCCACTACTATCCATTGTCCTTGGTTTTAAGGTCATACCTCTTGACTCTAGTGACCATCTCCGCATACTCTGCACTCTCGCCGTTCACACCACACCTCCTGAATCTAATACAATGCTCACACACTCCCCTTCCACACCACTGCGTGCAGTTAAAATAAAATGGGACCCTGCCACCAAAACTCTCTTTGAAAAGTTCCTCCAGAGCAACCCACCATTAGATGTCTTTACATTCTCTGTCACTGATAGACCTTCGGCCTGCATAGACAGATACGAGCAGTTTGTAGAAACTCTAACAGCCTGCATTGGACGGCCACCTTCTACCTCAGCTTCCCATCATTTAAGGGTCGTTCCCGAGGGACTCAATACGGCCTGTCTCAATCTAAAGAAAGAATTACGCCAAATTTATCATACCTTCCAAAAATCTAATAGTGTTTCTTTACCCCACAGATACTCTATTGTCAAGCATCAACTTGCAGAGGCCATCAAATCTAGCCATAAACACCGCTCAGCAGCCTGTTGGGACAGGTTAAGCAAGGCCATTAAAAGTAGGAACCCAAAGCACTTTTGGGAAGTGATCTCAGGATTTTTCCATTCTAAAACTTACCCAATTTCTGTAATTTCCTCCCCCACCTGGGAAGACCATTTTCGGTCTCTCTTTTTCGATGACTGCATGTCCAACCTTCCTTCAAATATGATTAATCCTAATGATTTACCTGATTGGCCCCCAGTCGCCATCTCAGAAATTAAGCAGCTACTAAACAACTTGAAATCAGGAAAGGCCCCTGGTCCTGATCAACTTCCTCCTGATCTATTCAAAACTTATGCTGACTGGTGGGCACCTATTCTGGCAGATCTTTTTACTTTTGTGGATAGATCTGGGATAATGCCCAAGTCATGGGTTCAATCTATAATTTTACCCATTTTCAAAAAGGGGGATAGAAAAATGCCGGGCAATTATAGACCAATCAGCCTGCTGTCAGTCGTGGGCAAGGTATATGCTAACCACCTCCTGATTCGACTCAACTCCTGGATAAAAGATAATAACATACTTGGGCCAGAGCAAGCAGGATTTCGTGAGAATAAATCCAGTGGACCATTGTTTAATATTATCTCATCTTATAGCCAAGAAATCTGCCCATATGAAGAGTCAACTATATGCTGCCTTTTTAGATCTTAAAGCTGCATTTGACTCTGTAGACCGGGAACTTTTATGGGCCAAGTTACGGGCTGCCGTCTTAGACAGAAGACTGCTTTTTTTAATCCAAAGGTTACATACAGAGAACACTTGCTGCATTCGAGTTTCCAGCAATGGTGCTCTTTCCAGCAGCGTTCCCATCAACAGAGGAGTTAAACAGGGCTGTGTTCTTGCCCCCACCCTATTCAATTTGTACATCAATGACCTTGCTCCTTTATTGCTAGGAGTAAATAGCGACTGCCCAAGATTGGACCATTTGGCAGTGCCCATTCTTATGTACGCAGACGACATGGTACTACTTTCCCGCACCAAGATAGGATTAAGACGATTAATTTTAGAATGTATTAAATATCTTTCTTGCAACAAACTGTCCCTCAATTACAGTAAGTCCAAAATAGTTGTTTTCAGTAAGACATGGAAACTCCATTATTGGATTTTTCACGGGAGAGCAATACAACAAGTCAAAGAATTTAAGTACTTAGGTCTAAATATTTCTACTGTAACACCTGGTCCAGACATAGGCATATCACTATCAACTCAGCCAGACTGACCATCCAAGCTATCTACTGGTTTTTTTATATATGGGGTAATCAACATATCCCCAGTGCTCTGCAGGTTTTCAAAGCCAAGGTAATCTCCCAACTGCTATATGGGGTACCAGTTTGGCTGGACGCCATTAATCCACTGGTTGAAAGGCTTCAATCCACTTTTCTTTATAAAATATTGGCAGTTCCACATTGTGTACCTTACACAGCCCTCTGTCTGGAGGCTGGACTCAGCAGACTGAACACCCAGGCACAGCTAAGACAATTTAAATACTGGCTGAGAATTTGTTTTACCTCACATAAAGACCCTCTGATAGAGGGCATTCTCTCCGACCATTTTTACTCTCCCGGCCTTAAACGGTTTCTCCAAAGAATTACGGCGCTGGGCATTTCACCTGATCAACTGGGGGCACTACCTTTCATGCAGGCTTATAGGCTGTTAAAGCTTAGACTGCTAGACATTGAAAGGCAAGACCTTTTTGCAGCAGCCTCTAAAGCATGTTCTCCTCTCAGTCTCCAACTCCCACTACCTGTTGGCAAGCCGGCCAGCTACATACATCTTTTAGAGAATCCACAAGAACGACGTGCTTTCACTCTAGCTAGATGTAATGTGCTCCCCTCTAATGTCCTATACGGGAGATTTGGCTCTCTACCACTAGAGACTTGGTTATGCCCCTGTAATTCAGGGACCATCGAGTCTCTGGCGCATATGATCCTATACTGTCCTCTATATAAGGACATCCGCGCTTCCCACCTAGAGCCACATCTTGCTAGATTCCCTGGTCACCAGGACGAGATCATTTTGCATAATCTTCTCTCAGGCCTAGACAAAACCTACACTAGGCAGATTGCCACATTTATCTATCTGTTAATCCAGCGACGCAGGCCACAGTTACTTAACGGGCCTTTTGTTCAACACCCCCAAATATAGTCCGTTCATTCTGGATGGTCTGCAGTCAATTTTGGCTGGACAAATATAAGGATACATGGGAACACCCTCTTGCTCTCGTTCTATTACAATACTCCCTATATTCCCTCCATCCTTCCCTGTTTTTAATTGATACTGGTTCGGGCATGTACACTTTCCCAATTGTGTATTTTATTCTCTATTGTTCATTGTCTATTTTACTTACTTATTTATTTATTTATGCCAATAAAGGTGTCTGACTGACTAAGTGTAAGGAACAAAACAAGAGAGGAGGAGGAGGAAGAGGGTCAGTAAACATGCAGGCTGCCACCGCTGGAATGAGGTCATTGGAGTAAAAATAAAGAGATGGGGTCATTTGAAACCAGTCCCAGTGAAGGACCTCAGCCTGAGGGAAGTGAGGGCAGAGGTGGAGCAGGGGGGAAAGGGGTATAGAAGGCAAGGCAGAGAACTGATAGTGAGCCTCTCATCCCGTTCAGTTCTCATTAGCCCTGCTTTAGTTATGCCACTTCCCTACCACCATCAACCCGTGACATTCATAAGAAGAAGGCACTCCAACATTTCAAGCTTCAGTCTGACAAGGATGGAAGAAAGCCAGAAATGCACATTTGGTTCCTGTGAGAAGAGCACTTTGAGTCAGCCAGGACAGCCCATGCAGCTAGAAAAGTACAGGGTGTCTTACAGGACGAACACACTGCAAGTCACCCTTCTCCATCTCACCTTTCTGTTCCCCATACAACTTCTTTAAAGAAACAAGGTTTAGCTTAATTTGATTTTGTTTCATGCACAATACAAACCCCCCCCCCATCTGAAGTACATTGTTGCTGATTTCCCATCTCTCACCAGGTCCTCCACTTTCCTTTACACTTGCAAATCTGGATCCTCATTCTTTGTTTCTTATTTTCTTCTCATTACTTTTCTCTGAAGTTTCCTGCTAATACAAAAATGTTGCCTTTTAAAGAGCCTTTGCTGTATTATGCAAAGCTTGAAGCTATGAGACACTCCTCAAAGACTTAGAAAGCAGCCCTTGATGTACCATTCCATTCTAGCCCAGTTCCAACTTTCCATTCTAGATGACTTGCACTGTACAGGCAAATTACATTTGCAGAGGCTCTTTATATCTGATTGAGACCCCATATGCTCTGAGAACAATTCAAAGTGAATGTTTATAACAGCAACAGAAGCTGCAACAGTAGCAGCACAACAACAACAACAACATGCCAACTAATCATTTCCAGTGTATTTATTTATTTATTTATTTATTTATTTATTTATTTATTTATTTATTTATTTATTTATTTATTTATATACCACCCATCTTCCAGAGGAACTCTGGGGAATTTAAAACAATCACATCTCTATCAATAAAAATCAAATATAAAATATAACATATAAAATATCAAACACATCATCCAAAACAAAACAGAAACAAAACTAGTAATAAAAACCTAACCAAACCAAAAACTAATAATGAAAATTGGTCAAGATGGCAAGAGGTTAAAAACTAATAAGAAAACTAATGGTTGCCAAATGCCTCTCTTAAAAGCAGAGTCTTAAGGGCTTTTTTGAAAGCTGGAAGGGACTTTGCTACGCAAATCTCACCTGGTAATTTATTCCAAAGCATGGGGGCTGCCCCAAAGAAGGCCCAGTTTTGAGTAGTCAATTTCTGGGCCTCCCTGGGAGTGGCCACCTGAAGTGAGAATGCTTGCAATGTTGTAGTGGGTTGGGCCTCAGTTGACCTTTGGGAGATCCACTCCATCAGGTACTCAGGTCCCAAGTCATGGAGGCTTTTGTAAGTCAAAACTAGTACCTTGAAACTTGTTCGGGACACAACGGGCAACCAATGCAAGCAAGCCAGAACTGGGGTGATGTGGCCATATCTGCACCCACCCACCACCAGTCTGACTGCTGCATTTTGCACCCGCTGTAGTCTCCAAATAAGGGTCAAGGGCAACCTGACATATAGCAATCCTTCCCAGGGTTTTATAGGTATAAAGTGCTCTGAAGTGCTTTTTCAGTCTCTCCTCCTTATTGTACTCAGGGACTGTACAGTATGAGCAAGTACAGATGCGAGGGCATGTAACTCCATTACTCACCCACTCTTGTTGATCTTGACTGAAGCTTAAAAGTCCACTCTTTAGATCTATAAAGGGGTCACTTTTTAATGGAGCAATGGTTAAAGAGCTAGCAGTGTTGGACCCAACCTCATTTACAGTAAAAGAGGCAGAGGGATAATACAGATTATTCATAGAATATATCCAACATGTGTATAATCTGTTTAGATGAGTGTATATGTGGGTTACTTGTTTGTACTCTGGTAAAAATAATGTTCACCAGTTAGAAAAACAAGGAAAATCAAAATGGATTGGAGATCCCTTTAGGCTCCATCCCCTCTCCCATTAGTCTCCTTGTTCCCAATCATGGGGATTCTTTGAAGTCCTTGAAAATACTTATCCTGGGCACCTACCAGTATGAAAATCACTGTGGACCTTCCTCAAGCTCTCCTGTTGAAGCACCCCAAATTTTGAGAGGTTTGGGGTATGGGGGCCAACTTATTTGCTGCCAAATGGGGTAACCGTAGGAATACATTGGGGTTTTTTGTTTTTTGTTTTTCAGTTGGCTTGGGAACGGGGGAGTGGTTTCTGCTTCTAGTGTCTCATGACAGCAGGTTATATAAAGGGGTGACTACTTTCAGTTCTGGGAGTCATCTGGGAGTTAGAGAGGAGGAATGACATCTCTCTCTGGCAGTGGGAGATTCATTTAGTTAGGCAGCAGTGTGCTTGAGCTCTTCGCTGTTGGGACTGGCTTCTTTTGCTAATCTGCTGCTGTGTTTGTGCCTGTGTGGCAAGCAGCAAAGCTGTGTGTTGCTTGCTGTTTGTGTGTGAGAGTTTTTTACTCTCTCTCTGTGTGTGTAGAGTTCTACACTGGAGGCACAGAAAGTAAAACAAAGCACAGAAAAACATATGTGTGGTGGTGGTGTGTGTGCATGTCTCCCTGTGCTGAGAGAGAAGACACGCACAACACAACAGGACAGCTTCTGTGGGACAGGGACTGGAAAGGTTTTAGAAGGCATGTTGGGAAGGGTTTTATTTACATTCTTTCCCCCCTCCTACCACCTTTGAAATACAACATTCCTTCCCACCCACACACATTGTGATTTCCACCTCCAACCAGTACCAGTTCCCCCATTCTCAACTGGCACAATAAGAATGCACCCGACCGTCCCTCTTAATCATGGCCCCATTTCAAAAAACCAACAAAATAGAACCAGAGTCCTCCTATTCCATTATTCCTGGCTGGAGTATTCTGGCCCGGCAAACTTCTGCCTTCCTCCTCAGCCTAATATAGTAGGCTATAGTAGGCTAATACAGTAGGCTTACTTTTAAGTTGATATTTTTGTATGGCCCTCATATGATGTTATAAATATCCAAATGGCCTTTGGCAGAAAAAAAAAAGGTTTCCCACCTTTGATATAAGGGCTTTCATAGCATCACTGAACTCCCAGTTGTGGTTAATAAATTATGTAGCACCTGTAGTTTGCTAGCAATCAATCAATCAGAACCTTTTATTGGCATCAGACAGACAGACATTAATATAAATAAATAAATGATACATGCAACTTAGAAATATATGCCTGGCTGAATTATGCAAAGGTAAAATGCAAAGCAAGAGGTACTATAATGAATCACAGAGTGACAAAATATGGTGCTATCTTTATAAAATATTTAAGCATCCTCTGTAGACTCTGACCCACCTAGGGGTAAACTCCCTCATCGTTGGAATGTGGTGCAGAGAACCCTGTTGGGAACTGTGACCTGCATCACATAAATTTATCTGGTGTGGGCTTTATACTTGCCTAGCAATAAGTTATGCAAGGGCGCCTCTTCTGATCGATCTGAAAATCTTGCAAGTGATGGCTGCAGATAGGAGACATGGATATCCCTGTTAGAGATGGGCACGACTAGGGAAAATGACGTTTTCGAGTTGTCGTGTGTCGGAGGCAGTCCGTTTCGGCTCGTTTCCGTTTTTCGCGAAATTTCGCAAAAATTAGTCGGTTCGTTTTTTCATTTTTTTGTTGTCGTTAGTACTGGTTTGGGGGGGTAGCGGGCTCCTGGAGGGAGCTGCAGGAGTCAGCCAGAGCCACAAGTGACGGACTGACAGACTCTTTGCACCCGCTGTGTCTCACGTACTTGCATGTAGTGCAATGCAAGTAGAACTGGCTTAGGGTTAAGACGGGTTAGCGCAAGGGCTAGGGTTAGGCTAGTTACGGGTGAGGTTAGGGTGAGTATTGGGGTGCATCTGGGTGCCTCTCTGACCCACTTAGAAGGACAATGTACTGGCGTATGGGTTAGGCTTAGGGTTCGGGTTTGGGCTACGATTAGTGGGCTGTTTATGCCCGATTGGCACATCCCAGAAGTCTCTGTGGTCAACCTGGCCAAGTGGCCATGCGATTGGTGGAAAATTTGCATGGTCCACTCCCATGGTCCATCATTGCAAATGTGCAGGTGAAAAAAAATAAAATAAAATAAAATAAAATAAAATCAACGGAGACTTTTTTTTTTGCTGCTACTGTAAAAATTCAAGCATTTAAAATAGCTAATTTTCGCATGTTTCTGTGGTGCTTTGGTGGGGTTTTGGGCAACGGTTTCAAAAAAAAAATTGCGGTCGCCATTTTGGATCCCCCACACTGCATGGCAAATGGATGCGCCCTCCCAGCCTGGTACAGTCAGCAAAACCTGGCCATGCGATTGGTGGAATGGCTCCAAAACTTTGCATGGTCCACTCCCATGGGCGAGCCCATCATTGCGAATGAGCAGGTGTAAAAAAATAAAATAAAATAAAATAAAATAAAATCAACGGAGACTTTTTTTTTGCAAGAAAAACCCACTGCTGCTACTGTAAAAATTCAAGCATTTAAAATAGCTAATTTTCGCATGTTTCTGTGGTGCTTTGGTGGGGTTTTGGGCAACGATTTCAAAAAAAAAAATGTGGTCGCCATTTTGGATCCCCCGCACTGCATGGCAAATGGATGCACCCTCCCAGCCTGGTACCAGCAGCGCAGTAGCAATAGCCAAGGAGAGGGGGCGGGGAACCCCCCCCCCAAATAAAACACCCTTCTGGCCTGGTAGGTGCCCTCAGACAGTTTTCGCCTACTTTTAGGGCCGGGAATTGGTGTTTTTTTTTTTTACTTTTAAAAACTTTTTTTCTGTGCCGCTTGGCATTGCGCGATGCAAGTAACGAGCACGACAAATCAGACCAAATTGTTCGTTCGTTGGTTCGAGCTCGAATTCTGGCGGAGTAATTCCCGTTACCGTTTCCGTAGAGTAACGGATACGAGTAACGGAAACGGAAACGGGAATACCGCTAAATCGTGCCCATCTCTAATCCCTGTATATAATATAGTGGAAAAACATATGCGTCAGGGACTGTAAAGCCCCAGAGTTACAGGAGCAGAGCCGTGCTTCCAATATTTGGGAGCTAAATCTGCCATACAAAATATTCAATGGGAGTACGTTACATCTAGCTAAGGTAAAGGCATGCCATTCTTGGGGATTATCTAAAAAAAGCAAATAGCTGGCCAGCTTGTCAATGTGCAAGGGAAGCTGGGAATTCAAAGGTGAGAGCATACTTTGCAGGCTGCTGCAAAGAGCAATGTCCAGTAGTCTGCTTTTTAGCAGTTGATATGCCTGGATAAACGGTAGGGCCCCCAGATGATCAGGTGAGATACCCATCGTTTGAATCTTTTGAGAGAACAATTTAAGGCCAGGAGACAGGAAGGAGTCAGAGAGAATCCCTGCTATTAAAGGATCTTTATGAGACACAAAACACATTCTCAGCCAGTACTTAAATTGCCTCAGATGTGCTTGCACACTCAGTCTGTTTAAACCAGCCTCCAGGCACAAAGCTGCATAGGGCACAGAGCAAGGGACAGCAACTATTTTATGAAGTGTTTTCACCATTGAGTTAAAATCTTCCAACCAGATTGGCATCCCATATATCAGCGGGGTTATGGCTTTGGCTTTAAAAACCTGCAGGCTGGTAGAAATATGTGTGCTGCCTCATATATGAAAAACAAAACAAAACAAAAAACCCAAAGAATAGCTTGTATTGTCAATGTTACTGAATTGGTGAATGATAATATAGTGGTGTCTAATCCATGAATTGTGGTAATGAAAATTTAGACCTAAATACTTGAATTCTTTGGCCTGTTGGATTGCTTTCCTCAAATGATGTTATAAATATCCAAAAGGCCCTTGGCAGAAAAAGAAAGGTTTCCCACTTTTGATATAAGGGCTTTCATAGCATCACTGAACTCCTAGTTGTGGTTTATAAATTTTGTAGTACCTGCAGTTTGCTGGCTTCCTTTTCCCTCACCAAACACAACAGCATTTGGCCTAATATTATTATAATAGCTCTCTTTGTCTCTATGTGCAGTTTACTGAAATCTGCATTTAGGATTCTGACCCTATTTTAAACACCTTTTGCTTTCAATTTCATCAGTCATCCACCAAGACTTTTCTTTACTTCCAGCTACATAAACAGTATTTTCTTTGCATTCTATTTGATGATAAGTTTAGTTTAAGTTCACACTTCTGGTTGTGGTTGATTTAAATTACTAATGAAAATCTGGTCTTTATATAGTCTTAAAATTCTCTCTTTTTTATTTTTATTGATATCATCACAGTACAAGAAATGTAAAAAAATATATATATAGAATGTAAAAGAGACCCAACAAAGAGATCAGTAAGAAGGAACAATCATCCAGAAACCTAGAAGAGAGGTAGGTGTAGAAAGAGTATAGAAAAGAATAAAGTCTCCCACCCTCCTGTGTGCAGTAGTACCCCCAGATAAATTCAATAAAATATCATATACTCTAACGTTCTGCTTATTTCAAACTTCTCCAAACAGACTAGGTTTTTCCACTATATTATTTAAGTATTGTCTGGGGGGAGTTTCCCTCCAGCTCGCGGAGAGGGTGCGGAATCTGGGTGTGTTCCTGGACCCGGTGCTCACCATGGAGTCCCAGGTGTCGTCGGTGACCAGGTCCGCCTTTTACCATCTCCGTCGGATCGCCCAGATCCACCCGTACCTGGACGCGAACTCTCTGAGAACAGTGGTCCAAGCACTGGTGATCTCGAAGCTGGACTACTGTAACGCCCTCTACATGGGGTTGCCCTTGACTCTTCTCCGGCGCCTGCAGCGGGTACAGAATGCGGAGGCCAGACTGGTGGCTGGTGTGTGTCGTCATGATCACATCACCCCAGTTCTGGCCTGCCTGCATTGGTTGCCCGTTGCAGCCCGGATTAGATTCAAGGTCTTGGTTTTAGTTTATAAAACCCTCCATGGCTTGGGACCGGATTACCTGGCAGAGCGTATCGCTCAGCGATCAACCTCGGCCCGTCCCATTCGGCAGGCGCGAGCACACTTGCTTCGGATCGCCACCCCTCGTGAGGCCCGGAAGACGAGTACTCGGACCCGGGCCTTTTCAGTGGCGGCCCCTAGCCTTTGGAATTCCATCCCCATTGAAGTGCGCTCTGCAGAGTCCCTGCTGCCCTTCCGGAAGGCCCTTAAGACCCATCTTTTCTGGGAGGCCTTTGGCGATTCTTAATTTATTTATTTTTTAATTCAATCTGCCATCACCATGCATTATGCTGCATATTTTTTAACTGATAGTTTTAGAGGTACCATTTGATCTGTTTTGATTTTATTATTGGGTTGTTGGTATTTTGTGTATTCTTTGTAACTATGTGTGGCTATTTTAGCCTTTGTAAGCCGTGTAGAGTTCGGGAAGAAGATAAGCGGGGTATAAATCCAATAAATAAATAAATAAATAAATAAATATTCTTGAAATTTTTTCCATCCTGATTCCAAATTGACATCGGACCTTTTACGCCATTTCCCACTTCTGTCCCCCAAGTCATAATATCTTTTTAGTTTAACTCTCCAGTCATTAACATCTGGTATTTTACAGTCTTTCCACATACTCGCTATCTCCACTCTCACTGCCACTGTGGCATGTAGCATAAGTTTCCTATCCGTGATAGGATATAATAATGCTTAAAAGGAGACATTCCGGTTCTTTCTTAAATTGATATTTTAAAATTTTCTTTAGTTCCGAATAAATATTCTCCCAAAATATTTTAATTAGTCTGCAGGACCACCACATATGTATGAATGTTCCTGTATCTTTCTTGCATCTCCAACATGTGCTACTTTGGTTTCTATAAATTTTTGCCAGTTTCTGGGGGGTAAAATACCATTTATATAGCATTTTATTAACATTTTCCTTAATATCCATATTTGATGTTAATTTCAAATCACTTTTCCATAGTCTTTCCCATTTATTTAAATTCATGTTTCTTCCAAGTATTTGAGCCCAATTTACCATGGTTTCTTTTATCTGCTCTTCCTTAGTATCCCACTCCAGCAAAAGATTATAAATTTTTTTAATATATTTTTCTTTTCCCTGCAGTATTTCTTCAAATTTAGTAATTTGCTTTTCAAATCCAATTTTTAAATCTTCTTGAAACTTATGATTAATTTGATAGTACTCCAACCAGACGTTTAGATACCTCTTTATCTTTTCATAGTTTTTAAGCTTTAATTCCCCTTTTTTTTCTTCCAGCAGCTGCTTATAGGTGAGCCATCCTGTCTCCATATTGGTTTTCCTTAGAGTAAGGTATTCCAAAGGTGAGCACCACCACGGCGTTTATGGTTCCAGGATGCCTTTGTATTTGTACCATAAATTTAATAAAGATTGATGAATTATGTGTTTATTAAATTCCTTATTGTGCTTCCTTTTTTCGCAAATCATGTAATAGTGCCAACCAGAATTTAGACCATATCCTTCCAGGTCTAGCACTTCTTTATCATCCAACTTTACCCACTCTCTCAACCACCAGAGGGCCGCTGCGTTATGATATAATTCCATGTCTGGAAGTCCCATTCCTCCTCTGTCCTTGTGGTCTATTAATATTTTATGCTTTATCCTTGGTCTTTTTCCCCTCCACACGAACTTCGAAATTTCCTTCCTCCAATCCTTAAAGCAACTGGCAGCCCCCAAAATGGGTAAGTTTTGAAACAGAAAAATTAACTTTGGGAGAACCGTCATTTTTATTATAGATATCCTCCCCAATAGAGAGAAGTTCATCTTTCCCCAAAAGTCCAATTTTTTTTATATCTTTCCAAACTTGTTGATAATTTTCCTGAACTAGATTTATATTTTTATCTGCAATAATAACTCCTAAATACTTCAATTTTTTGCAATTTTAATTCCTGTATTTTCTTCCAACTCTACTCTGTTTTTAATTTCCATATTCTTAACTATTAAATTTGACTTTTGGTAGTTAATCTTTAATCCCGCGACTCTCCCAAATTGTCTGATTTCTTCTAACACCTTTGGTACACTTACTTGTGGGTCTTCCAGTGTAAAAATTACACTGAGTTCTGCTTTATTTCCTACTTTTGCATTCCAGTCAAAGGTTCGCTAATTCTTATTTATTTATTTATTTATTTATTTAATTTGTACTTATTAACCGCCCAACTTCCCTCAGGAACTCTGGGCAATGTACAACAAATTATAAAACAAAACAACTAGACCCCCCCCAAAAAAAACCCAACTTCCATTTGGCAAATAGAGACCAGAGTCTGTTGCATAAATTATGCCTGCAGAATTGTGACAATGTTATTTGTATGGGAAATTGTTGGTAAGAAAATACTTTCTCCTCTCATCCCATGTCTTGTGAAGCTCACAAGTAACCCATTGTGTTGGAGACGTCCATGGGCAGGATTGGAAGAGGCAGTCTTTAATTACTGAAAATCTTCCCTAATAATGTCCAGTGAAGGAGATTTTTGATAATTAAAGGCTTCCTTCCATCATGCCATTCACATTGCTTTTACATAATGAAATGGATTGTTCTCATGCCAAAAAAGGAAGAGGTCTTTAGCTGCTGAAAATTTCTTGCTGCTGCCATCATCTTTCCACAGGCATACCATAAGCAACTGAAGTAGTGACTTTCTGTTCCATCCTGCAAAAGGCCAGGCTCAAAGTAAATGGATTGTGGGACCCAGCAGGAGCTTCCACGTTGGTAGTAAGTAGGTGCAAGATGGGTGAAGGCTGATTATCAAGGTGACAACTAATGCTCAAGAGAGTCAGATGAAGGCACTTACCCAAAACCAGGCACAGGACAAGGCCCTGGCAGCTACCAAGAAGCAGAAGCAAAGGTGTCTCATGCACGATGATGCTCTGCTTGCAGAGAAATAATTTTTCTCTGTGGTATTAATGGGGTATGGAAGCTGGATGGTGTTTCTAATAAAAAGAAACCACCACCCACCTCTTAGGCTGAGACACAAAGAACAATTTTTTTGCACATAATATTGTTAATCCATACGATTGCTCAACACTGAATATACTGCCTGGAGCTAATGGAAATTGTGGTCCTACACATTCTCCACCACAGTAAAAAGCAGTTCTTCCAGAGTCTCCTTTCCTTTTAGTAAAAGTTTCAGAGAGGGTAGCTGTGTTAGTCTTTTCAAGAATTTCAGGCGAGAAGTGGACGTGCCCATGGAACGTTACATTAAAATATGAAAGTTAGTCTAAGTTGCCACGTTTTGTGTCTTTTGTTTTATTTTGTTTTGTTTTTCATTGATTTTTGCCTGAAATTCCTTTTCGTAAGTACAGTAGTTGAAATTTCAGTTCAAGTTAAATTTCTAATTGAGTATATATGTACTATCCCTTAGATTCAAAATAATAATATAATGTGAAATTTTAAGCTTTCATCAAGTTAGAATTTAGCTTTCGCATATGTATTTGGTTCACATGATGACAGCAAATC
This sequence comes from Phrynocephalus guinanensis, assembly GCA_037367245.1. Taxonomy (NCBI): domain Eukaryota; kingdom Metazoa; phylum Chordata; class Lepidosauria; order Squamata; family Agamidae; genus Phrynocephalus; species Phrynocephalus guinanensis. The sequence continues at coordinate 3,310,234 of CM074742.1, read as the reverse complement.
TGCCAAAGAGTTCTTAAAACAACTATGATAATAAAGCTAACCAGGCATCCTAAAGGACATTTTGTTTGGAGATAGAGGAATGTGATGGTTTTGTACAATAACATCTACAGAAAACTTTATGTAACACATAAAGTTTGTACAGATGAGACATAATTTATCTTGACTCATAATTGTGACATTGAAAAGGCTACAGGGCCACTCCTCTGACATCAGATAAAGTGTATATTCTTTGTTTCTCCACATACTGTTTTCCTAAAAATGATCTGTTTCACAAAACATAATTAAGAAAAAGAAAGAAAAACTAACGTTACCCGACTTTGCTTGAATAAAAATAAAGAGTATGACAATATTAATTAATATTAATATTGGAAATAAATGGCCTGAATAGAGTAGAAACATCCAGAGGAAGGAGCTGGTACAGGAAGGAACAGAGCAGCCGAGATATCACTACACCCCAAGTTCTGCCTGCTCATGCACAAGATGAAGGAGACAGGTTCCCCTTTCTTTGCTCTCATGGTGCAGTGGTTAAATGCCTGTATTAGAAGTGAAACTGTGCTCATGACCTGGGGTTCAGTCCCAGGTAGCAGGCTCATGGTTCACTCAGCCTTCCATCCTTCTGAGGTTGGTAAAATGAGTACCCAGCTTGCTGGGGATGGGGGCAATGTGTAGCCTGCACAATGTAATGAAACTGTAAACTGCCCAGAGACTACTTGAAGTGGTATGAGGCGGTATATAAGCAGAACCCTTTGCTTTTTGCTTTGCTTTGCTTTTCCTACAGCACCCTGCCATAACTGAGGGAACTGTTAGGACTGCATTGTTAAGGGTGTGAATTCATAGAGAATGTGAATGCAAGACCCAAGCAGAACTTACCAGAAAATACACTAATGCTAGACAGCTGAGGGAGCAGGATGAGAGAGGAATCTCTTATGAGGAGCTGCTAGTTTGCAAGATGTAAGATGAGCTGCTAATAATAAAACACTGTGGACGTCATTAATTCATATAGTCCTCACATATCAGAAGTGACTTGGCAGCACATAACATCTTTCAAGTTGTGTGAAATGGCTGAAACTATAATGGATTTATGCATCGAAGCTTTGCTAACACTCAGTAAGAATATCCCCTGCTATAATTCTTCCCATCTCTCTCCCTTCAAAGCTCATCTTACCTGAACATTATCAGCAATTAAGCAACAAATATAATATTTACTTGTGCTTGACACAGAGCAGTGCAGCAGTAGCGTGCAGATAAAATGTCAGTATTGATATGAAGTATTGCAGAGTTAGGTTATGAAGAGACAATGACAATGGGTAGAGTAAAAACTCATATATTCATATATACATCAAAAATATATACAGCATAACAACCAAGCAATATATACAAACAGAGTGTGGGGTTCTGTTCTCACCATAACAGACCCACCTAACAAATGGAAAGCTAGTGCTTTTTATACAGTTCAGTACCCATCAGATGTGAGTAATCACTAATTACAATCTGATGCAATCTGATACAATCATGATGCTATAAATTCTTTCACCTGTGCTTCATCACATAACATGCCTGTGATTACTTATCTCTTACACTCGTGAATTAACATCATGAGTCTGCAGAATCTAACTGCCTCCATTTTACAACTCTCTTTCTACTATCTGTTAAATATACATAACATATATTTTATCAACTTTTACATATCTTGACACCCCTCCTATATTTAACAGATTTCAACTCCTAGCCTTTTCTTAAAACATACATGTTTTTCTTTACATAAAGGCTTTGTAAATATATCTGCATAATTATCAACACTAGTACATATTCTAATACAATCAAATGTTGTTCTATGCAGTCCTTCACATTCTGGTAACGGATACCAATATGCTTGCTTCTGGATCCGACCTTCTGATTCTGTGTTAATTGGATACACGAAAAAGAATCATTATACACTTTGACTGGTAATTTAACATTCACATTTACATCCTTTAACAACTGCACCACCCAGGTTAACTCACAACACAAGTCACTCACAGCCCCATACTCTGCCTCCGTAGTAGAGCATGAAATGTACCTTTGTCTTCGGGCCTTCCATACAATTAGTGAGTTACCTAAGAAAATGGCATATCCAGACAATGACCTCCTTTCTGGACTTGAACCCCAGTCAGCATCTGCATAGCTAATTAAATCAAGATTATCACACTTGAATATTTTCAACTTTTCATGCATTGTTCCTTTAAGGTATCTCAAAACACGCTTTATACCTTTCCAATGCTTCATCAATGGCTTTGCAGCATGTTGAGACAATATGTTGATAGTTGCTGCAATATCAGGCCTAGACCATGAACACAAATACATTAATGAGCCCAATACATATTGGTATAGTTCAACATTTCCAAAATTCCCATTATCAGGATCTCTGTTGAACCCCACCTCCATAGGTGTCGAGACTATATTGCAGTCTCCCATCTTACACTTCTGTATTAGCTGCTCTATCTTGTCACTTTGACACAGATAGAAATTACCTTCAGGATCAGTTGTGACAACAACCCCTAAATAATGTTGTATCTCACCAAGATGCTTCATTTTTACTTCTTTGCCTAATGAAGACATAAACCACTTCACATGTGAGATATCGTGCACCATTAAACATAAATCATCAACAAACACAATCAATATCAAAAAACCCTTTGTGTATAAGCAAGGATCTGCCCTACTTTGAGAAAAACCTATTTCTCATGCAAAATGTCCATTGCTCTCTGGCGCCATCTCCTGGTGCATTCATTCGCCGATCCTTCAGAGACACATGCTCTTCTTCCATAGCCATCATCCACTGCTTTCTTGTCCTCTCCAGGCACTTGCAGTACATCTTCACAAATCTGTGGCTCATGGGATACAAAACTTAACAACAAACCTTTCAGGTGGCACTCCAAAATTGGATCTTGTAGACTTTCTGAGCAACACTGGCTCCTCATCAACCTTTCCATCATGCAATGATGTCGACTCCCCTCCATCACTGGAATCTTCCTCAGCAGGCTCAGTGTGGGGACAAATGCTTGGCAAAAACACTTCATTGTTTGCATGTAGATCTTTCCAGTTTCTTTGTTCACAAAATGTTGCAGATCTGCTAATATAAACTTTCCCATGATTATCGCAAAAACGCCAGGATTTTGCAGCAGGTTGAAAACCAATAAACATAAGTTTCCTTGACTTTGGGCTATTCTTGTGTCTATATTTCTTTGGAATCAATACCCAGGCTTCAGAGCCAAATAAATGAAGATATTTGATTGTAGGTTTCTTACCATGTAGCAGAGTATAAGGAACTTCATTAACAGCTGAACTCCATACTCTATTAGACACATAATTTGCATACTTCATCGCTTCAGCCCAATAACCTCTGGGAAGTTTTGCATCAGTCAACATTGCATTCATTATGTTTTGAAGAATCCCATTCTTCCTTTCAGCCAGACCATGTTCGGCAGAAGCTGCAGGGTTAGTCAATCTGTGTTTCACCCCTTTTTTTCTTCAAATAGTCAACAAACTGTTTTGATAATAATTCACTGCTCCTGTCACTTTGAACAGCTACTATCTTATGTTTGTACTGACGTTCTGCCATTTCAAACCATTTCCTAAACATAGCACTCACTTCACTTTTGTGCTTCATTATGTAGACTCAAGAATATCGAGAAAAATCATCTGTTATTACTAAGCAGAATCTGGCACCACCAAATGAATTCGCCATGGGTCCAATCACATCAATATGTACCAACTGTAGAGGATGATGTGACTTTCTCAAACTTTTTCTTGCAATGGGAGCAGACTTAGTTTTTGTATTTTTGCAAACATGGCAATCTAAATACTTATCACAGCTTTGCACAGTTTAAAATGCCCTGGGCTTTTAAAACTTTTTTCCCTCCCCCAAGCCCCGGGTGACAGCTGATCAGTGCTGCGGTGGGGAAAAAACCTTTTTCCCCCAACCCAGCACCAATCAGCTGGCACTTGGGGCTTGGGGAGGGGGAAAAGTTTTTAAAGTCTTTTAAAACGTTTCCCCTCCACGAATTCCAAGGTGCCAGCTGATCAGCGCTGGGGTGCGGAAAACCCCTGTGCTGATCAGCTGGCGCACAGGGCTTCGGAAGGAGAATTTAGAAAGCCCAGGGATTTTAAAACTTTTTTCCTCTTCCCCAAGCCCCGGGTGCCAGCTGATTGGTTCCCCCCCACCCCAGCGCCTTTCAGCTAGTGCGAGAGGCTTGGGGGAAGTTTTAAAGGTGGGGGGAAACCACAGGCTTTAAAAAAAATTCCTCCGCTGGAGCAGGTAGTGCATGGGGCTTGGGCAGGGGGAAAATGGTTTCCTGTGCCTGATTGGTTTCCCATTGGAATGCATTGCTTCAATACATTCCTATGGGAGAACAAGAAACAGAACGGAAAAAATCAAAAATTTCAGTTTTGTTTCATTTCATTTTTCTTTGATGGGTCTCTTCATTTTTCGCTTCGTTAGGGAACAAAACTAAAATGAAAAACAAAATTTAAAAATATGTTTCATGCCCATCTCTACCAGTGAGTCTTTATGAGGCTAACACCCCTTCCCCAGCCAGCCCCCTTTCTTCAGTGGCAGGGGAGCCAGTTACATTTTGCTCCCCTGCACAGTTGGGCCATATGACATGCATTCCCAACCAGAGAAGTGGGGCAACTTAGTGGTTGCTGCTGGGATTTATATGTGGCGGCACATTCACTTTGCTGCAGGATGGTTTAGGGACCTGGGACTAGGTATGGGGAGCTCAGTAGACCACATCACATGGTCAATATTATAGGGCATTATATAGGGAGCACTAAATGTCCCCCCCAAAAAACATCCCTCTCTCTGGGAGCAACTGTACTCCTCCTTCCCCTCTGTGAGGCATTGAAAGGAAGGCGGTACCCCATTGGTTGGCAACACATACATGCCAGAGGCTCCATTACGTAAAATAAAATAAAATAAAATAAAATAATAAATAAATAGTTTAAAAATGGGGAAGATTGTAGCTGAATTTGTTAACTACGGAGGTTATTTCAGTTGTCACCCTCAACCCACCCCCTGCTCGCCTAGGTTGCTTGCAAAACATGACATTTGTTTTATTTGTGGTCTGCAGAAGCTCTCTGGCCCTCTACCAGCTGAGGTCTGGACAGCCAGGCACACTGGTTTTGATTTCAGCCAGCTAACAACTGTTAAGGGATGGGATGTCCTGGGGATGACTCCTCTCTCCCTCTCACTGTAGTGGGTACTGCTATGTTGAGAGTGTCTGGTTTGGCCACTAGGTGGGGTGAATATTGCACAGGGATGAAAAACAAAGAACTGCAATGTAGCCCAGGAAGGAGTGCTGAATTAAAAAGGCAAGCAGCCTGCTAAACAAGAGGCGTCTTGGAGGCCACCAGCAGTTATTTCTCCATCTTCAGATTTCATGAGATGGGGTATAAACCGGGAGCTACACAAAGCATTTCTAAAGTGCCTGAAAACTATTGGGCACCTGGACATCATGTTCAGCACTCTACTATGGTGATAGGGGGTATCTTTCCCTGGCAAGGTTGAACATACTCTCACAGGGCCTGCAGAAGGTCTCACCATTAACAGCCTGGTGGGGGCGGAGAGCGTTCAGTGAGGTAGCTCATGGTGGGTAGTGCAGAATTGGACGTGAGTATTGGTGGGTGACTAAGAACGTCACTGGGTGCGATTGCCCAGCATCCAGGCAAATAAGATCCAGAGATTCAATAAAGGGGGCATCAGGGGCTTGCCTTGGCTTCTAATCACCTAAATGAATGAGGACTGGAGAGCTGGTGGGCAGGGAGGTTTCTCCAGGTTTAGCCAGCTGGGTGTGTGCACTCTAGTGGACAGTTCTGACCAGGGGCTTTGGATTTGTCTGTTGGGGAGAGTGAAAGAGTAAAATGTACCTCTTCTACCTAACCCATGGAGTCACACTACGTTCAGGACCCTCTGCAGGATGAGGGAGGTTAATAATTAAGAATTAATCATGTGTGGGCCCAGTTGTCACTCCATCAATCACCGGTGCCTGTCTCCTTATTCTGGGCAGATCCGTAACGGTGGGGCAAACAGGGCATGTTCCCCGGGGGGTGCTGTACTGGAGTGGGTGCTAAAATGACAAAATAGTATTTATACTTTGTACTATTCCAACACATGGGAGCAGAGCAACAAATGGATTTTTGGTATAGGTGGATAAAGGAAGTTTTCAGTTTCAACTTTCAAGTTCTCTGTGCAGTGATACATACAGAAATAGTTAAGCAGTGTTTATCTTAAATCTGAATCCTGCAGAATCGAAGCTCACTGTCTCATTTTACCCATTCATTTGTGTTCTTTTTCAGCATATAATGTTCTGTGCTTTGCTTATACACATTCTTTAATAATTATGGCAATTGTGTTCTGTTATCTTGAAGTGAACACCAAATCTGTATAACTCTCAAGAATTTTATCTCCTATCAAGCACCAATTTTTTTCATTTGTATCCCCAATACATTTCTATTATTTCAGCATTTATAATTAATACATATCTGATGTAATTCATATATGTTATAGATTTTAACATGCCAAGACACATTTTCACCTTAGAAATTGTTTTAAGAGATCCTTAAGTTACACATAATGAATTCTGTTTAAACCACCATGATATGGTGTTAATAGATCTTTACTTTGTCTCCATTATCCTCTTAAATACAGATCAATAATGCTTAATTAAAATGTTACTTAATATCCATCCAAACAAAATGCCTATACAAATTAGGTTCCTTTCAATTGCCATGTTAGGGTCATGTGCTAATTAAGAAACTCTTAAAGACAAAGAAGCCATGGAAAAATTAATGTTTCGCCATGCAACTCATTAAGAATGGGATTGTATAAATACTAAATTACACATTTGGTAGAACACTTTAACTTTCTTCTATTAATTTCCAATCCAAAGATTAATAAGTACATATCATGTTAAAAACTAGTATATTATCATAAATATAAAAATATCATAAATATCTACCCGTACCTAGAAAAACCTTCTAAACAACATGTTGTCTGTGTACTGGAAAACCTTGTAATTCTACAAACTAGATATTTTAATAAAAACTGATAAACAAAATTCATTAGAACCAAGTAGTTTGGGATAGTATTCACTTCAGTCAGCTCAAATTAAGACATAATGGATGGATTGTTTCTATGGGTCTGGGTTACAATGCCATCCAGAATCAATAGGGAGGTAGATACACAGAAAATGTTAACAGAATTGTCCTTTACTTTATAAATGAGTAAATAGATTAAATGAACTAAATGTCTGTATAGATAACCAAATATAATTTTAGCCTCTCAGACATCTCTAATGACAATAGATTGAACTGTTGTCTTGCATACTTGACTGCATGCTGTCCATTTAGTGCACATTGGAGATCAAATGTTTTAGATTCAATATAGGACATTAACATTTTGCAGCAGTTACCTCAGAAACAGGATCTGTATTGAACTTAAATGACAAAAATAATAGTAAAGGTTAGTAAGTTCAAAATTTGAGTGTTTAACAAGCTAAGTACTGTCTGGAAGATATTGAGTATATTTAGATTTCATGCATTTCTTTAATAATTTTTTGGCATGCCTTAGTAAAGAATGTTGTAGGGAATGCTCAGAGGAGTGTTGCTGCACTGACAAGATTTTTGTACAAAAAAGTGGGCAATGCATTCTTTTGCTTATCTAAGTATTTATAGTTACTTATATTAATGTACAAATGGTAAATACATTGTTTGAATTTATGCAGACTGAATGTTTGAGATACTATCAGTTCTATAGTTTCCATAATGTAGCCTTCTATTCCCCCCCCCCCCCCGGCTTAATTCCTATTATAGCCTGTGCATGTACATGATAAACAAATATAATCTACTGTAAAACAAAGAATCTGAGACACAGGACTACAAGAGTACTTACATTTGGTTAGCAAATATTGTGCTGTAGGCTACAAAATATTGGTGCACTCTCCCTACTTGGAGAATCTGCCATTTCCCATGTTCAGAAAAGTCTTTAGCCTAAAGAGATGTTATATCTTCTCAGCTCCTACAGGAGCAGTTATTATACAGGGAGACGTTATTAAGAACATGCATGTCCCTGTGATGGTGGCCATGTGGAAACAGTTGGGTGTGCCCTAATATACTGCTCCGTCTGTTGTGACCATCAAGAATTCCTTTCACCCACTCCTCAAAAACACAGCAGCAGATCAGAATAATTTTATATTTCAGTTCTCCTTTCCTACCAGGGCTCTCATATTACCAACAAAGTGCCCCATTTTGAGCAGCTGCCATGTCTTGCCATAGTTCTCTGCTAACACAGAGAGGCCCACCATCATCCTTTTCATCAAATACTTGTAAAACATGTTTTTATACATTATACTGTTCTTCTTTATATACCATTGCATATTTCTCCTTTGTTCTGTTTTGTCTTAATTATATACTGTGATGGCAAATGACTGTAATACGCTATGTATGTATGTATGTATGTATGTATGTATGTATGTATGTATGTAAGAATAAGAAGATACATAAGAAAACACATTTCAGTGGAACATGCATTTATGTAGGTACAAAAGTCACAGAAGGAGGATTTCTATGACAGGTCATATTTTTTCTGCAGTCTGTGTTTGAATTTATATGTGGGTTTTTGACATGTTTATGAATAATCTGTAGAGATGGGCATGAAATGAACTTTTGGTTCCTTTTGTTATTCGTTATTCATTTCATTACGTAACAAAACAAATAATGAACTGCCCCCTCTAAGAGAAATGAAATGAAATGAAATGGACATTTCCATTTTGTTTCACTTCGTTTCATTTCAGGTGTCTCCTAGCTGGGTCCTGGAGCGGTCCTCTTCCTGGTCCAGTCCTCCTGGGTGCAGGTAGGGAGCTCCAGAAAAAAAAAAAGAAACCAACCAGCCGCGCTACAGCTGGTAGCAGGCTGTGGTCAGTAGTAAAAAATAAAAATAAAAATAAAATAAAATAAAAGATCCGGCGCACGGGCCCGGTACCGGCCTGTGGGCTGGCAAAACAACAACAAAAGTAATTAAATAAAAAAGATCTGGCGGAACTGGCCCACAGGCTGGCAAACGTTTTTTTAAAAGCCAACGGCCTGTGCTACAGCTGTAGTGTGGGCCACACGGTAAGCAAAATAAAATAAAATAAGAATAAATAAAATGTAAAAAAAGGAGCACCGACCCTGCCCCAGGGGTGGCTGGGTCGGCCCTCTAAAATGAAAAAAATGAATTAAAAAACCCAGCACTGACCGGGCCCCAGGGGCTGCACGGTCGGTGCTTGGGGAAAAAAAGTTGACCAGCCCGCGCTACAGCTGTAGTGTGGGCCACATGTTCGGCAGTAAAATATTAAAATGAAATAAAATAAAAAGGACATATTTAATGGCTGGGTTGGTGGTATAAAATAAAGAAAAAAATAAAACCAGAGCCAACCCAGCCCCAGGGGCTGCGCAGTCGGCGCTTGAAGAAGAAGAAGAAAACCAAGGCACTGGCTTGGGGCCAGCGCCTCAAAAAGCCCCCGCTGGGGACTTTTAAAACTCAAGAAATAAAGAAAATATAAAGAAAATAAAAGAAGCGCCAACTGGTCCCAGGGGCCGTGCAGTTGGCGCTTGAGAAAAAAATGAATAACGTATCAAAACAAACCAATGAAATGAATATTTCAAAAAAAAAAAAGAACCTTAAAACGAACCGAACCAAAATGAATTGCCATTTTTTTGGTTTGTGCCCATCTCTAATAATCTGGTGAGAAGGGCCAGATTGCTCTTAAACATGCTTACACTTGCTTGTGGTTATAAGTACAGGTTGCAAAGAAAGTGTGACATGTCATAGAAATCCTCCCCCTACCCCACTGTTATAACATATTGATTTATGGTGTAATTTTATTCCACAATTTACATAAATAATTTCCTATCCCTCAAAGGCAATAGAATTTGGATTATACATAGAACATTTGTATTTTTACCCCACTCCGATGAAGTGCTAAAAAAGCTGGCTTCGATACGTTGATCAAGCACTGATAGATGTTCCGTGGTAGCCTTTCAGTCTATTATTAAACACCTTTCAGTATGACTTGCTAATACTTTTGTTCTATACTTATTCTTCAGAATGGTATTAGTAAGTTTTTTAAAAATATGAAAGGTTGATTGATGTTAATTATATTGTTAATTACACCTCACTGAAATGCTAGCTAAATGTTCTAGGAAAAGACAGTCAACATTTTTAAATCAGCCAGTTCTCTGAACAAGTGGTGTGTAACAGGGGTTTGGGAACCCAGTCTTGTGTCAAGGACAATTAATTTGTCTTTGTGTCAGGGGACAATTTCAAACAATATCCATAATCCAGCAGTTTCAAAGTTATTTCCTAACATGAATAGCTTTTAAAGAATCATATCCTAGCACATGCAGGCAAATTAACATCAAGATTACCATCTGAAAAAAATCAATACCCACATGTAATCTGCCTTAGAATTAAGTTATATTTCTTTGTTGACGCTAAAAAGGAGAAGAGAAATTCTTTCAGCATATTCTATGTGAACTTTGAGTATAATTCTCAGGGAACAGTATAATAAAAGTGATTAATGTTCTAACTCTGTAGATTCTTATAAGCAGCTCCATGCAATATATAAGAGGAGTGCTGATCACCATTAACACAAATTGCGATGTTACAGACAGATTCTTATGCTGTTAATACAGCTAGCTATAATTATGTTCCCTTTCTTAAAAGGAAAAAAAACCTAACAAGACATGATGGCAATACCTATAAAGTCGTTTTGTATTTTGTATTTTTTGTATTTCATTTTTGGGTTACATTTGACTGAATTTTACTGAATGAGAGTATAGTAGTACCCCTATATCCAGGGGTGGGATTCATTCTGGGCCAACCTGCGGATACCAAAATCTGTGGATAAGATATAATGTCCTAACCCCCCCCCCATCACACACCAGCAATGCTGTTTTGGGGCATTTTAACCCAATCTGTCACACACACACAGCCACAGGGACACACATGACATGGAGCAGTGGAGGCAGTGCACAGCAGCCAGCAGTGGGGCACCAGAGGGGTGGCAAGCCCACCTGCTTGTTTGCTTGTTTGGTGCCAGCTGGGAAGGCTGAGAGGATGAAGGCAAAGCTGGGGGCTGGGCTCTCCCCTCTTCAGCCTCCAGGCCAGACTCCTGCAAAGGCACATTCCCTCTGCCACCTGCCAACCTCTGAGTTAAAGGAGGAGACAAAGACAGCTCTGCCTGTCTGCCATCCTCTCCTTGCCTCAGCCAGCTGGAATGGGGAGACAGAGGGAGCCCAATTCCATTGCCACTCTCTGACCTGGTTTGGGATGCGCATTCACATGATATGCATGCTTCTGTGCATCAGGTGTACTGCCCAACTCCAGGCCTCACACAGAAGAGGGAATGCTTGCTCTCCATCCCTGGCCCTTTCCCCCCTCTTGCTGCCCTGAGATAATTATTATTACTTTTTGGTTGCCAACCACAGGTAATTGAATCATTGGATGGTGAATCAGCTGATATGGGGTACTATCATACACCATTTTCTCAGAACACTGAGCATGCATAGTGCAAGCTTTCCAGAAAGAAGAGCATTAGCAGACTACATTGCTAATCAATACAATGGAGAAACTAAACAGTCATTAAACAGGAGGATGGCCCAACATAAGAGGGGCAACAGCTCAGGACCAGAATCAGCAGTATGCCTCCACTTGAAGGACAAAGGGCACTCATTCAAAGATGAGGATGTACAGATATTAGACAGTGAAGAGAGGTGGTTTGAGAGAGGGGTGAGGGAAACCATTCATGTGAGTATTGAAAACCCCTCTCTCAACAGAGCTGGGGGGCTCAGGCACAATCTTTCTGCCGCTTATCAAGCTGCCAAATCCCCTGGCAAATCAAGAATACTAACAATTCATGCTTTATGGGAGTTGGGAAGGTTGTAAAGCTGGACCATTGCCCTCCTCATGAGCCTATTGACACTATTGTCCGTCTAAAGAGCCTATTCAGGCCATTGTTCATCTTATGAGCCTATTTCAGACCAGGGTGACATGAGGTCAAAGTGAACTATAAAATGGAGGATTCACAACTAGCTTTCCTCAGACTGACGAAGCGGTCTGGATGAACAGCAAAATGTTTGAATTTCTCAAGAAAAGAAGTCCAGTTGCCATGACTCAATTTCAAATATTTGACTCCTATGTTATTTAACATCTACATGAAACCACTGGGAGAGATTATACAGAGTTTAGGGGTTGGTTGTAACTACTATGCAGATTAAACCCAACTTTACTTCTTCTTGCCACTTAAATCCAAGGAAGCTACTTCAGCTTTAGATTAGTGTTTGGTATCAGTAATGAAACTTAATATAGACAAAACAGAGGTGTTTCTGTCCAGGACAGAAGAGGAGATAAAGGAATAGGGATGAAGCCTATACCAGATGGAATTAATCTCCCATTGAAAAAAGAGGTTCACAGTTTGTGGGTGCTCCTGGATTAATCCTTGAGCCTGGATGCCCAGGTATTGGCAGTAGCCAAAAGTACATTTGCACAATTAAAACTAGTGAGCAGCTCCATCTGTTTCTTGAGAGATTTGATCTGGCTATGGGGTGTTCCGGTGCTGGCCTTTCCAGCCCCCGGAACTGCATTGCCTCTTCCAGGAGGAAGGGCAAGACCCCCAACAAAGCCTCATGAGGCGGAGGGTGCATTACCTTTCTTTTATACATGAGGCACCTGCCCGTGCATCCTCTTGCCTCCGGACCAGCAACGCAGCAGCACCTACGCTGCACATGTGGGTTCAGGCCTCAGCCACGTGTACAGCCTGCTACATGGGAGGCCTGAGAGCGGGACACATTGATGCTCTGCGAGGTTTGGGAAAGGGACCCTGGGAGGTGAGTAGCATACTGAGAACGCCCTCCCACCATCCGGCCTGGGACCCAGGCCTTGTGCACCCCAGTGCAGCCCAGCAACTCCACCTGAGAGCCAGCATCAGTTGTGAGGACCACGGATACACCCAGTGCACCCCCGGGGGGCTTCCATTGCTGCCTGGCACCTGTTTGGGCTTGTTTAAACAAAAACAAAGAGAGAAAAGAAAACTGACAGCATAGCAAGGGGGTGAAATGTGCCACAGCTGTCTTGTCACATGCGGACTGCTCACCCTTCCCCTCCGTGTCCCCCAAGAACCATAGGCTGCCATCCTCACCCGGGCCTGGGTGATCCCACCTCACTCATGGCCCCTTGCATTCTCTAGGAGGTGGGGTGTGGAAGGTCATTTACCAACTAGTGTGGGGCACCCATCAGCCATGGAGTCAGCCTCTGTGGGGCCTGGCATTTTGGGTGCCATCTTCCTTTCCCTTCCAGTGACTCCCCTACCAGCCTGGTGGGGGCAGGGCACAGCAGCAACCCCAGTGTGGCCGACTGTCGCTTGCCCTCCATCACCCCAAGTAATCCCAGTGTGGAGGCTGCACCACCAAGGGGGGAACCACCCCACTCCCCACTTCTGCCATGCTCTCCGCCATCTCCACCACCGCCAGGTTGCACAGGCCAGCGTGGCCTCCGATGTGGTGGCTGTGCCAGTGAGGGGGCGGAATCCAGCCCCTGTGCACATTCTTACCCAATCACCCTGGCTCACGGTGGCTCTGGCGCGGTTGTGGTGACACTAACAGGGTTGTAGCAGGCACTCACTGGGACTACATGGTCCCTGCCTGCCACTTCCTCAAGCCCAGCCACCCCCTCCTGAGTGACCCAACTGGCCCCAGCAGATTGCGTGACTTGTAGCAAGGCCGCCACCATCGCCATGTCACCAGAGCAGCTCAGCAGGGCCAGGTGGGGTTTGTTGCTCATAGCAGGGCTGCCAATCCCAGCACCAGTGAGGCCAGGCAAGGCCCAGTAGGCTGCATGACTCATGGCAAGGCTGCTGCACACCCTCAGTGGGGGTCTGGTTATCAGTGGTAGGGCCACCTCCCATGTCACCCAGTGGCACAGCCAGGCACAGCGGACCGCGTGCACCCAGCAACTCTCTACAGCCTCCTCCGACACATGCAGGGCACACATGGCCCAGCTTCTGGGCCAATACCCCTGCCTCCCAGCCCGATGCCCCCCAATCTGCCTTGTTATCACTCAGTCCCAGGGCCCTGGGTGCTAAGGGAGGGAAGGAACCACACCAGCCCTGGCTCTACCATGGGGCCACGCAAAGCCCCGATCCTGGGTGAAGGATGGTCAGCAAACCCCCCCCCCCCCCCGCTTTCTCTGCAGGGCTGATTCTCACCCATTTTGGACTCCCTGGAGAACTGTGGGGCTGCCACAAGAGTCCAGGCCCCGCATCTTGTACACAACAGCTGGTACCACACAGCCCCTAGCACATATGCAAGCACACCCATCTTTGGGATCTTGTGGATAATCTAATGGCCTGCTTTTCACAGCTGGAGGGGTAGGTGGCCCTGGCATGGTCTAGCAGAGGGGAACAGCAGCCCGCTGAACCTGGGGTGGATGAGAGTGGAGTGGCTGAGGAGGGGTGCCAGAAACACCCCCATGATGATTCTGAGGCCCTCTTGCATTCCCAGGTGAGACTGCCACTGCACTTGGAGACACCTGCCCCAGGGATTGCCTGGCCATGGCTGCAAGCCACATCCTTCAGCCCACCAGTGGGTACCCACCCTCAGTCAACAGGTCAATGGCTCTGGCCAGGCAGCACCACACCTGCGGCGAGGCCAACACACCACCTTACTTGCCAGCATGGGGGCCTTGGCCAGTCTTGGCAGGCCTGGCCTCAGGGCAGCCCAATGCATGGCAGAGCACCAGGGATCCTTATGTATACCATGGGATGGGGTTGGCCACAATTGTGGCTCCCCTCCAGGTCCTACCTTCTCTGCCCAACCCAGCTGCAGGCAAAGGCACTGGGCCCCTACATGCCCAGGCCCAGCAAACAGTGAGACTCACCCCATGCCACCCTCTATAGAAACCTGGCCACCCACTGGGGGACCATTTAACCACAGCCACTAGAGAGCAAATTCTGAAAGGAGAATACATCAATATGTACACTTTGCTCAACACCGAGTTTGAGCTGTGGAAGGGGGAGAAGGAGGATGACCAGGATAGGGAGAGGTACCGACGGCATAAGCCAGAGTGCACATTGGCCAACTGGTTGCTGGCCTATATAATATACATCTACGTGATACTCCCCAGAGGACTCTGACACTCATCTACTAACTCCACATTATCTACAAGGCATACTTGGAATACCCTGGGATCACATGGCTCCAGTATGATGAGATCTTTAGGAAAAAGGCAGCCAACAACCCTAGTCTTAGGTGGGATGAACCCCTGTCCAAGCTCTGGCTCAATACGATATGCCTGGTCTGACCCTTGCAGGGGGAGCGGTTTGATAGCAGTCACCTAATTCACTGGTCAGTGCAAACCATGACTACCCGCAGCAATATAGGCCAGGCAGTTCAACCCCACACAGAGAAACTGAGCGACCTGAAGGCCCGTTGGATTACTTAGTGTGATGCATGAAGGTCATGCTTAAGGAGCTACAAGTCATTGTGTTTCACCTGAATTTTGCCCGTAAGGTTGTGGCTCCGGGCCATGCATTTCTGTGATACCTCAGCATGGCCATGCAGGGGCTCTGGCAGCCTACCCACAGGACCAGGTGCCAGTTCCTGGAGGAATTTAATGGTGTGTCCTGGTGCACTGACCTCCATCTCGGTGAAGACTTCCAGGTCCACACTGATGCAGCCAGAACCCAAGTTGTGGGATTTATTTCAGAGGTCAATGGTGCCACAGTCCATGGCTGGACAAGTGGCATGCCCTGGGCATCACAAGGGACCTAACTTTCCTAGAACTGTTCCCAATCCACATCTGGGCCGAGATCTGGGCAAACTCTGTTGTTTGCTTCTGGTGTGACAACCAAGCCATAGCCTACATCATCAACAAACTGACTACAAGGACAGAATGGTTGATGCACCTGGTTCAGGCCCGTGGCCTCCTGGTGCTAAAGCATAATATAGTGGTGCACACCAGACATGTCCCTTCCCTGGACAGCAGCTTAGCGATGCTCTATCCTGCCAAAACATTGAGTGGTTCAGGGAGCTAGTCCTGGGAGCCTCCAAGCACCCCATGGAGCTGCCAGATGACATGTGGAGAATCGGAGAGGTGAAGCTGACCACCCAATGAATTTGACTTTGTCGGCATGCACGAGGCAGAGGTATCTTGCAGACCTCAAGGAGTTTTGAGGCTGTCAGGGCAGGGGCGGAGCAGCAGCCACTCTGGCCCATACTGGTGGAACACCTCCAGGAGTTTAGGATTGTGCTGCACAGGAAGGGGCTGGCACCCAGCTCCCTCCAAATCACGTTATCGGCCCTACGTTAGTGCTACATTAGTGGCCCCGGATGTGCCTAGACCCTTATGAGGCACAGCTGTTCCGCACAGAAGCGATCATAACATTTTTCACTGCCTTGTGAATCAGCGAGTTGGTGGTGACCGGGAAGAATGATAAAACCTGCAGGGCTCTGCAAAAAAATGGAAGTATCACTCAGGCAGCATGGGGCAGTGCTCTGTATTCAGCAGTCCAAGATGGACCAGGCAGCAAGGGGGAGCCACATAGAGCTGGTGCCTTGCTCCATAGCGGACATTTGCACAGTCCGGTGCTCAGTGAGCATCTCCTGCTCCAGGAAGAAGCCAAGGGCTACTTATTACAGCCAGGCATTGACCAGAGTTGGGGTGGGCCACCTGCACTTTGATACCCACTCCTTCCACATCACCGCTGCCTCCACAGCAGCCACAAACGGGTACAACCCCATGGAAATTAGGCTGATTGGCTGATGGGCATCACAGCACTACTGTTCATATGTCCGCCCTCTCCCCCAGCTTTAGTGCTACACCGTGGGCACTGGGCTCTCTTTTCTTTATCTGTCTAAGGCCCAAGGCTGGAGTTGCATGCTGCCAGGTGATGTTCCTTGGCCGTAGCTTCATCCACTATGCAGTGAAGTACGCAATGTGTTCTGTATGGGGACCACAATTGGGCCTGCCCTCACACACCATTTTGGAATGGAAGTGCTTCAGGGGTATGCTCTGGGACCATGTGCTGCCCATGGCCTTGAGATTGGCCCAGGGCTGGCCACTGGATTTGCTGGTGCTGCACACAAGAGGGAACGACCTGGGGCACAGACTGGGCAAGGACCTCATCAATGCCATCCTGAGTGATTTGCAGTGCTGACAGAAGCAGCACCTGGACTTGCTAGTCATTTGGTCCACCATCATACCTATGAGGGTCTGGGCAGCCAGGGGCGACCCCTGGGTGCTAAATCATACATGTTCACATCTGAAGGGGCATGAACCAGGAGATCTGCTGTGCAACACTGAGAGCTGGCAGGGCGGTGATCAGGCATCCGACCATCTGTACCAGCAAGCCTGAGTAGTTCCAGCTGGATGGCATCCATCTCTCTGACAAGGGCCTTGATCTGTTCCTGGAAGTGCTGCAGAGGGGGCTGCTTGCAGCCTTGGGGGGCCTCGAGGGGAGGCATGGCCATAGCTGAGCTTGCCCATGGTTGTGGTGGGTAGTGCGGGGAATTGAGGCATTAGGTGAGTCCCAAAGGTTTGACTATGAGGCCACCCCCACCTGTAGACACTGTGTATCCTGAGATGACCGAGCCTGGGGTGAGGAGGCATTTGAAACCCAACTGGGGCCCGGCCAGGTGATGGTGCCCATGCCCTACAGGGAGAATGTTTTGCTTGGCCGGCCTGGGGGTAACCAAACTTGAACGGAATCCCCCAGGGGCCACAGGGCTCACCCCATTTGACAATGCCCTTGGGCAGGGTCCACTGGTGAAAAGTTTGACCCGATGGTTTTCAACCCAAGGCACTGTCTCGACTCTTTATTCCAACCTGGTGGGGGCAAGGAGTGTTTGATGCGCCGATCTGTCCAACCCCTGGAATTGCATTGCCTCCCCCGGGAGGAAGGGCGAGACCCCAAACAGAGGCTTCTGAGGCTTGCATGGGGGTGAGGCACAGCCCCCACCTTTTATATATGAGGCGCCTGCCCACTCATCCTCTCACCTCCAGACCAGCAAAACACCCACCTGCCTGCCACCATTCTGCATGCTAGTTTGGCATAATGTGATTGACTCTGGGAGCTGGGTATGAATTTTTGCTGTGCCCCCCCCCAAATTGGCACAGGGAGGGGCTAGGATTTGGCATTGGTGGTGTGGCATTGGCCACGCAGGCGGGTAGTGCAGGGAATTGAGGCATTGGGTGAGTCCCAAATGCTTGACTACGAGGCCACACTGACCCCCAGATGCTGCAGATCCTGAGATGACAGAGCCTGGGGGGTGAGAAGGCATTTGAAACCCAACTGGCGCAGGAGCTGGCCAGGTGATGGTGCTCATGCCCCATGGGGGGAAATGTTTGGCTCGGCTGGTCTGGGGGGAGCCGAACTTGAACAGAACCCCCTGGGGACCATGGGACTCACCCCATTTGACAATGCCCTTGGGCGGGGTCTACTGGTAACCCCAGGGCCAATGGTTCCCCTCCTGACAGCAGTCCCCCTTTTACGATGAAAACAATGTTAAGCTTCAATAAAGTGTGGCCCGATGGTTTTCAGCCCAATGCACCATTTTGCCTGTTTATTCTGACCGGGGGAGGGGGAGGGCAATGGAACACGTGCCAAAGCTACTTTCTGGCTGGGTTACTGTAACACACTCTATGTGGGGCTTCATATGGAAAGTGTCAGGGAATTTCAGCAGGTCTGAAATGCAGCAGCAAGATTGTGGTCTGAAGCTGATTACAGGGCCATTTCTCTTCAAGCAAGCCTTTCTTGAGTGACTGGCTACCTGTTATGTGATTTTCAGATGGATTGTTATGCATTTGAAGTACTACTTGTGTTTTGCATTTGTTTGTGTTTTCATTTCTCAGAGTGGCATTTTAAAAACGTATTCCACTACTTATTATTCTAATATTGTCTCATTGTTCGTAACTTTACAGATCCCATCACATTGTCTGTGCTGTCCCTTTGTACTGAAAGAGAAGTTCACCCTATTAAGAAGAGGGCTTCAGATGGGTGTTCGTAGCAGAGTTCATTTAAGGAATACTGACCATGTGAAATACACTTATCTGATGTACATGGCAGCACATCATGTGTTTCAATTAGGGGAGGATCACGTAGAAGGGAGACTGGGAATTAGCAGTCATCAAATGATGAGTGAACAAGTCAAAGAGGTGACACATTCACTTTCCAGAGACATGAGGTAGAGAGAGACACTCTTTGAATATGAAAGTTTTTCTGCATTTCCTGGCAAACTGAATATCTCCCCATTTCCTGGCAAACTGAAGATCCATTACCCTGTCCCTGGTCTTGGCAAAGAGAAAAGTAAAAATGAATAATGAAAACAGTTCAGAGGTGATATGATGCCATACCAACAGAAATATGCAGACAAGTGTGTGAAATACGCTATTATTGAAATTGCCAGACTATTGTATTGGGGAGCTGAAGTCACAATAATGAAGGGGTACATGTTGTATATGTCAGGCTTATCACACATAATGTCTTTGGACAAAATTTCCTTCATGGGAAGGTGACATCTAAAGACTTAAATGATATAACAGAGAAATGAAAATAAATAAATAAAAAACCAGGTTGAAGCAGATATAGAAGAGTTAAAATGCTCTATATCACAAATGAAGCAAGAGGAGAAAGTAATAAAAGAAGATGAGAGAAACTCATGAAATGTGGATATAATGGAACAGTTAACAAAACAAAAGAAATTATAGAACAAAAAGAAAGGAGGGAATTAATAATTGGATTAGAAATGAAACAGAGTGAAATGTTTAAAAATCAGAGACATCCCAGAAGTAGAAGAGGGGCAGCAGGAATACTTATACTACATACTAATTCCAACATTGCCAAGATTTATTGAGTTAAAATGAAAAATTTCCATTGGGAAAGAGACAAAACATTTAGATTAGATCTAATGTTTGTGAAAAAATAGCATGCCAAAGAATATTACTGTCACAAGAGAATATACCCAAAACAAAATTTACTTGAAAATTATACTGATATTATAAGCAGGAGAAAACAAAGTGAAAATATATGAAGATATCCCATTTCCAATATTAAAATACTTCTTGACAAAAGAATTACTGTGAGAGGAGCGACAACAGCAGAGGACAAGTTGAACGTGTGCCACCTTCTGAGGAAGGACTTAGTTGTGAAAATGCTAAGGAAGGAGAAATAATAAAGAAATAGAGAGAGTACATATAAAAGATATAAAAGAGGAAGAAGGTGTGATACAGATGATGGAGACAGATGAAGGAAAGGCGGTGACTATGGTTAGGGAGGGAGCACAAATATAACGATTTCGGTTGACGGAAAGCGAGGAGGATGAATGGTGTGAGACATGGGGAATGGAGAAGGTATTAAGGAAGGAAATGAATGAAAAGGCTACTCAGATGGATCAAGAGATAGGACTGTTGTTACCACCACCAGTACCAGTTGAATGTAGTGTACAAGTAGTCCCGAACTATGGCCGAGAATGGCCGAGAATGAGAGCACCACAACCAGTATGGACCCCTGGATGGAGGGGGGGGGAATCCAGTGGCAGATTGCGACAAACACACATGTTGCGTTTCAGTGTAGCAAAATGTAAAGTAATGCATATTGGAGCAAAAAATCCAAACTTTACCTATCAACTCATGGTCTCTGAGCTATCCATGACGGATCAGGAAAGAGATCTTGGTGTGTTGGTGGACAGCTCCATGAAGGTGTCTCCCCAATGTGTGGCAGCGGTGAAGAAGGCCAATTCCATGCTAGGGATTATCAAAAAGGGGACTGAAAATAAAACAGCCAACATTATAATGGCATTGTACAAAATGATAGTAAGGCCACACCTGGAGTATTGTGTACAATTCTGGTCACCGCATCTCAAGAAAGACATAGTGGAATTGGAAAAGGAGCAAAGGAGAATATCGAGTCTGGAAAAAAAGGTGCCTGAGGGGGGATATGATTGACATGTACAAAATTATGCAGGGCATGAGTAAAGTGGATCGAGGGAAACTCTTCTCCCTCTCACAAAATACCAGAACTAGGGGACATCCACTCAAATTGAGGGCTGGTAGAGTGAGAACAGACAAAATATTTTTTTTTACCCAGTGTGTTGTTAGTCTTTGGAACTCCGTGCCACAGGGTATCGTGATGGCATCTGGCCTGGATGCCTTCAAAAGGGGATTGGACAGATTCCTGGAGGAAAAGTCCATCACAGGTTACAAACTATGATGGAAATATGTAATCTCCAGTCTTAAAACCAGGGTACTTCAAGGGCCAGATGCACGGAAGTGGTATCAGGAGACAGATATCTAGTCTTGTGCGCTCCCAAATGCATTTGGTGGGGCCATTGTGAGGTACGGGAAGCTGGACTAGATGGGCCTTTGGCCTGATCCAGCATGGCTCTTCTTATGTCCTTATGTCCTCAATGTGTGCTGGACGTGTTGGCCAAATACATCCTCAATACCAGAGAGGAAGTCAAGGGAATTATCTTCACCAGTGTTATCAGAAAATAAACATTACCCGTTGCTTCAATAAATAAACATGTTGAAAGTTGAAACAAACCAATGAAACAGACTATTGCTGAAAATGTTAATAAAAGTTTGTGTGTGTGTGTGTGTGTGTGTGTGTGTGTGTGTGTGTGTGTGTGTGTGTGTGTGTGTGTGTGTGTGTGTGTGTGTGTGTGTGTTGTGTCGTTATAGTCGTGACCGACTCTTCGTGACTCCATGTCTATGGAGTTTTCATGGCAGGAATACTGGAGTGGCTTGCCAGTTCCTACTCCAGGCGCCTACAGCACCTGGTATTCCCTGGTGGTCGCCCATCCAAGTACTAACCAGGGCCGACCCTGCTTAGCTTCCGTAATCAGGTGAGATTTATTGATGATTAATATAAATTCAATTGTTTCAGAGCTGTCTGTATCAGAACCGTTACCAGAAAGTAACGAACCCTTACAATTATGGTGTAGTAAGATAACATATAAGTGGGAGATGATTGAAGGATTTACACTAAAATACAAAGAAAAATATTTAGAATTAATTATGTTCAAGAAGCAGAGGAATTCTTGAGAAAAAATGGTACATAGGTCTTACATATAAGATTCAAGGGAACAAGATAAAGAAGAATAATCCAAAGAATCGGAAAAAGAAGGATAATGAGGAGGGGGGGAAAGCACATAGAACTAAGGAAAGTAGAATATTAAAATGTTGAATAAAATTCTGACATGGACGGTGCAAGAATCAAACTCACAAAAAAGAAAAAAGAGAAAAAGTTTTCCATTATTTAGGAACAGAAAGGAATGAAATATTTTGTTTGCAAGATACCCATATTAGAAAACAAGATATCGACTTTAAAATAACTAAAGAATGAAAAGTAGGACAATACTATAAAAAAAGAGAAACAAACCAAAAACCAAATGCAAAGATAACAACAACAACCAGGGGATAGCAATATATATTCCAAAATTGTTTTTCAAAAAGATATTGATTTCCAGTCTTCTACAGAGAAGGCTCAGAAAATTTGTTCACCCATGCATTTTGGTTTAAATCTTAAATTTCATCAAAGTGCTAAATATTTGGGAAAACTGACAATCCCAAAATACCGACAGATTTTTTTCAAGAGCCAGATTTAACTGTCTTCCATCTGCAGTTTTAGAGGGTCGCTACAGTGGCATACCATATGAAAATCGATTATGCCCCTGCAATGATAAAGAAATTGAAACATTGCAGCATGTTCTTTTTATGTGTAGTTATTACAGAGATGAGCGTATCCGGCTTCTTTACCCTGTAATGAGAGGTCTACCAGGCAGATCCTTGGACTGGTATACAAGATATCTTCTAGAAGACAGAAATAAATCCATTACAGAACTTATGGCCAAATTCCTTCTCTCAGCCCAAAAAACACGAAAGAGAATTCTGGCGCTTAACTAATTTTAAGTTTCTTTTATTTATTGGAATGAGTACTTGTTTGAATGTATACCGTATTTTATCGGGCCTTTGGCTGTAAAATAAAATTGATTGATTGATTGATTGATTGGTTTTTCAAAATAAATACTAATTATGAGGGAAAATGATATGTAGGAGTAGAAATACAAATACAAGAAAAAACAATCACAATTTCAGTTATAGTATGTGCCAACTGAAGGAAGAGCTGCCCCCCCCCCCAAATTGGAAAAATATTAGAACTAGAAAAAATATGATTTGATAATGGTAGGAGACTGGAATGGAGTAATAGATCCAAAAGTGGATAGGAAATCTAAAAATAAAATAAAAGAGAAGCAAGGAAAATTGCCAAAAAGTTTTTTTGATATGATAGACATATTTACAGATATATATGAATCTGGAATAGGAAACAGGGAGAGGTTAGAGAATGCACCTTTCACGCCAGAGTATGGCACGAAAACAATTTGCCCATCTACCCAGGCAGGGCCAGAACAAAGAGAGACTGGGGAATGGCAGTCTGTAAGGGTCAGGGAAGGCTTGCTGCTATAAGCAAGCTCGCCCAAAGCCTCGGTCTCTTTGAAGAAATTTATGGAGCCTGGTGCAGCGCTTTGGTGGGGCAGTTTTACTTTTGCGACTGCCTTGTGGTGTTTCCCTGCCAGGTTTGGGGTCACGCTAGCCAAGGCTAGCCCTGACCTGATTTTGGTTTAATACAAAAAAAAAGGAAAGAAAGAAAGAAAGAAAGAAAAGAGAAGAGAAGAGAAGAGAAGAGATGACCTTCTAACCTGTCTGGCATAGCACCCACGAACAGCACTTCAGTCTTGTCTGGATTTTATATAATTTATATAATATTATACAATATTATATAAATTTAATATATAAAATTGGATGACACTCCCCAAAACATCTACCCCTACAATTTGCACCACCAGAGACCCCTATAACTAAATCTAAGCACAAACCCAATCCTCCCTGGACAACTTCGCCCAAGGCTTGTACTAAATCCCCCCCTCCAGCCCATAAAAGGGGGACCCCCAAGTGCCCGAGGGTTGAGCCCAAGCCTCCTTTAATATGCTTGCCCAATGAGGGAAATTGGGGGATCCCCTTGCTGTCTCTCCCCCCCCCCAAAGCTGTAGGGGAAAATGCTGCTGAAGCAGCCAAACCAGGGAGCCCAGCAGAAACGCAGGGTCAATCTGACACTGTCTCCACTCTCCAAAAAAAAATCAAAACTGGTGACCTCCCAGCCTCGAGGTCTAAGCAATCACAGATAAGCAAAGGAGAAGGGTCCCAGCAGGGAAGCCTGTTAAATAGGCGCCCATTCCTGCTGCATAGAAAGTGCAGGCTTTCAAAGCCCCATTCAGATGAGCAAAGATGCCCCATCTGGGAACAAGACCCAGCAAAGCTGCCATTTTTAGAAACTCCCACCCTTCTTGGAATCCTTTTATTGTTGGGATCCCCTTCCATGAGATGTTACTAATCCTTGTTCACAGTTTATTAAAATTGACTTTTTAGAAATTCAGTTCATAAGTGTGGCTACATCCTGCTCTGGTTTCCTTTGAAATCAAGAATTCACCCAGAGTTCCCCTTACTGCCACTCCTTCCACCAAATTATCTCTATTGGTTAGAACTAGAGAGGAGCATGAAACAATTTTTTTAATTTCATTTTTCATTTTGTTACAGAATGAAATGAAAAATGAAGTGCCCCTTTGAACAAAACAAAACAAAACAAAACATTTTTGTTTCATTCTGATTCATTTTTGTTTATTATTTATTTTGACAAACACTCGTCAAAATAAATAATAAAAATAAGCACCAGCCATCCTGCAGGCCAGCTGGTTGGCGCTAGGTAAATAAATAAATAAATACATAAATACATAAATACATAAATAAATAAAGCACCTACCAGCTGGCTGGTCAGCCATAACATTAAAAAAAGAAAAATGAAAAACAAAACAAACAAAAAATGAAATGTGTTTTTAAAAAATCGTTTCTTTCTAAATGAAATAAAACAATAAAAAACAAAAAGCAAAATGAAAAATCATTTTGGCGTTTCGTGCTGATCTCTAGTTAGAATTAAGGCAAATATAGCTTGTCCTCTAGTTTTTCTCCATTTTTTGTAGCACAAAATTATTAACCACAAAAACCAGGAATTTCTTGGCAGAATTTCCCAACAGATATCAGGATAATTTAAATCTCCCATCATTACTACATCATGTCTCTTTCAAATCCTTGCAATTTGTTTTTCAAAACTTTCATCCATATCCCCTCCTAGATTGTATGGTCTGTAATAGACTCCAACTACCATGTTCCTTTTATTTTTCACCTGAGCTACACTGATCCAGTTTTTTCTCCTCCTTTTGTATTTCTGTGCACGAACCTGTATTTATAACACATACTGCAACTCCTTCTCTTTTTCTATTCTTTTGGTTCTTTTTGAACTATTTATATCCCTCAATTTCTGCATTCCAGTTATGGGAATCATCTCATCATGTTTCAATTATTCCTATTAAATCATATTTACCATCCTGAACTAAAATTTCCAGTTCTTCTTCTTTGTTTCCCATACTCCTGGCATTCTTATATAGACACCAGAAATCTTGAGCGCATCCAAAGGAGGGTGACTAACATGATTGAGGGTCTGGAATAAATGTCTTACAAGGAGCGCCTTAGGGAGCTGGGAATGTTTAGCCTTGCAAAAAGAAGGCTGAGAGTGGATATGATAGCCATGTTTAAATATTTGAAATGATGTCACATTGAGGAAGGGACTGGTTTGTTGTCCATGGCTTCAGAGACTAGGACTCGGGGCAATGGTCTCAAATTACAGGAGAAGAGATTCAATTTAAACATTAGGAAGAACTTCATGACAGTTCATGTTTGGCAGTGGAATATGCTGCCACGGAGGGTGGTGGAGTCTCCTTCTTTGGAGATTTTTAATCAGAGCCTGGATGGCTGTCTCTCGGGAGCACTGTGATGGGGGCTCCTGAATGGCAGGGGGGTGGACTAGATGGCCCTTGAGGTCTCTTCCAACTCTATGATACTATGATTCTATGATTCTGGTCTGCTTTTCTTTGTACATTTTAATGATTATTATTATTATTATTAATGTTAATGTTAATGTTGATCCCTATTAGAACGGTTAGGTTCATTCTTATTATTGTGAACAAAACTTCTCCCTCCCCTTTCCAATTCAGATTAAAACCTTCCTGATCAACATCTTCATGTTGTAGCCAAACACATTCTTCCCAGTCCTTTTCAGAGGCAATCCATCTCTTGCAAGGTGTTCATCTTCCAGGAAGCATAACCCATACTCCCATAAAACCAAATTGCTCACAATGATGCCAATATTGTAGCCAGTCATTCATCCTAAATATTTCCCTTTTCCCTTTATCTTCCCAGTACTTGTAGGAAAGATGAGAAAACTATCTGGGCCCCAAAGACCTTATGTTTCCTTCCCAGAATCTCAATGTCTGATGTTATCTCTTGTAAATAGCTCATGGCTGTGTTGTTTGCTCCCATGGATAAAAAGAAAGATGTTTTGTATCTGTGGGTTTTATAGGCAATGACAACCCTTCGGTCACATCTCTAATCTGTGCTCCAGGAAGACAGCATACCTGCTTGGTCCATGGATCTTCCTGGCATATTTCAATCCAACACATGGATTAGGGAGTCTCCTATTACAAATACTCTTCTCATCATTTTGTAGGGAGTGGGATCTGCTTGGCTGAGTTTCTGTCCCTGTCATAGATTATTGTGAGGTCTCTTCTTTAACTTTGTCTTCTTGTCATCTGCCAGACTCCTCATTTAGAACCTGCAAGCAGTTTTGCAGTTCCACTGCTGACAATACTGCTCTTCTTTTACTCCTAATTGTGACTCTTTTCCAAGATGCTTCTTCCACAATGATTGTTCGGTCTGCTCTACATTCTCTTCTTCTGCCTTCTCCTGTTGCTCTCTCAGATCCAGGGCTTCCATTGACTGCTGCAGCTTTTCAAGAGTTTTGTCAATATATATTTCATCCTCCCTGATATCCTGAAGTGTGGCTACTCATTGCTCCAGTTCTTCCACTTTTTTCCTAACAGTGCTACCAGTTCACACTGTATACACAGTATTATACTCAGGCACAAAAAAAGAAACATTGCACAAACTTTTCAGGTCATCACAACTGAAGTATCACTTCCTTCCATGATCCCAGTTAGGTTTTGTCTTTAATTTGTTTGTTTATGAATGTCCTATCCATAATTTTGTTATCTTGAACTTAGCTGGGAAAGTAAACTAATAGTAATATAATCGTACTATAATAGTAAAGTAATATAATAATAATAATACCCACCCCACCCCCAAATTTTGCCTCACCAAACCCTCAAACTCTTGTTCAATAGAATCAAAGAATCAGAGAATCATAGAGTTGGAAGAGACCTCAATGGCCATCTAGTCCAACCCTCTGCCATACAGGAACCCCCATCACAGGACACCCAACAGCCTTTATTTAAATACCTCCAAAGAAGGAGACACCACCACCCTCCGTGGCAGCATATTCCATTGCCGAACAGCTCTGTCATGAAATTCTTCCTAATGTTTAAATTGAATCTCTTTTCCTATAGTTTGAGACCACTGACCTGCATCCTAGTCTCTGAAGCCATGGAAAATAAACCTGTCCCTTCTTCAATGTGAGATCCTTTCAAAAATTTAATCATAGCTATCAATCCCCTCTCAGCCTTCTTTTTGTAAGGCTAAACATTCCCAGCTCCCTAACCAGCTCCTCATAAGGCATTTCCTCCAGACCCTCAACCATCCTGGTCGCCCTCCTCTGCACCCGCTCGAGGTTGTCAACATCCTTTTTAAATTGAGGCACACAGAACTGGACACAGTACTTCAGGTGGGGTCTGACAAGAGCAGAATAGAGTGGTACTAACACTTCCCTTGATCTAGACGCTATGGTTCTGTTGATACAACCAAGAATTGCCTTGGCTTTCTTGGCTGCCGCATCACACTGCTGACTCATGTTCAATTTGAGGTCCACCAAGACTCCCAGATCCCTTTCACAGGTACTATTTTTCAGCCAGGTGTCTCCTATCCTATATCTGTGCTATTCATTCTTTTGACCTAGATGCACCACCCTACATTTCCCTCTTTGAATCCCATTCCGTTAGCTTTGGCCCAGCACTCTAGTCTGTCATGGTGTTTTTGGATTTTCATCCTATCCTGTAGGGAAATAGCAAACCCTCCCAATTTGGTATCATTTGCAAATTTAATTAGCATACTCTCTATTCCTTCCTCCAAGTCATTAATAAAGATATTGAACAGCACTGGACCCAGAACAGAACCCTGGGGCACCCCACTGGTCACGTCTCTCCAAGCAGAAGAGAGGCCATTTATGGTCAGCCTTTGGGTGCGATTAGTCAACCAATTACAAATCCACCTAACAGTAGCACTATCTATCCCACTTTCTACTAACTTCTTAGCAAGAATACCATGGGGAACCTTATCAAAGGCCTTACTAAAGTCCAGATAAACAATATCCACAGCATTCCCCTCATCCACTAGGCCTGTAATTCTATCAAAGAAAGAGATCAAATTAGTCTGGCATGACTTGTTTTTAAGAAACCCGTGTTGACTTCTTGTAATGACAGCATTGTTTGTTAAATATTTGCAGATTGCCTGTTTAATAATCTTCTCTAGGATCTTTCCAGGAATTGAAGTCAAGCTGACTGGGCGGTAATTATTTGGGTCCTCTTTTTTTCCCTTTTTGAAGATGGGGACAACATTAGCCCTCCTGCAGTCGATGGGGACTTCCCCTGTTCTCCAGGACTTCTCAAATATTATTGCCAATGGTTCTGAAATTACTTCCGCCAATTCTTTTAATATCCTTGGGTGTAATTCATCTGGCCCCGGAGACTTAAATTCATTTAATGTTTCCAGGTGTTCCTGTACCAGCTCTCTACCTATTCTATGTTGTAATTCCCATCCTACCTCATCTAGTCTTTGTCCCAGTGGAGTAATGCAGCTTACGGTCTTTCTGTCTTAACACTGCATTTAGTAATGGTTTTCATTGACTATTTTAAGCTGGAGTAAAAAGAATAAATTGGATATCTTTTTGATAATGCTTTTCTATGCAGAATCAGAGCTTTGTGTTTTTATGCCTAGTGTTCTTGGGGCTTACAATTTTGCCTACCCCTTGTCAGAGTTATGTAAAACTACTGTGAAAAGGTCATTCACAATAACCTGGGCATCCCGGTTTATTTCATCCAATTCATTTAACAAATATGGAAACAGGGGAATGATCAGTGGTAGGTGATACTAGAACTGATAAATGACTGGGGTCAATTCACGCTGGAATGATGCTGGACATAGTCTTTCCCAATAAACAGGATGCAGGATCTAGTGGTATGAAGGTTTCCTTAGATTTATCCATAATAGCAAATATTTATTTTGCTAAGAATAAATGCAAAGCACTACCAATTAAAAATTGAACCTTGGGTGCTGTTTTAAGCAAATCATAGATCATTTGAGTGAGAAAACTGGGCAAATCCCCAAGAAAAATAAATGGCCTCTCTTACCACAAAAAAATAAAATTCATAGAACTGCCCATTGGATTTCTTATCAACCTGAAATTTCAAGGTCCCATGATACACAATGCCCATATTTAGCTTCCTCTGGCAACTGGCATACCTTCAAAGTCCTTTGTGATGATGTTTGAACCCCCTTAATGTCTTGAGACCATGTTATCTGAAAGAGTGCTTTTTTCTATTAAGTTCTGCAGAGGGACCTTGCCATACATTCCACCAGTTACAAAAACAAACATACTTGTTCACCTCTTCATATCTCTGTATCCTCTACTATTTGATCTTCAGCTTCTACTTAAGGCTTTAGATCACCAATTATATGAATTTCTCTTGAATCAAGACTTCAGTTTTCAAATAACTAGCCTCACTGGACTTTGACAAAAGGCTTTCTCTTTATCAATGAAGCAATGATATATATCCATATTCATGATTTGTCATTTCCCCATGACTGTATCAAAAATGTATGGCTCCTGCTCTTCTCAGCACATCTTGCATATTATCTTAAAGAACATCTTAATGAAATGGCTTAGAATCATAGAATCATAGAATCACAGAGTTGGAAGAGACCTCAAGGGCCATCCAGTCCAACCCCCTGCCATGCAGGAACCCCCATCAAAGTACTCTCGACAGATGGCAATCCAGCCTCTACTTAAAAACCTCCAAGGAAGGAGACTCCATCGCCCTCCATGGCAGCATATTCCACTGCTGAGTTCCAACCATCAAGTTCTTCCTGGTGTTCAAATGGAATCTTTTCCCCCCTCTAGTTTGAAACCATTGCTCTTAGTCCTAGTCTCTAAAGCCATGGAAAACAAATCTGTCCCCTCTTCTATTTGACATCCTTTCAAATATTTAAACATGGCTATCATATTTCCTCTTACTTCTAACACTTTTTTGAGACACTACAAAACCTGTGTTTTCCTTTTAGTGCAATATAATAAAGACTTGATATGGAAACAAAATTAAAAACAAAACAAAATTCATTCAAAATCACAAATGCACTGATTGGTATTTGTCAAAGGCAGTGATTTCTGATGAATACAATTTTAAGCAATTTTTATTCACTGATTCCTCAACCCTTTTTTTGGCTCTTTAGGGCTCCTTTCCAATCTGCAGCCTCTATCACTTTCATGTGGGCGTGCATAATTCAGATGTCAGAAATTCAAACTTCACCAAACTTGAATGGGAGAGTCAGGGGAAGACTCTCTAAGATTTTGGTGTCTCTTGGTGCCTGGGGGCATTATTTGCCTTTCTTTAGCTATTTTATAGTTTGTATTTCAGTATTTCCTATCTTTTATCAACAATTAGTATGCCAAATGTTGTAGTTCAATTACGTTCAAACATTATTGAGTATGCTTGCCACTAATGTCAAGTACCAGAGAATTATTAGTAGTAGTTACTGTCCTTTTCTGAACATGCCTGCAACTTTTTTGAAAATTTTGTTCATTTTGAAGGACTTGTGGGTGTTCTTTAAATTTTCTTTGCACATTGTTTGGGCTAACAAGTTTTGTTTAGGAAGGTCATTTGTAATTCCTTGGTATTTGATGCTACCTTTATTTTTTCCATTTCCATTTCTCTTCTATTAAATTTTAACATTTCTTCTGCCATTTATGTCTTTTTCATTTCTACTTTGGAGCAGCTAGCATTTGAATCTAAGGCATTTCTGTGTGTGATGTTATTATTGCTTATTCATTCCTGGAAGAAAGAGTTGGGTACAGGTGATGGGGTTAACTGGAACCACACTTGATTCATTCTTACTTTCATCCTTCCTCATCCTGCAGAAGGGTCTGAAAGTAGTGTGGATCCCTGCAGCAGGTACACAGAGTACATCTTATCCTTTCCCTGCCCCTAAAGGACAAGTCTCAAGAGCTATCCCCTTAACAGCTTGTACTATGCCAGCTAAATCTCCCCACCAACCCACTACTAACCCCATGAACTTGTGTCGGCAGCTTCCAGGATGGGCCACCATGCACCTCCCATCCCAGCAAGCAGAGCTCTGTATCTTATTTGTTGCAATGCTGGGTGCAATGGCATCCTGTGTGCTCCTTGAGAACTCACCACCAGTACTCACTTCCCAGTCCACACTCCTTGCCATGGTAAAGGCTACCTTATGTTAAGCCCTCTACTAGCTGTTAGATGCGAGGTAATCAGCTCAGTCAGCCTTCCTCTCTGTCACTGGTGTTGATGTTATAAACAGTTTGATACAGGATGAAATGGCAGAGATGGGTTGCATTACTGAAACCTGGGTGAGTTCAGAGGGTGGTGCTGCCCTCTCTTCAATGTGCCCACCCAGCTATTCCATCCAACATCAGGGCAGACAGGAGGTATGGGGTGAGGGTGGGGTAGCCATTGTATACAAAGACACTCTCAGCATTGGCAGTTCCAGGTCTTGAGGTCCTCCACATGATGGTTGGGGCTGATTTGGTTAAAAACTGTAAATAAAGATTCATTCATTCATGATGGTTGGGGCCAGGGATGGTACTGGGATTCTGTACGTTTACTGTGCTCCCCATGACCCAGTGTTCTCCTTCCTGAAGATGGCTACCTTTGTCTCTGTGTTGTTGTTGAAGTCTCACAAGGTTTTGGTTCTGGGGCACTTCAACATCCACACAGAGGCTCAGGTTTCTGGCCCAGCTCTTGAGTTTTTGGAAACCATGACTTCCTTCGACATTTCCCAATTTGTCAATGACCCTACCCATGTGGCAGGACACACATTAGACCTGGTTTTTGCTAATGCACAGAGGGAGAGTGGCCCGATGGTGACCAACCTTGGATTGATCCCCTTGCCATGGTAGGCCCACTACCTAATCAAATGCAGCCTCACAATGGTACCCCTTCCCCGCAGGGAGCTTGGCCTCATTAAGATGGTCCACCCCTGTAGACTACTGGATCCAATGGCTTTCCAGGATGCCATGCAGTGGTTATCCACTGAACTGGTTGGCGCTCCTGTCGAAACTGGTGGAGAGCTGGTCTATGGTGGCCACCAGGGCAGCTGACATAATTGTATTCAAACACCCCTCCATCGCGGGATCCACCCAGCTGCTTGCTTTAACCAGGACTTGCGGGCTCTGAAGCAAAACTGGAGAAATCTGCAGACAGGCCCCAACTGAAACTAATCTAGCAGCTATCGAGATCACGTCTTCTATTCATTTAGCTAGGATGAAGGGCACAAAAACAGCATACTTCACTACCTGGTTAAATGAAGCCCAAAATCATCAGGTGAAATTGTTCTGTATTGTATACAATCTGTCTGGTGTTGGTCACAGTGATAGGCCTCCCCTTAGCATTTCCTATGACCAATTTGTGGGATTTTAAAAATCTAAAGTGGAGGCCATCTGCCGGGACCTAGACCACCATATGCAAACAGATCAAGCCGAGATATCCAGCGCATCACCTTCCATGGAATCTTTCTCCAGCTATCAGCCAGTGACGTTGAATAAGGCTGACAGAACCCTTCTTGCTGTCGGGCCACCACCTCCTCCTTCGATCCTTGCCCAGACTGGATAATAAAAGCAGCCAGGACAAGTACTACTGAATGGGCTTTAGCAATAATTAATGGTTCTCTCCGGCTGGGCAGAGTTCCCCCTGCCCTCAATTAGGCACTCATTAGGCCCATTCGAAAAACCCTTAATGTGGTAGCAGATCAAATTGACAACTATACGCCTGTTGCCAATATTGCTTTTATGAGCAAGGTCTTGGACAGTGTAGTGGTGGATCAGCTTCAGAGTCTTCTCTGATTAGTTTTGTTCATTTACTATTTTATGATGTATAATGTATTTAATTCTATCTTGTTTATGTTGTAAACTACCCAAGGTAGCTTCCTGCTAGATGGCCACAGTATATAAATCAAATAAATAAACAAATACAAGATGTTCTTCACTAGGGAAGTGAGTGCATGTATGGAAGGAAGGCTACTGCCCACTCAGGCACATATCCCAGAGCCATCACTATTTGTAATGAAGGGTTCCAAAGTGCCTGCTCTACTCTAAACCTTGGATGTTGCTCTTAAAAACAAAAGCCTTTTAAGTGGGCTACCACTTTTATGCGTCAACAAAGGGCCAATCCCACAGTGCATGTGGTTACAGTCATGACTGACTCTTTGTGACTCCATGTCAGTATTCCTGCCTCCATGGAGGCAGGAATACTGGAGTGGTTTGCCAGTTCCTACTCCAGGCGCCTACAGCACCTGGTATTCCCTGGTGGTCTCCCATCCAAGTACTAACCAGGGCCGACCCTGCTTAGCTTCCAAAATCAGGTGCGACCGGATGTGCTTAGGGCATCTATATAAATGTATAAATATTTGCCCCATTTCTGTTCTTATGCATGAATAAGTGGACTTTATGAAAGCTCACATAAAAATATGTCTTTAAGGTGCCACAATGGTTTTGACTTCATATTTTAGTTTATATTTGGTTTTCCTTGATTTTCCACAAGGAAATTCACTCTTTGATTGCTTGGAAAGACTGGCAAATTTTGGCCCTTGGGGAAAGCAGGATTTGGATGAACAATGCCCTTCTTGTCTGCTTTTTTCAGGCTAAAAACAATTTACTCCAGTACTACCTATGAGCATTCAAGTAAGAAAATTCACTTTTTGCTGGTATATCATTTGAAAGGCTTCTTACATTGCTAGTCAAACATTACTGAAATAAATCACTTACAGACCAATCTAGCTTTCATTATGATACTTGTGATGTCATAGAAACATAATGGGGTCCAGAGGGTTCAGTACAACCTATATTCTTTCAGATTTGAACAAGATTAGCCCTTCTAATGATTATTATCAAGAATGGGATAGGCAGAAAGAGATCATTCCTGAATGGGATAGTAAGAACATCTTTAGATGTCTGGAAGCTTGTGTGCATGTCTGTGTCATCTGGAACTTGAAGCTACAAATCATTTGATGCTTTCACAAGGATTATGAAATGTAGACTGAGTGAAACCCTACACAGGTGTTCACCTGTACATGAGAGATAAAACTGTGCTCTCAGCTTCCCCAGGCATGATTAGAATCCTCCACTTGGTTAACCAAGCAATAATGCTTTTTAGAAGAGATAGGATGCCTGCAGACATTGCAGCAGGCCTTGTGTATGCATTCCTGTGCGCTACAGAGATTTACCCTTCCTTTATGCAGACCATTGCCTGCATAGATCTGGAGGGCTTCTGAAACCCAGTTGGAGAATCCAGATCTACAATTACAGGCAATCACATAAAGCATTCTTATGTTCTAGCTTGGCTGTGTGAAAATTAGCAGTTGCTTAGTGATGCCTGATGACTGCACCCTGCATGTGAGAACTTTTGGAAGAATTCCACTTCTGAGAAATAATCCTGAAACCCCTCAGTGTACTGTCAGCTCCACTGCTTATGCTAACAATAGTGAAAAAGAAAAGCTGTTTACAACTGGATTTTCTGATTTCTTTCAAAATAAAACACTATAAATGTGCTCCATCACTCAGGACAGAGTCCTGACAGGTCTATAGATGCTATTTATTTCAAGCGTTTGCCAATATCATTTGTCCTGGTCTATGACACCATGATTTGCCTGCTATATTAACTCCTTGAATGTCATCTCCAAGGGTACACTGTTTTCAAAATGAATGAGCTCTTGAATTTGTAAGCTCTTTAATATACATTTAAATTGTAGATCAGAACGGGCTTTTCACTGGCTGGGTAAAGATATAATTCTAGTTTTTCCCCTCTTGAAAGCAAATTATTCTTTGACAATAGGTTAAAAATGATGTAAAACTTCAGCATATGTATAATGCAGTGCTGTTAGCTTTAACCATTTTGACCTGTAGGTAAATTGGCTGAAGCTCTAGTTGACTATTAAGAGGTTCAGTCTTAATTTTGAAGGGGCATTTTTAAACTGGTGAATACAGGAGCTAAGTGCAAAATTGTTTGAGTTTTAGATTATTAGTAGACATGGGCATGACTCGGCAAAATTGTCGTTTCCATTTTCGGTTATCATTTCCGTTATGTAATGGAAACGGTAATGATAATTAAGCTATCGAACTCAAACCGAAAAAAGAAAAATTTGGTCGGGTTTTTCGTTTCCGTTTGTGGCATTGCGGCGATCGCGCGATTGCGAAGCACAGAAAAAGTTTTAAAAGATTTTTTTTAAAAAAACCCCGACTCCCGACCAAAAAAGCAGGCGAAAATATGCCTGCCTGAGGCTTTGCCACCTACCAGAGGGGTGGTTTCTGGGGGGTCCCCGGCCTTTCCCCCCCTCTTCTCCTGTCCTGGGCTGCTTGCACCAGGCGGGGGGGGGGTCAAAAAACACACCAAATCACCACAGAAACATGTGAAATTTATTTATTTTAAATGCCTGAATTTTTATAGTAGCAGCAGTGGGTTTTTTATAGCCCTTTTGGGCTGGGCATGGGATGGGACCATGCAAATTGTTTGAACCATTCCACCAATGGCATTGCCAGGTTTTTGACTGACACTTCTGGATGTCTCGGAGGGCATAAAAAGCCGAGGCACCTTCCAGAAATCGCAGTCAGGTGTATGGATGTGGTTGAGGGAGGAGGGCTGGCTGCTGGTGCTGGTGTGATCCAGTCGAGATAGAGGAGGGAGGCTGGAGGCTTTAGGATTTAAGTTAGGCAGGCAGAGAGGGAATTGAAATTAGAAAATAATTTCTTTGATTCCCTGCAGCTTTGTCTGCTGAAGGGAATAGCAGTTTATTCTTTATTTCTTCTCTGGCAGTTTGAGGATTTTTTTCTGATATTGGATAAAGGGGGAGGTTCGACTGGGAGTGGGAGTTGTGGATTTATTTTAAAAATATTTTAAAAATATATTATATACTACCATTTATTTTCTATTTTCCCAACTTCAATTTGCTTGCACACACACATTTGGGGTGCAAGCCAAGAACAGAACCTCTATCCTAAGTGATATCCTAACTGCCCACTCGCCCGTCCGCCCGCGTTGCCACCTGCTTGAGCCCACGCCGCCGCCCGCCCACTCGCCCGTCCGTGGCTGCCGCCCACCCATGCCCCCCTGCCACCGCTGCCCAACCACACCTCCCCCCGCCACCCGCCCCCTCCCCACCCACCGCCTAGGGCGCAAAAACACCTAGTGCTGGCCCTGATTGCGGGACGCCCCTATGCTCTGGGAAGTCAAATCGCGCTAAATCGCGGTGGAAACGCCAAACGACAAATGAAACGACAAATTTTTGAAAAATTTTGCGACAAACGGAAACTACCCAAAACGGACCCGTTCCGACAAACGAAAACTCGAAATGTCATTTTTTCTGGTCGTGCCCATGTCTAATTATTAGATATATCATTTAATAGATCATTTAAAAGATAATAGGACAAGAAACAGGAAGCTGCCCAAAAAATGACCACACAATTTTGAGCTCTCTTTACTATATTACATCAAGTAGTAATGAAAACATGTGCCATCACATTAATGGTTTTTTGCTGCTGTTGCTAGTGATACATTTCTATTAATATGCATATCAGTGAAAGGAAGGAGAATTAAATATGGGGTGGGAGTCCATGCTTTTTATCACATCTTGTTTTCCTCTAGTATTGAATGACATGTTTTAGTAAGCTGCCTCACAATCCCTTTAACAGCATGAAGGGACATATAAACTAAGCCTTCAGTGACATGAAAATGTGTTTACATTAAAATAATTAATGGCCTTGTTAAAGTCCTATGGCTGAAAATCCTTAATAGACTTGATAGCCTTATTTGAAAGAAAAACATGCTTCTGACAAAACTGATGAGCTGATGAGCAATAGTTTTGTGAAGTGCGTGAAAGCTTGTCTCTTTCAGAGTGCCTTTAATACTCTCCACATCTGCTTCACATCTGCAGTTTCTCCTCCTGGAATTTAACTGAAGCCCTCCTTGTTCCCAGACATAGTTTTATTAGCAACAATGCCAGCAGGAACTCTCAAAAAATAATAACTGGCACACACGTCATTTCAGCCTGCTCATCTTCAACCTAATAATCCACAGCATAAGCTCCACTTCATGAGACCAGTGACACAGCCTCCAATCCATTTACCTTCTACCCATGAACCAATAGTTACTACTGCCCTGTTGACCTTACATGGACTGTTGCTTCACTTTTCTTTTATATTAACTATATACATTGAGAAAGACACTGAGGAAGAAGTCATTTCACTAACTCAGGAGTAGATGAATGGAGGAATGTGGCTCAAAGAAGTATAAGGGCAAGGTTTCACTCAGAAAGTCTGAAATTACAGAATCAATTTGAGGCTCTCACACCTGATGAGAAATGCACAGAGGAACAACTGGTTCCACCTGAGGATCTCTCCTGCATCACACTTGATGAGATACAGGAAGACAAACAACAGGAACAAACTGAAGACCTCTCCCTTAATATAGTTGATGAGGTGCATGTAAATGAACAGATTGCAGGAGAGAGGTTCCTTGTACTAGGTGATTCAATTATTAGAAATAGAGAGAGATGGATTTGTGATGCACATGATAACCATATGGTGACTTGCCTGTCAGGTGCAAGGGGTGCAGACATCATGAGAAATCTAGATAGTTTGTTAGAGGGAACTGGGAAGGAGCCAGTGGTCATGGTACACATTGGTACCAACAAGTAACAATTTCAGAAGTTCTGCCTGTTCCTCATGCAGGACCTACCAGGCAGTCAGAGCTCAGAAGACTCAATGCATAGATGAGGCGATGGTGTCAAGAGGAGGGCTTCAGATTTGTCAGGAACTCGAGAAAAATTTGGGACAAACTAAATCTGCTTAGGAGGGATGGGTTGCTCTTGAACCATGATGGGACCAAATTGTTGGCACTCAATATCAAAAAGGCTACAGAGCAGCTTTTAAACTGATAATGGGGAAAGCCAACAGGAGCTTGGTAGAGATGGGCATGAAATTTTTTTTGTTTCATTTTTCATTTTTCGTTTCATTCCCCAATGAAACAAAAAAAGAAATGGCCCATCAAAGAAAAACAAAATGAAACAAAATGGAAATTTTGGCTTAGTTCCTTTCATTTTTCATTTTTCTATAGGGATGCATTGAAAGCCCACAGCCCCCCCCCCCAATTTGCCCGATTGGGTGGAGGAAAGCATTAAAAAACCCCATTGGCTGGCCTCCTGTGTGCCAGCTGGCCAGCGGGAGAAAAAACCACTGATTGGCCTTCTGCACACCAAGTGGTCGGAGGGAGAAAAAAACCCTGCCGACCAGCCTCCCTGGGGTCTCCTGGGTGCCAGCTAATCAGCAGAAGAAAAACAATGAACCTTGCCGACTGGCTTCCCTTGTGCCAGCTGGTTGGTGATATAAAAATAAAAATGTCTATCCGCCTCCTGTGTGCCAGCTGATCGGCGGGATAAAAATAAAATAAAAATAAAAACACTGACTAGCCTTCCGCGCACGAACTGGTTGTCAGGAGGAAAAATACCAAACAAACAAAAACAAAAACAAAAACAACTGGCCTCCCGGGGCATCCGAAGTGCCTGCTGGTTGGCAGGAGAAAAAAATACATCATAATAATAAAAGCTGACCAATCTCCCACATGCCAGCTGGTCAGTGGGAGAAAAAAAACAACCAAACCAAAAAAAGCCAACTGGCCTCCCTGGGGCTTCCCATGGTGGGAAAAAATAAATAAATAAATAAAACTGCTAACCAACAGGCCAGCCCCAACAATGTAAAAAAGAAAAAAAAGAAATGAAATACGAATCAAAATTTTTAAAAATGTTATATAATAAATCAAACAAAATGGGGGGGGGGGTTGAACCAAAATGAAACAAAATGCCATTTTGGCGTTTCATGCCCATCTTTAGAGCTGGGCAGCTTCCAGGTCGGGAAAGTGTCTACTTGAGTAGTGAAGAGGATGCAAAAATTATTGAGCAGAGTGAGGAGCTAGTCACCAGCACTCTAGCAGAAGGATGCAAGAGGCAGTACTGGTCTCAAAAGACTGCATCAAAAAAAATCGATAAATGCTTGTTTGCAAATGTCAGAAGCCTCCAGAACAAAATAGGAAAGCTGGAATATTTAGCAATATATAAAAATATTGAGAATATTAGCATCACTGGAACATGGTGGATGGATGATAACCAATGGGATACAGTTATCTCAGGCTACAAACTGTAGAGGAAGGACAGGAAGGGGCAAACAGGAGGTGGTGTAGCCTCATATGTCAAACAAGGGATAGAATCATATGAATTGGAATATCTAGGTGATTTGGAGTCACCATTAGAAACTCTGTAGGTAAGAGTGTCACAAAGATGGTCTAACAGTAGGCATATGGTATCATTTTATAAGACGAGGAAGATAATTTGTATTTTTCTAAAGCTCAGTTTGATTATGCAGCCTTTCACAGTGTATGTGTGTAGGGGGAGGATCCAGTAATCTTCAATTGAGGGGGTCACATTCGAGTACGGTTGGATATCAGAATTATACGTAGAGAACCTATTGAAATGTCTCAAGTGCAATTTGTGATATTCAAAGGATTGAACATCCTTCAAAGGATACATCTCTATTAAAATAAAATAAACAAATCAAAACTATTTAGCAAGGAAAGAACCAAGCAGATTAAAGAAAGAGAAAAGGGAAACTGGAGATGAAGCTTAAAATGCCTGATAGGGCTCTGTTGTGAAAGGAGTGAAGTGGATATTAGGTAAATTGAATGTTATGAAATGGGGAAACAGCAGAACCACTCCTCAACAGGCTGGCTTTAGACATGTGAGGAATTGTACAGTACAAGTACTAGATTCAACATAAATAGAGAAGGGCACAAAACAAACTTTTAGTTCATTTTGTTATTCGTTATTCATTTCGTTACCTAACAAAATGAATAACAAACCCCAGAGTGGATTTAGAATGAAATGAACCAAACAAAAAAAATTGGTTCGATTCGGTTTGGTTCGTTAAAGTTGGCAATATCTCCTACTTGGTGCTGGTCTTCGGTCTTCCTGGCTGCAGGAAAAAGCCAACTGGCCCGTGCTACAGCTGTAGCGTGGATGGCCGGTCCCAGCGGGTCCAGCTGGGGGACGTGTTGTCGGCTCCTTGGATGCTCCCTTGTGGGGTGCCCCAGGGGTCGGCAATCTCCCCCATGCTATTTAACATCTATATGAGGCCGCTGGATGAGGTCATCAGGAGATTTAGAGTTCGCTGTCACCAGTACATTGATGATACACAGCCTTTTCTACCTCTGCAGTGGAGGCAGTATGCTCCCTTGATCTGTGCCTGGAGGCAGTCTTGGAATGTACCAGGACCAACAGGCTGAAACTGAACCCTGAGAAGACCGAGGTTCTGTTCTTCGGGGCATCCTTGTCCAGGTACAATGGCCCCCTCCCTAGTCTGGGGGGAGTCTCCCTCCAGCCTACGGACAGGGCCAGGGATCTGGGCGTGGTCTTTGACTCAGCCCTTTCCCTGGAGGCTCAGATGATGGCTGTTTCTAAGGCCGCTTTCTTCCATCTCCGCAGGATCACCCAGATCTGCCCGTACCTCGATGGGTCCTCCCTGAGGACAGTTGTGCAGGCCCTCGTGATTTTGAGGATTGATTACTGCAATGCACTTTACGTGGGTTTGCCCTTGACCTTGTCCGGAGACTCCCAACGGGCGCAGAATGCGGTGGCCAGACTGGTGGTGGGTGCTCATAGATACGATCACACCACCCCAGTTCTGACATGCCTGCATTGGTTGCCCGTGGCTCTCTGGATAAATTTCAAGGTCCTGATTTTGGTTTTCAAAACCCTCCATGGCTTGGGTCCTGAATACCTGTCAGAGTATATCTCCCAGAGGTCAACTGAGGCCAAACCCATTCGAATGTCGCTGGCGCGCTCACTCAGGGTGGCCACTCCTAGGGAGGCGCAGAGGTTGGTTACGTGAAACTGCGCCTTCTGTGTTGTGGGCCCCTCATTGTGGAACCATCTTCCGAGTGAGTTGTGCCTTTCACAGTCCCTGCCCGCCTTCAAAAAGGCTTTGAAAACCATGGTTTTTAGGGAGGCATATGGTGACCTTTAATTCAAGTTATTTAATTTTGATCTTACCTTCTTCCCCCCTCTTTTTCCTCTCCCGCCCCCTGTTGCATCTTGCCGAGGGCTCTCTCCCTCTTTTTTCTTTTTTCTTTTTTTGCTCATATTGTTGTTGTTTTTAACTCTTTGTAAACGGCCCAGAGTTCCTGTTGGAAGATGGGCGGTATAGAAATGAAACAAATAAATAATACATAAACAATAAATAAAATAAAATAAAGGAGCACCAGCCTGGCCCCAGGGGTGGCCGGGTCGGCACTCTAAAATAAAGAAAAGAAATTAAAAATAAAACCAGCACCGACCAGGCCCCAGGGGCCGCACATAATAATAATAAAGGAGCACTGACCCAGCCCCATGGGTGGCTGTGAAGGCACCCTCAAATAAAGAAAAATATTAAAAAATAAAACCAGCACTAAGTGGGCCCCAGAGGTCATCCAGTCACGCTTGAAGAAAACACAAAACAAAACAAAACAAAACAAAGGCCCTGCACTACAGCTGTAGTGCAGGAAGGAACCAGGAGGTAAAAAA
This sequence comes from Phrynocephalus guinanensis, assembly GCA_037367245.1. Lineage (NCBI taxonomy): Eukaryota > Metazoa > Chordata > Lepidosauria > Squamata > Agamidae > Phrynocephalus > Phrynocephalus guinanensis. The sequence goes on along the minus strand of CM074742.1, from coordinate 3,268,200 downwards.
TAAAATAAAATAAAAAGGAGTGCCAACCAGGGCCCAGGGGTGGCTAGGCCGGTGCTCTAAAATAAATAAAAAATAAAAAGTAGCGCCCACCTGGCCCCAGGGGCTGCATGGTGGGGACTTGAAAAAAAGGCAAAGAGAAAAGAGGTGCTGGCCCCATGCCCACGCCTCAAACAGTGGGCAAAAAAACCACACCAATCTGGCGCATGAGCCTGGTACTGGCCCGTGAGCCTTGGCCCTGGCCTGCGAGCTTCAGACCTGGACCGCGGGCCATGGAACCATCCTAGACCGGCAAAACAAACAAAGAAACAAAAAGCCAACCGGCCCGCGCTACAGCTATAGCATGGGCCACGTGGTTGGTGGTAAACAAAAAACAAAACAATAAACAAAAAATTAAAAAATAAAAATAAATTTTATAAAAAGGAGTGCCGACCTGGCCCCAGGGGTGGCTGGTGTAGCATCCTAAATAAAGAAAAAAAATATAAAAAACAAAACGAGCACTGACCGGGCCCCAGGGGCCGTGCAGTCGGTACTTGAAAAAATACAATAAGCAAATTTTTTAAAAAGGAGCTCCGCCCCAGCCCCAGGGGTGGCCGGGTCAGTGCTCTAAAATAAAGGAAAAATTATTAAAAAATGAAAGATGCGCCCACCTGTCCCCAGGGGCCGTGCTGTGGGCGCTTGGGGGGGGGGGAAGGTGCTGGCCCCAAGTCAGCACCTCCAAAAGCTCCTGCCGCAGGGGCCAGGATCCGCTGCTGCCACTGCCACCACTGAGCCACCTCTGCCAGCGGTAAGAACCCGAACCAGTTCAGATTGGCTCCGGTTTGTACGATTTTTTTTAAAAAATTGTACGAACCCAAACCCGAACCGAACCAAGGGTGGGCCCGAACCAGACGAACCCAAACCATGGGTTTTTCTTATTCATGCCCACCTTTAAACATAACAGAGTATCTGGCGGAGCGTATCTCCCTGAGGGCATCTGGATCCAGACCCACGAGATCGTCGCAGGGGCGCTCGCTGAGAGTGGCCACACCCAGAGAGGCGCGGAAAATGCGCACACGCAACCGCGCCTTCTCTGTGGTGGGGCCTTCCCTCTGGAACCATCTTCCCAGCGAGCTGCGCCTGCTGGAGTCCCTGCCTGCCTTTAAGAGAGCTCTGAAGACCTTCCTCTTTAAAGAGGCCTTTGGTGACCTTATCAGTTAGTTCCTTTTCTTTTTCCTTTCATTTACCCCTTATTTCCTTCACTCTCTCCACTGCTGCCATCTTACCCTCCACTGTTTTCTGTTCGGAGGGTTTTTTGTTTGTTTGTTTTTTCTCTCTTATTTTTATGCTTTTTAACATTGTTAGCCGCCCAGAGTTCGCGGGGAAGATGGGCGGGATATAAGTTTATAAATAAAATAAATAAATAAATAAATATAACATATTGATGATAGCTTTTAATGGAGGAAGATCACAGTGATACGTTTCATTGAACTCTTGGCTGTTAATCATGCTTGATAAAAGTACAGATAAAAGTACTTAATAAAAGTAAAATTACAAAAATTATAAAGTATAACCAAAACCTATAACATCAGTGTCTTTGGGCCTCTTCACACGACCCCTAAGATCCGTTGGCCACTTAAATTCGGACCAGAGATCTTAGGGGTTTGTCGCCGTTCCTGCGTTCCCACCCCCTCCGCACTCCTGGCTCCTGGCTGCGTGAGGGGAGGGATAAAAAAGGGAAGAAAAGAATGCCGCTCATCTCCGTTCTGCCGTCTCGCTTTGCTCCCGGCACTGCATTCAGATCTCTTAAAGGGACGGGGGGCAAAAAAAGAACAAACAAAAGCAAGGAGAGCCCGGCAGTCACTACTGTTATATCCGCATCAGGAATTTTCACCTCCAGAGAGAAGGTACCTGAAAAGTGCGCTGGGACGCGCTTAGGTGGGCGTGGTCGCACTTAATTATCTGTAAACTCCGGAGCTGGTGGGGAAATAATTTTAAGCTCCGGAGCTGGGAGCCATTTGCCGAACCAGTTCAGATTGGCTCCGGTTTGTACGATTTTTTTTTTTAAAATTGTACGAACCCAAACCCGAACCGAACCAAGGGTGGGACAGCACAGCCAATGAAACACTCAAAGACAAAGCAGTGTATTGACTCCCATTTTGCTTAACACCTACATCAATAATCAATGATCAACAATTTCCTCTAGGCACTAAAATTATTGTATTCTTGACAGCTTTCACAGCCAGGATCTGATAGTTGTCATGTGTTTTTTTGGGCTGTTTGGCTGTGTTCTGGAATCCCCCCCCCCCGACATTTCACCAGACTCTGTGGTTGGCATCTTCAGAGGGCAAGGAGCTCAGGGAACTAGGACCAAACAGAACACAACGAAACAGCCCAAAAAACTCAACAACTATCATTAAAATTATTATTTATGCTGACACTCTTGTACTTGCTGCTTAGCTGGACAGGTTTGGTATGATAGAATACATCTTAACAAAAGTACAAGAGGATCTCCACATCTCTGGGATCAGTACCTATACTTATTTTTTCCACTGCCTGAATAAAAATAAAAATAAAAAATACATGTTCTCATGGAATAGCCATTAGATGGAACCAGATATTATGCTAAATACAGGTGGCTTAAGGAAATGCACTTGTGCCCTGAAATCTCAGAGGTAAAGAGCTTCCATAAAATAGAAAATCCTCATTTGTCGGTGGGAGGCAGCAGTCACTGATTTCAGGGAAGTCTCCATTGTAAATCTGAGAGCAGGAAATCAAGTCCTTGGGCAAGACTGGGCCAGGGCTCCCTCTCTCAACCATGCACAGACACCAAAGAAACTGGAAATAAATTATTCGCTTATCTGCTATTTCCAGCATCCATGGAAATAGGCAACAAGACTTGGAACTGATCCCCTGCAGATTCTGAGGCATTTTATTCTTCTGGATTTGTAAGTAAATAAATTGTACAAGTAAGCTTCTGTAAGTAAATATGTTTTTCCCATCTTCAGCAGTCAAGGTGGTCTACCAGATATCATCTTGTGCTCACTTCCATTCACAAAGAAATAACAAGCAGTCAGAAATCTCATAATCTTTGTTGTTTTTTCGTAAGATAACAACTTATACTTTGTAATTTTGTAATCTAAAAATACTTTGAACATGCCTTTAAATTGTATATGAAATCCTTAGAGAGAAATGGCAAAATGTTCTCTTTTTGAAGGACTGGCACTTCATTACTCTCTTTATGATTCCTTCCATAATAGTTGTGAACCTTAGTTGACCTATTTATTGACCTAATCTCCAACACATCTTGGGGTAATTAGCATCTATTGGATTTAATTTCACCAGAGTTAAATACTATCTCCAAAAATGGTGATTTATCCTTATAGACATAATTTCAATAATCTGTTATACCATATATGCAGTATTTCTAAACCTTGATATGTAATTCTTTCCCCAAATCATATTCCCATAACATTTGAAGCAAGTCCTCTTGATCCTGTTTCCAATCGTATGTTACTGAGATTGCTTGAGAATTTTATTTAATGGAAAATACCAACAGGTAACATAATTGGATCAAGACTTACCATAAATGTGCTCCATGAGTGGAGTTTGATGGATAACCTAAAATGGAAAGATGAAATGGCAAAAAAATGGAAGTGAAAAAGCAAGATCGGTCTACTTCTTCTGATGAAGAGATTATTCCGAAGAAGAGATTCAAGGATCAAGCAGGAAAAGTTGATCGAACAGAAGAGATTGTTGAGGCCTAAATTTACTTGTTTGAAAAAAAAAACTTGTATACCACCTGATTAAATGTTAGACAATACTCTGTGTGGCGCACTAAAAAGAAACTATCAATTAAAAATAGGACCAAAAAATTGAATAATCAAGAACAAAAAATAAAGGGGAAAAACCAAATATTACTATATAGACTTAAAGAATACCAAGATAGTACCAAAATCTAGAAAAATATTTATTAAAGGTGTCTTCAAAGTTTCTAGCTTTGAAAGCGTCTTGAAAGTGTCTTTAAACAGCCTAGTTTTAAGCATCTTCCTATATTCGTTATAATAATATAACAATGCACAGAAATACAAAATTAACCAATTAAAAAGTTCATACATATAGTACGTACATATACAAAACAACTTAAACTATTCAATTAAATACTAGTGCCCCCCTCCACCAGGACCATTTGAAGACATTCTGCATTCATTTTATTTATGATACCCTATCCACCCTTCAAACTGTACTGATTCTTTCCAAGGTATATGCACCTTTCCTTTAACTATTACCTACTACATGAAACTCCACAAACATCTTTAAAATATTGTTGCTTATCAAAACCCCTAAAATCTTAATATCACATGTCAGTTTATCATTTATAGCTACAGTATATTCCATAATTCTTTATCTCAGTCATTTACTTGAAATTCATATATTAATTTCCAATTGTATAATGTTCCTGATGATACTAAATTTGTTATCAATTCATTTACTTTCCAATTCCATTGTTTCTTATCAAATACTGATAATAATGCTATTCTTGGATGAAGCTCTACAATTAAGTCCAGTACAGTATTTTATTAATTTATTTTAAAATATTTTAATTTCATTATTTGCTCATTTCCTTCTTCAGCTGTTTCCTGAACAATCCTTAACCAGTCCCTAACTGACCCTAACAAGACCCTATTCTGCTCTGATTCCACTGGCATTCCAACTGACATTTGCTTATATAATCTATAGCCCCACCTATAGGCTACTTGATTGGGAAAACAGATACCACTTTATCAATATTCATAGCCTAGCTTTTTATAAATACTCATAGCCTAGTTTTGCATTCTGTTGTACTCCTCTATTTCTTTTTCCACCATGAATTGTATATTTGGATTCATATTGTTGAGGTAGTTTAGAAATTCTTCCAGTTTATCTTTACTGTGGCTCCAAATTATAAATGTGTCATCCACGTATAGGAACCAGACTGTCGGTTCAATGGGTGCTGCATCCAAAGCTGGCTTTTTGAAATGTTCCAAGTAGAAGCTTGCTGTTACCAGGCTGAAGGGGCTCCCCATGGCAACTCCATCTGTCTGTTCATAGAAGTCATTCTCCCACTGGAAGTAGCTGGTCATTAGGCAATGTTGGAATAGGGCCTTAAGGCCTTCAAGGAAGATCTGCTGGAGGAGTCCTAAAGTGTCCCTCATTGTGCTGATCTTGTCTATGAAATCTCCTGAGTCCTTGATGTGGGATGAAGTCTGTCCAATGTGGGCCTGTAGGAGGGCAGCTAGTTCCCCCTACCCCCCAATTCAGGGCGGCCTGAGTGGGGTTGAGTCTTTGTGGGTTTTTGGGAATCCATATAATTTTGGTGACAGAGTTTCTGTTAGAAAATAATAATATCGATATTGTACAGCATTCCCCAAAAACCCTGACAGACTATAGCTTAGTCTTATAAAATATTGTCTTAGCAGAACTCAGTGCTCAGATACATTAGAAAACTCTTGCAGACATTTTTTTAGAAAAATAATTTATATATTTACATTTAACTCAGAAAGCTTTTCTTCAGCATAAAAAATATATCAGGAAAAAACACAGCAAATAACCTTACACAGGATCATTGACTGGCTTTGAGGAAAAGCCAGCAAACAGTGATTCTTCCTTGTTACATTTATACAGATTTCAAGCATTAACTACCTGCAGCTGCCCGTTGCTGCTGCAGCCTCAAAGTTTGTTCCTAAAACCTTTCACACCTGTGTGTGCTCTACCCACACACAAACTCTGTGTATCTACACTCCTCTGTGTAAAAGGTTTGTTTAATATTTCATTTATGTTTTTATATCTTTATAAAAACTTGACAGTTCCTGTCTTGCACATTCATGGAATGACATTGGGGTGGAGGAAAGAACTCCTGACCAGCATGTTTTCCCAGAATAAGGCCAAACAGCCCCCCCCCCAAAAAAAAAAACCCCACAACAGCTATCAGAATGAACAGTAGTTTTAGTTCTAAGTATATTCAAGAAGATCAAAGCAGTTTTGCAATAGGAAAACAAATAGCAGACAAATTTGACTAGGAGAGTATCAGATGAAATAAATAGTAATAAGAGCTAACTGGTGAAGGTAGGAAAATTCTATTTGACATTTTCAGAACATTTGATGGCATGGAATGATTATGATTACCAGTATTAATAAAAGTGATATAAAAATATTAGATTTTGGAGAGAAATTATATTCATATTTAAAATCTAATTAAATATTTAGGTATAAATATTCTAATGAATTTTTTAAAGCTAGAATTTTTAAAAAAAACTTTGATAATTTTAGGAAAATGTCTTCCATGGCTTGGTTTAGTAGAATAGTGATATGTAAAATAAAGATTCTAAAATATTAAAAATAATATTTTCATTTATGTTGCTGATAAAGATAATTGAAGAACCTTTAAAATATTTTCAAAGTATGATTAATCAATTTTGTAGTGGGAATTAAAATTAAGGAGTAATAAGAAGAGATTATATAAAGCTCAAAACACAGGAGAGTTGGGACTTCTTAATTTAGTGTCATACTATATAGCCAATGAATATGCTTGATATAATATCTCAGTCCAATAAATTAAATTAATATGGTTGAATATGGTGTCACAAGAATTGCATTGGAACTTAAGGAATATTTTTGTGCAATGTTAGGGTATTGTAAAAATGTTGGAAATTGAAAACTTTGTGCAAAACAATCTTGCCAACAAAACGAATAACGAAGCAACCCATCAAAGGACAACGAAATGAAATGAAATGGAAATTTCCGTTTTGTTTCATTTCATATTTTGTTCCCCCATCTCTTACCTTGTCGCCGCCATGCCAGCTTCCTCTCTGGAACTCTGGCAGCCACTGTGGGCCAGGAGGGGGAAAAAAGCCCCCCCATCGGGGACTTTTAATACATTAAAACATTAAAACATATTTTTTAAAAAATAAAAAATAAAAAATGTACCTCCAGACCTGGGCCAGCCGGTGCGGCCCACAGGCCAGCCAGTTTGACCTGCAGGTCAGGAGGAACAATAAAATAAATTAAGAAACCAGGCTCGGGGAAGCCAGCGCCTCTCAGCTGTGCGGAGAAAAGCCCCGGCATCAGGGACTTAAAAATAAAATAAATAAATAAATAAAATGAGCACCAACCTGGCCCCAGGGGCTGCATGGTCAGCACAATAAAATAAGAAAGAAAGAAAGAAAGAAAGAAAGAAAGAAAGAAAGAAAGAAAGAAAGAAAGAAAGAAAGAAAGAAAGAAAGAAAGAAAGAAAGAAAGAAAGTGCCGACCTGGCTCCAGGGGCTACGTGGTTGTACGGGGCTCTAAAATAAATAAAATAAAATAAAATAAAATAAAACAAGCACCAACCCAGCCCTAGGGGCTGCATGGTTGGTGCTCTAAAATAAAACAAAACAATAAAACGATAAAATGATAAAAGAAGCACTGACCCAGTCCCAGGGACTGCGTGGTTGGCAATCCAAAATAAATAAATAAATAAATAAATAAATAAATAAATAAATAAATAAAAACAAGCACCGACCCGGCCCCAGGGGCTGCATGGTTGGCACTCTAAAATAAAGAACAAATCAAAATATCAAATAAGGCTGACCCAGCCCCAGGGGCTGCATGGTTGCACTCTAAAATAAAAACAAACAAACAAACAAACAAACAAACAAACAAACAAACAAACAAACAAACAAAAATACAATAAATAAATAAATAAATAAATAAATAAATAAATAAATAAATAAATAAAACCCTGGGCCTCCAGAGGTGGCGGCAGGTAGTCCACCACCGCCAGGTGCGGCCTGGGCACCAGAGGTGGCAGTGAGGCCTCCCGCTGGCCGATGAGGCCTCCCACTGCCTGGCGCAGCTGCTGCTGGGCCTCCAAAGGTGGCAGCGATACGGTCCACTACTGCACAATGCAGCCATGGCTGCGGCTCCGAAGGCGGCAGTGAGGCCTCCCACCATCTGGCATCACCGCTGCCAGGCCTTCCGGGCCGTTGCCGCCCCGTCCCTACTGGGATCGTCATCGCTGCCACCGCCACTGGGATCACCTCCACCATCCAGGTAAGCCAAACTGGTTCGGCTCGGTTCGGGTTCATACGAATTTTTGTTTTAAAAATTCCTATGAACCAAACCAAACCGAACCAAGTGTGGGCCCAAAACAGAATGAACCGAACTATCGGTTTTCTGTTTTGTGCCCACCTCTACTTGTCAGTGTAAGAACTCTGTTGAAAACACTACTTGATTTATCAGAACAAAATCACATAGATATTCCAGTGCATTGTTGCTTGCATGGTTGTTAAAAAGATTCCAAAGACTTCACCAATTCCAATATAAAAGTGTCTTATTCTAGAAACAAAATGAGTGTATAGTTTAAAAAAGAAAATCTGAAAAACACACAGACAAACAAAATGAAATTTAGCTTTAAAAGTACACGAAAGCTCAAAATTTGCAGTCAATTCTAAAGATCCTTCAGGATTGTAGGGGAAAGTGGGAATCCAGAAGAGCTGGATGAGGCTGCTCCCTATATTTTATGATTTAAACCTGCCCGGATGTGAGGCATTGTGATTCTAATTGGTTAAATTCAATAAAGACTTTACTTCATTGGAATGGATTTCATTTCTCCATGCCTCTATCCTATACCATTATAGTAATGTACGGATGAGAGAGTAAAGCCACAGGAAGAGAGAGTCAAACAGTTCAACTAAATGAATTTTATGAACTCTTTGACTCTCCACTGTGCTTCCTGTGATAACAGCCACCCTATGCAGTCATGGACAAGCAGCATTGTCCCAGGATACCCCCAGAAGAAGAGAACAGTAAACAACTTATGGGTATTCTCTATCTTGAAAACTTTGGGAAAAATTGCCATAAGGTAGAATCAGTTCAATGGTGCAGAATGCATCCCTCCTTGGGCTGTCATCCAGCAATACTATACAAAACCAAGGCACAGTACTCTGTCTTTCCTCCCTAATTAAAATAAATTGCTAACCAAGACATTTCTAATCCCCCCCCAATTTCTGAACACTTTCTATGTTTTTCATACTTTAACTAATTGGTATTTCCTAGGGAGATAGCATCTTGCTTCCTATGTCTCACAGTATGGGAAAAAGGGACAGAAGATCCTATGTGATTTCCCATAATTTCAAAGAGAATTTTGTCTTTATTTTCCCCGAGAGCAAAATCCTACATGCAATTTAGCTTACCACTATTAATAAGAGATCTTGTCCTGCAAACAGATGCCATCAGCAAGAGTGGAGTTCACTAGTATAACTCTGCATGCTCCTCATTAACGTTTATGAATAACCTGGTTAGAATTCTGCATTGACAGTTAGAAGAAGCTGTTTTATAATTGCTATAAGAAACATAAGAAAAATCCCTTTTTCTTACCTCAAGATATTTCTTCATATATTCAAGAGTCAAGGGGAGATGAGAATATCTTACAGTTCTATTTCTCATAATTCCATCAGCATTTTTGTCCATCCTTATTCCATATTGGGTTGCCACACTTATTCTTTCTGAACAGAAATGTGTTTGTACACATTATACACAGTTTTGTACAGTCGTTCTGGTATATTCTGTTTGTTACACATTTGCCTACTTTTTGAAGCATGTTTAGAAATTTTTACTTGCATACAGTTTGAAGAAGATATGAATTTGAAAGAATACTGAGAATTGGGTCATAATGAAAGTCAATAGGTATTCATTAGGGGACTAATGCGTATAACAAACTAAATTTAAGGCATTTATGAATTTCAATGGTTGAGCAAAAGGCTCAGTGCCATTAATAGCATAGAGTGGCACATATATGGATTTGTCATGCTAAATCCAACAGTCACATTTCATGATTAGAAATGAGGTAAGAGAAAAAACGACCGAGTCTATGGCCAAACAGAAGAGTATGCACTGGACCTTAGAAATTAGCTTTCTGTGCCTCTCCTTCAGAGTGATGGATTAAATCACCAGGCTATTCTGTGGCTACAGTACTATTAACTTCAGGTCCAAGGAAGAGGAAGAGTGGGAGAGAGAGAAGGCCGGTCTCCCTGCATTACCATTTTAAAGAAGGAATAAAAGTGTCATGCCTTTTGCCCTTTTCAGGTCCCTCAGTCCACTCTTCAGGAAACCATAAGTGCTTTCACCTTTATGCCTGGAAACAAGGGGAAAATAAAATGAAAGTGTGCTGCTTATATACTGCCCCATAGCACTTAAAACCTTTTCTGGGCAGCTGCCTAATTATGCTGGCTACACATTCCCCTCCCCCCAGCAAGTGGGGTAATCAATTTGTTGACTTCAGAAGGATGAAGGGTTGAGTGAACCTTAGACCAGCTGCCTGGGATTGAACCCAAGTTGTGAGCAGAGTTTTGGCTGCAATACAGCAGTTTGACCTCTGTGCCATGAAGCTCATTTAAAACAAAGTATCCTGCTCTGCAGATGCCATCTACCTGACCAGAACCTTTACATAAGAACATAAGAAGAGCCCTGCTGGATCAGGCCAAAGGCCCATCTAGTCCAGCTTCCTGTATCTCACAGTCGCCCCACCAAATGCATCTGGGAGCACACGAGACTAGATATGTTTCCTGATACCATTCCTCTTTCTCCTGCTTGCATTGTTCCATCTTTGACCTAGTCTTGCTGTTCACATTACCCCCATTGCACAAATAGAGATGCCCGAATGGATTCAGTCAGTGTGTCTGCGACAGGGCACAGGACAGATTGGCCACTAACCTACATGCCCTCATTTGAGCACAAAGTGGTTCAGGAGTCTAAATCACAGTTCCAATATTCATTTTAACTTATTATCTTCATTTCCACTTGGAGCAGAATTTATTTTCTATCTTCCTTAAGTACTAATGAAAGGAACTGAATTTAAAGATGAAAAGTTCCTATACTACTGTAGGCCCTAGCTGAGGGGAATGAATTTTATGTTCAGAGCTTTGTATTATTTCCCTTATTTTAGGAGATCAAGCTTATCCATCCTGAAAGAAATCAACCCCGAATGTTCACTGGAAGAACATTCTGAGCTGAGGCTCCAGTACTTTGGGCACCTTTGAAGACAACTCAGCAAGCTGAGACTTCACATCAGTGGTTGGCATATATATGAGACAACTTGGGCTTTATTTTGTTCAGCAGTTACTCACCTTCAAATTGTCACCAACAATACAGTGTATTCCATTGTTTATGAATTTCACCCACCTCAAATCAATCAAAAAAGTATTATACTGAACAAGGTAAATAAAATGAACACTAAAACCCAATTAAAGCAACAGAGCACAACAACCCATTAAAAACCTGACCCAGACCACCAGTTATTAAGGGAAAGTCTGCCTAAATAAAAAGGTATATATCTGAATCTAGAAGGATAATAAAGGTGGGGCCAGCCTAGCTTCCCATGGAAGGAAGTTCTAGAATCTGGAAGCAGCAATACAGAACGCCGTCTCGTGTGTACTCACCAAATGCACCTGTGAAGGTGGTTGGACCAAAATAAAAGTCTCTCCTGATTATCTTAAAATGGCCAGGCAGGTTCATAGAGGGAGCTGTGTTCTTTTAGATAGCTTGGAGGCAAGCCAATTAGGGCTTTATAGTTTAAAACCAGAACTTTGAAGTGTGCCCAGAAACAAATTAACAGCCAGTGGAGGTGCTGTAACAGGGGGTTACATGATATCTGTAACAAGCCCCAGTTAAGAATCTGGCTGCTGCTAGTTGGGCCCTCTGACATTTCTGAACACTTTCCAAAGGCAACACCATGTAAAATGTTTTACAGTAATTGAATCAAGATGTAACTAGGACACATGTCACTGTGGTCAGAACAAACGTCTGAAGAAATGGATGTACCTGGCACACTAGATCTAACTGTAGAAAGGCACTCATGGGCATCCAAGCTCAAAGATGAATCCAGGAGTATCCCTAAACTGCACACTTACGTTTTCAGAGGGAGTGTAACCTCATCCAGCACAAATTTCAACCCTATTCCTTGATTTGAATTTCAACTGACCAGAAGCAGCACTGTCTTCTCTGTATTAAGTTTCATTTATTCACCCTCATCCAGTTCATTACTAACAACAGATTTAGAACTGAGACAGCTTTCTTGGATTTAGATGGAAAAAAGTAATGGAATTGGGTGTCAACAGCATACCCCCAACTCTGCCCAACATCTCCCAGCAGTTTCATGTGCATGTTAAATAGCGGGGGGGGGGGGCAAAACAGATCCCTGGGGAACACCGCAGGCCAGGATCTCAGACAGGAATCCTCAACACCTCCCTCAAGTCACATCCCAGAAAGAACATCATGGTTGATGGCATTGGAAGCCACTGAGGTCTAGCAGAACCAACAGGGACACACTTCCCCTGGTACAGGTTGCCCACCCAGCAGTCTCCATCCCATAACCAGGCCTGGAGCCAGATTGAAATGAATCTAAATAATGCATCAATTCCAGGAACTCCTGGAGCTGAGAACTCACAACTTGAGATGGGCTTTTCATTTCAGAAGTGGTCAGCATCTGAAATGAACCACAGGAGCCCAGCTGACATTAGGAACCAGAGGAAGGAACCAGTGCAAGGTAAGGGATTGGTTGATTGCATTCCTCTAGTTCCAAACACATCAGCTGGGCTCCCACAGTTTTCTTTGGAAGATGACCACTTCTGAAATGAAAAGCCCATCTCTAGTCACAACCCAGACTAGTACTTTACCCAAGAATAGGACATATGACGAGGTAAGGCGATATTGGAGAATGGTGCATGAGATTTTACAAAAAGAATGCTGAAGTGTACTATTCCATTCAAACCTAAAATATTTTTGTTAAATATCACCCCAGAAATTAAGGATGTTAAGTTGAAACACTTACTGATGCATATAACTGTAGCAATCTATATTTTATTTACTATATATTAGAAAACAGCGGAAATACCTGACTGGCAAGAACTTCTTGGAAAAATGTTTTGAAATGGCAGAGATCTTATACAAAAGCCAAAAAAAAAAAGAACTGGAGACCAATGTATGGCTTTTATGCAAAAGAAATCTGTAACTAAATTACTCCAACAGTAGATTAGGATTATAATCTGTTAGTATCAAAATAATGAAAATGATGTAAACAGAACATGCAATGCTTTCATTTTACCTATAGAAGCCCAGCCTAATACCCATAACCATTAGCCCCACTTAAGTGTAATTTTTTTAAAAAAGAAAGAAATTATTGATACATAATTTAATGTCACTAATTATTCACTATTCATGCTGCTTGTTTTTAAAATCTGGTAGAATTCAGTCCTTTAATGCAGTTTATATGTATTTTATATTGTCTTTCCAAAGTTTTATGTAGTAATATTGTATTCTGCTATGCCATACAAATTAAATATCTAACTTTGGGGTGGTGGTGGGGAGAGCCCCTGGCCAAAAGATGCCAATGCATTTCTGATGCAAAGTTGCAGTTGAACATGGAATTTTCTCATCTAAAGCTCAGTTTTATAGCCTTTATGCTGTATTAGCATTATCTATGCTAGTGAGGCAATTGGTTCATGGTATGGTACATATTGTGCATGCAGTTGGTTTAACACTGAAAGTAACATCTCTGGTTACAGTATGGGGAATAAATGTGAGGTGAAGGAACAGGGGATGTTTTTGTCTCTGGAGAACTATTTATTTGTAATAATTCATTGTTGTTGTCATATCCATGAAGGCCCAGCATTTTTATTTCTTCTTCTTGAGTGGCTTGCTATCACCAAGGCCTTGTGAGCTTCCTTCTTCATAGAGGAGACACTGGTTCTGATTTGTTCCCGGCTGCCCTCCTTTTCTGGACTTTGTTCTTCAGTTGCTCTGGTAGTGGCCAGTAAGATAACACAAGAAAAAATAAACACAACACATATAAAAAACAATAAATCCATAAATCATATTTAACAACTTAGATCCACTTGGACAATACACAAGCTTACCTGCCAAAGGCACGTAAAAAAGCATAGACCAAAATAACTCTTAATGCCAATAAAAGGACAACAAAAAGGCAGTGAATCTAGTCTGCACTGTCAAGGAACCTGAAAGCTCTCTAGGTTGTTCCCACCAGACAGAATTCTAATATCACTTAGGATAGTGGCATCGCATTGTGACAATGGGCTGTTTCATTTTAGGGGCACTTCTGTTTCTTTTATAAGGTATTTTGATCAACTGGTATATGTCTGTTGTTGACCCAGATTTCATCAAGCAGGGAAGGCAGACTCAGAAGAATTTACAGTTATCTTATCTGTATGTTTCATTGATTTTGCTGGGAAAGTTGTGTAACTTTGTTTAGACAATTATTCAGGGGAAAGTTGCCACTGTTTATGAATTTCCCAGTAGATCAAGTAAGACAAAGATAGGCAGAGAATGAGGACATGATTTGTGGAATTTCTTTTTTGCTCTAGTGTCACACAGGTATGAGCACAAGCCCCTTAAAAGGGAGAATGTTACCCTTCCAGCTATTGTCCTCACCTACAGCTGCCATGATGGCCCTATAATGCCGTGTAGGTCAACAAGTGTATTCAGTTATTTCACTAGTTCAATATCATTGGTATTTTACCATGGCATACTTGGTAGCTTCACTACCATGGGTCCTTTTTCAGGAAGGAAGGAAGGAAGAAAGAAAGAAAGAAAGAAAGAAAGAAAGAAAGAAAGAAAGAAAGAAAGAAAGAAAGAAAGAAAGAAAGAAAGAAAGAAAGAAAGAAAGAAAGAAAGAAAGAAATTTTCCCCGATACCCTATTTATTCTCCATACAGGAAACCACAGGAATGTACTATAAAAATGCATTAACCAACTTTTATTATTGGTGCCTGATAGCAGAATTTAGCATTCAATAAGCCAAAATAAAAAATGTGGCTACCACAAACAAAATAGTATAAATATAACCACAGATAAGTACCATATTTTACATGGACGTCTTTTATTGCTCTGTATCAAATCTCAGGATATTTGGGCAAAGGGTTTATTGAGTGATGATTTTAAAAAAAAACAATACTCTTTTACTCCCCGCAGAACCTAATGACTTTGAGTCCCTTCCAATTTAAAACAGACCAAATACATTGAAAAGGCCAACCTTGGATACCTGGAAAAAGTGGTTAGTCCAAGCCACTTTTTAGTTTTAAGGAATTAATGAGCTCATGGCTCTAATTTACACTTTGAAAACAATAATCTTAAAGCAAAACAAATTATGAGTTTCTGGACTTTCTCCTAAAAGTTGCCAACATCCTAAACAGACTGAACTTTTGATGTTGCCGCTCAGAATCCCATTAAATGAATGTGAAATAAACCATTTAACTCCTTCTTGGCCAAACGTTTTTAATGTTTTCCTGTAAAAATATTTGAAAAAAATATTTAAAAAATATAGACTAATATTTAGCAGCTCGCTCATTTAATCTGTAAAATCAGTTTTTTGCTTTGTGGTTAGGGTTAGAGAGTATCTCACAGCACATGTCACCTGGTTTACTCACAAACAGGTTAGTAAAATGATTACTCATGATTACTCATGAGTAAGGAAAATATATATTTTAAAATGGAGAATAATATTCAGAAGTTCACTCAAGCTGTGGACATTATGTTGTTGTTTTTGCATTGGGTTTGGGATTATCTGAAAGCAAGGTTACCTGGTTTACTTGTGAGTAAGTTTACCCAGTTGACACATGAGTAAGTTTACCTGGTTTACACATCAGTAAGTTTATGTGAAAGTAAGGAGACAACAGTAACAGCAGCCAGGGATAGCTACAGCATGGATATGGAGACAAAAGGAAGGTAAACGTAACTCTCCTCCCAGCACCTTTCTCACTCGATATGGGTTACTGACTTCGAAAATGTCCTATCAATAAGAGCTCTGCAAACCAACAGGATTTCAAGTTAGGTTCTTCTCTCTTTTAACTTGAAACAATATAAGGAAAACACACAATTTTGAAATAACTAATGATAATTCTATAAATCATTAGGAGAAAATACAAAGCAAAAGAAATTAAGTCCATGTACTTTCCCCCCAAAATTTGGGAAAGCCTTAGGTATTAAAGGTATTTGTAAAGAAACCCAAAGAAAACATGGATGACACTAACACCTGAAATGATAAAGAGGCAAGTAAAGGCTGCAACCAATGGTAGTGAGCTGCATGGGTTTTGGTTAAAGCATTTAATAAGTCTATATGAATATATAGCAGTGCAATTAATCAATTTCTTCAAAATGCTACAATTGGAGACAGAATGATAGCAGGCTGCACATTTTTGATAATGAAAGATCACTGAAAGGGCAATGAACCCAATAACACTTGACCAATTACATGCCTTCCAACAATGTTCAAACTCCTCCCAGGAGTACTTACAAGATCAAAATATAATTTTTTTAAATTGAAAACTCTCTATACCTAAGTAAATAGAAAGGGAAATCAAGAGGCAGAAAATATCCACTGCTTATTGATAAAATGATAATAAATAATGCTAAAAGATAAATAAGCAAATATTAACATGGGCTAGATAGACTATAAAAAGCATTTGACTCACTGCCATGCAGCTGGATTAACACCTGCCTATTTTTTTGGGGGGGGGGGAATCAGTAAAATTATTCAGAAGGCTCTCAACAATAACATGGAAAATGGAAAACAGTCTTAATGGGCTATTGCAGTGAAGGTGAACATTTTAGAGACCAAGTGCCCAAACTGTGTTTCAAAACCCACTAATTTTTTGCTAAGTGCCAATACAGAAATTTAACCTGAATACAGATGTCGGGTGCCTACAGAAAGCACTCTGAGTGCCACCTTTGACACCTGTGCCATATATTCGCCAACAGTGGGTTATGCTGAAGAAATTGGGGGGATTAAAGTCTAAAGACGAATATTTCAAGATAATTCTTTGACATCACTTTTAAATAAAACTGCATATTATTTCACTATAAACAGGAAAAATCAGTCATCTTTTATACATGGATGACCTAAAAATATAAGCAAAAAGTTCCATGGCGATAGAATCACCGCTAAAGAAATTGTGACTATTTAATGAACATATTTAAATTAAATCTGGAATTGATAAATCTACAGCTCTGTCTTTACAACATGGCAATATCAAAAAGCTAGATGGAATAGAATTAAAAACGGTGATATTATGAAATCAATATTAAGTGATAAAATTATAAATATATTGGAATATTAAAAATAGACAGCATCCTGGCAATAAAAGTTAAAGAACAGAAAGAGAATACATCAAAGAACTGCAGAAAATCTTGAAATCATAATTGAGTGGCAGAAATACAGTCAAAGCCATGCACACATGCTCTTTTCCAGTAATTAGATACCCAGATAGAATGATAGAGGAACAAAATGAATTAGAAGAATTGGATTGGCAAACACAGAAACTAATGAACCTGCATCACACACTACACCCTAAAAATCATCTGGACAGATTATATTTACCATAAAAAACTGGAGTCCATGGATTAATGCAAATATAGCAGGTATTAGAGAAGGAAAATAGAAGCCTAAAATATGTTAGCACAGGTAGAGAAAAATTAACACAGTGAAAATGGAAAATACATTTAAAACAAGTGAAAGAACAGCCCAATATAATAAACAACAATTTGAAAATAAATTAAATATTGAAAAAAATAAACCACTACATGGGCAACACTTGAGGATTATTGATGGAAAGCATGATAACCATTCAACATGGGCATGACTAAAACCGGAGACCATTAAGAAATAAATTGAAGGCTTGATTGTTGCTGTCCAAGAACAAGCACTCCAAACCAATGTAATGAAATTTAAGATTCTAGGAATTAGTGCCAACAGCAAATGTTGGCTCTACCAAGAGAGAGATGAAACTATGGGCCTTTTTACACGACCCCTAAGATCCGCTGGCCACTTAAATTCGGACCAGAGATCTTAGGGGTTTGTTGCTGTTCCTGCGTTCCCACCCCCTCCGCATTCCTGGCTGCGTGAGGGGAGGGAGAAAAAACAGGAAGAAAAGAGACATGGCTCACCTCCGTTCTGCCTCTCGCTCTTGCCGCGGCAACATTCCAGTCTCTTAAGTAGCTCTTAAAGGGGCAGGAGCCAAAAAACAACAAACAGAAGCGAGGAGAGCCCCGCACTCACTATCGTTATACCACATCAAAGGATTTTCACCTCCAGAGAGCAGGTACTTGAAAGGTGCACTGGGACGCGCTAAAGTGGGCGTGGTCACACTTAATTTCCTGTAAACTCCAGAGCTGGTGGGGAAACATTTTTAAGCTCCGGAGCTGGGAGCCATTTGCCACAGAGTTTAGGGGTCGTGTATAAACGCCCTATGTCTCACTTTATCTGTGAATGTCCAAGGACTGCACAAACAGATCAAAAATATAGACATGATTAATTGGTAACTTTTCATTATGCAAAAAAATATAACTTGTTAGTCTCTAAAAACTCATAGGTACATCAGGTAGAGAAGGTGTCAAAAATGACATTGTGGAATTTTGAGAGCCAACTTGATAGATACCTTGAACAAACACACCAGACAAAATGAGGAAGTGTCTGGAACATTGACATTGCAATTCCAGGTGGCAGGATTTGACGCTTCTCATAATGCTACTTGAAACTCTCTGCCCCAAACAGGATGAGTTGAATTCAGACCAAATTGGTGACAGGCCCATTCAATAGGTCAGCTGATTTAATCAAAGTTGCATCAAACAATGGACTGGTCCATTGATAGAGAATATTTTTTGGGGAAAGTGCCCAGGTGCAGCCCAACCTGGGTGAAAAATGGGAAAGGTTTCTTGATGCAAGGATGGCATCGAGATACAAATATGGAAGTCCATATTGCAACCATCAATAATGGCACCTTAACCAGAAGAGCAACCAAGCTCATGGCTATACTGAAACAGTGGTAGACATCTGAGCCCTTCAGGAGACAAGATGGAGTGGAAGGAAATCATGCAACATCAGCAATGGGTACAAGTTCATGTTTTTTTGCATCCCCAAGACACAAAATGGGTTGGTATGACTGGATAACAAAGGTTTCATGATGCTGTGGCAGAAGCTGAGGAATCTGGTGACTGACTGAGGAAGATTGTCATCATAATGCCAAAGTGGAACATCCACTGCATCAGTGCAAAACATAAGAACATAAGAACATAAGAAGAGCCATGCTGGATCAGGCCAAAGGCCCATCTAGTCCAGCTTCCTGTATCTCACAGCGGCCCCACCAGATGCGTTTGGGAGCGCATGAGACTAGATATCTGTCTCCTGATACCACTCCCCTGCATCTGGCCCTTGAAGTACCCTGGTTTAAAGCCTAGAGATTACACATCTCCATCATGGTTTGTAACCCGTGATGGACTTTTCCTCTAGGAATCTGTCCAATCCCCTTTTGAAGGCATCCAGGCCAGATGCCATCACCACATCCTGTGGCAGGGAGTTCCATAGACTTACAACACGCTGGGTGAAAAAATATTTTCTTTTGTCAGTTCTTACTCTCCCAGCACTCAATTTGAGTGTATGTCCCCTAGTTCTGGTATTTTGAGAGAGGGAGAAGAGCTTCCCTCTATCCACTTTACTCATACCCTGCATTATTTTGTATGTCTCAATCATATCCCCCCTCAAGCGCCTTTTTTCCAGACTAAAGAGGCCCAATTGTTTTAGCCTTTCTTCATAAGGGAGGTGCCCCAGCCCAGTAATCATTTTAGTCGCTCTCTTCTGTACCTTTTCCAGTTCCACTATGTCTTTCTTGAGATGCGGTGACCAGAATTGTACACAATACTCCAGGTGGGGCCTTACTATTGTTTTATATAACGGCATTATAATGTTGGCTGTTTTATTTTCAATCCCCTGTTTGATAATCCCTAGCATGGAATTGGCCTTCTTCACTGCTGCCACACATTGGGGAGACACCTTCATGGAGCTGTCCACCAACACACCAAGATCTCTTTCCTGATCCGTCACGGATAACTCAGAGCCCATGAGTTGATAGATGAAGTTTGGATTTTTTGCCCCAATATGCATTACTTTACATTTGGTTACATTAAAACGCATTTGCCATTTCTCAGCCCACTCCCCCAGTTTGGAGAGATCCTTCTGGAGCTCTTCACAATCTTCTCTGGTTTTTACCACATGGAAAAGTTTTGTGTCATCTGCAAACTTGGCCACCTCACTGTTTATCCCTGTCTCCAGGTCATTTATGAACAGATTGAAAAGCACCGGTCCCAGGACCGAGCCCTGGGGCACACCGCTTTTCACTTCTCTCCATTGTGAAAATTTCCCATTGACACCTACTCTTTGTTTCCGGGATCTCAACCAGTTCTCAATCCATAAGAGGACCTGCCCTCTTATCCCCTGACTATGCAATTTTCTCAGCAGCCTATGGTGAGGGACTGTGTCAAAAGCCTTTTGAAAATCCAGATAGACTATATCCACCGGTTCACCCAAATCCACGTGCCTGTTGACCTTTTCAAAAAATTCTAAAAGGTTTGTAAGACAAGATTTACCCTTACAGAAGCCATGCTGATTTTCTCTCAGCAAGGTTTGTTCTTTTATGTGTTTTTAAGATTTTCTCTTGGATGAGGCCTTCCACCATCTTCCCTGGGACAGATGTAAGGCTAACCGGCCTGTAGTTTCCTGGGTCCCCCCGCCTTCCTTTTTTAAAAATTGGTGTGACATCTGCTATCCTCCAGTCCTCCGGCACTGTGGCCGTTTTAAGAGACAAGTTGCATATAACCGTTAAGAGATCTGCAATTTCATTTCTCAGTTCCCTAATAACCCTTGGGTGGATGCCATCTGGGCCCGGTGACTTGTTAATCCTCAATTTATCAATTAGTCCTAAAACCTCCTCTCTTTTAACCTGTATTTGATTTAATTCTTTAGTCAAGAGGGGCGGCTCAGGCAGCGGAATCCGCTCAAGGTCCTCTGTCGTGAAGACAGACGCAAAGAACTCGTTCAATTTCTCTGCAATGTCCAAGTCCTCTTTAACCTCCCCTTTTCCTCCCTCACCATCCAGAGGCCCAATTGGTTCTCTGGCAGGTTTTCTACTTCTAACATATTTAAAGAAGCTTTTATTATTACCCTTTATATTGCTAGCCATGCGTTCCTCAAAGTCTTTCTTTGCCTCCCTTATCATCTTTTTACATTTCTTTTGCCAGAGTTTGTGTTCCTTTTTATTTTCCTCATTTGGGGAGGATTTCCATTTACAGAAGGACCTCTCCTTGTGCTTTAGAGCCTCTCTAACTCCACTCGTTAACCATGCCGGTGTCCTCTTGGACTTAAATGAGCTCTTCTTTCTTTGTGGTATGCACTTGTGCTGGGCCTCTATTATTGTTGTTTTAAACAGGCTCCATGCACACTGAAGAGATTGGATTCTTCTAACCCTCCCCTTCAGTTTCTCTCTAACTAGTTTCCTCATCTGAGGGAAGTTTGCCCTTCGAAAATCAATGCCTCCCATTACGACAATAGACAGTACACGGGTCAAAACAGGCAATCAAAACAGCTGCCTGGGCTGAACTTGGTGTGACAAAGCCTGGTCATAAAAAATTGACAAACAAATACAGCTTTAGACAGATGAAGTCAAAGCAGCTTTCCATGAGAAAAAGCGCTTCTATCATGTTTTCCTAGCTGAAAAGACAGCTGACAACTGGAAAAAGTACCACAACATACGACACAGTGCAATGAAAGCAGTAGCTACAACAAAGTCTGCACACTTTGAGGATCTGGTAGCTAGTAAAAGCCCACCAAAAAGGGCTGAGGATATTAAGAGATTTCCACAGTGTCAATGATGGGAATGGAAAGCAGATAAATGATTGTGTCAAGACAACAAAGTGCTGGCAGGATTACTTCAAGAAAGTTTCCATGGAAGAGTTCCTACACCCATCCATCCCATATGTTCTCCCAGTTCTAGGGCCTGTGCAACCTATCACATTTAGAGATGGGCATGAAATGAACTTTTGGCTTGTTTGATTATTCATTATTCATTTTGTTACATAACAAAACAAATAATAAACTTCCCCCTCTAAGAGAAATGAAACAAAATGGAAATTTCCGTTTCAGTTCAGTTCGGTTCAGTTCGGTCCTGGAGTGATCCTTCCTGGTCTGGTCCTCCTGGCTGCAGGGAGGGGGTGCCCAGAAAAAAAAAAAGCTGAGCGGCCCCACTACAGCTGGTAGGTGGCCACGTGGTCAGCAGTAGAAAAATAAAAATACAATAAATTCTTTTAAAATCTTCCATGATTTAATTTTATAAATTTAAAAAAATTTGCCATGATTTAATTTTATAAATTAATAATGATAATTTTTTTAAAAATCTGCAGATTTAAAAAATCTGCCAGCCCATGAGCACTGGAACCGGCCCCGAGCCAAAAGTGAAAATAAAAACGGATCTGGCGCGCATACCCGGTACTGGCCCGCGAGCACTGGACCCAGTCCATGGGCTGGCAAAAGTAGGGGGAAAGCCGACTGGCCCATGCTACAGCCTGGTTGGCAGTAAAAAAATAAAATAAAATAAAATAAAAATAAATAATAAAATAAAATAAAAAGTAGGAGTGCCTGGGTCGGTGCTCTAAAATAAAGAAAAAAATAGAAAAAATAAAAGAAGCGCCAACCTGGCCCCAGGGGCTGCACAGTTGGCACTTGAATTTTTTTTAAAAAAAAAACAATTTTAAAAAGGAGCGCCGATCTGGCCCCAGGGGTGGCCAGATCGGTGCTCTAAAATAAAGGGAAAAAAATAAAAAAGAAGTGCCGAGCCATAGAAATAAAATAAAATTCAAAATCCATATATTGGACATACCTCTGTTAGGATAAACTTTAAATTATATTCTCTTGAACTCTTCAACAGGTCAGATGTGGATGAGAAACATGCAGTTTTGGGGGGGTCCCAAATCACCCACCAGCATCCTTTCAGGAGTGTTAGCATTCCCACTGTCCACTCAAAGCTAGAAAAAAGAAAAAAGAAAAAAGAAAAAGAAAAGAGAGAGAGAAAAGTCAGAAATTCCCTTGTGCCCTCCAGAGGGATTGGGGCAAAATTATGAGCCCCCTTCAGCATTGCTACCTCTATTTAAAATTATATTTTGTTTTTTAAAGTAGCTTTAGAAGATTTAAAGGGAGTTTTTCAGTTAAAAACATTTTTATGAGGTTTAGGGGTGGAGCTGCAGATGTTTAGATCTCCCCCCCCCCGAGGCTCAAGGATAGGCATGTGGTACTCTATGACCAATAGAGGTTGCTCATTCCTTAGCAGGTTAGTAAAAAATTGGGATCCTGAAACCTGGCGATCTGAAGGATACAATTAGCAAGGATACAATTCAACCCTAATACAGCTTTTATTTAGCCCTCTCAGGTGTCATGAAGCAAGTATAAGTCATCAGTCACAGCATGGTCTACTGTTCCAGTGTCTTTGTGAGATCAACCGGATGGGATCTAGATCTTGGCCTGGGGGAATCACATGGCTTGGTAATCGAGGCATGTACTGGAACCAACGGTTCTCTTTCTTGTGGCATCAATTGAAGATTCATGGCCCTCCAGGTGCCATTGTTTTCCACCTAGGAGAAAGTGACCTGGGAACCTTGAAGGATCTTGACTTGGCACTATCTATGAGGACTGACCTACAGTTCTTGCATGACTCCTAACCCCAAGTCAGGATGATCTGGTCAGACCTCCTGAAGAGCCAGGTGTGGAAAGGAGCCAGGGACCCCAGGAAGCTAGACATCACCTGGGCCTGCTCAGCAGTAGGACCACAATGTAGTACAATAGAATTCTCAGTAGTGACATGGACACTGCAACCACTGTGGTAATAGGAAAGGCTCAAGGATCATTGTATGGAAGATATTCCTCCTTGTAGTCAGCCATTTTTGGAGCTGCAGGGTTAAGAGAAAGTTTGCATGCCTTTTACATTCCAAAATGCTCTTTTTCCTTTCCCTTTTCTTTAGCTTAGTCTACTGTCTACTAACCATAATGGCACTATTAGAATTGATTGTGTGCATAATTATGGAAGCATGATTTTTGTATGGCATTGAATAGATGGGTCAAACTACATATCCTTCCTTCATGGTTGAAATTCCTGTTTTGTATATATAAGTACATTGGTATTTTCTCCCTGTTGTTGGAATCTGTTTGTTTTAATGAAGATTTGAAGTCTGCAAATTATTTCATGGAGCTAGAGGCTGGACGTGTTGGAATGTCTCCTAAAATGCATAGTCTGTACGTACTTAAACAGAACAATCTGCCAAAACATCTATTGAAATTATCTGTAATGTAACTTGCTGCTTTCATTTATGTGAATGAAAGGCTGTAATTTTGTTCAGTGTGTTAGAAATGGGTGCAGTTGATACATGTTAATTGGTGTGTAAAATACTTCTGTTTGGATGTTACTGAACTGGACTTTGAAAGCTCCAGATCTCACTTGATACACCAAAATGTCTTGAACGTTTTAATATTAAATATCACTTTCCAACACCTTCATAATTGCATCTGAGCTATTTCTGTTTTGTATGTGGGCTCTGTTTGGATACTACCCTGTTTCTACATTCCTCTGCTTGATATTTTAAGTCAGGGATATCTGCAGTTAAACTCAATTGGGAGAAAAAAGTGGAGGTTTGATGAACCAGTCATAGAGGCACCTTTTAGCAAATGCTCTAGATGTGCTGCTCACAGATTTTCAAGTGTAAGGGCATTAAAAAGCTATCCTGAAAAGTTCAGTTCTTAAGACCTTTCTGAAGGTCAAGATGAGTGGTGCTTACCAAGCCATCAACAATAGTTTGTTCCAGAATAATAGTTTGTTCCAGGGTAGTATCTGTGCAGCCCCAGGGGCCGGGTCGGCGCTCATTTTATTTTATTTTTCTTTGTTTTAGAGTGTCCACCGCATGCTCCTGGGGTCATGGTCGGTGCTCTAAAAGCAAGGGGGGGAAACAAAACAAAACAAAAAGAAGCACCGACCTGGCCCCAGGAGCCACGCAGTTGGTGCTTTACAACAAAAGAAAACAAACAAACAAGAAAGAGTGCTGACCCAGACCCAGGGCCTGTGTGGTAGGCACTCTAAAATCATCAAACAAACAAAAAAGAAGCACCGACCCAACCCCAGGAGCCGTGCAATGGTGCTTTAAAAACAAACAAACAAAGAGCACCGACCCAGCCCCAGGAGCACACGGTCGGTGCGCTAAAACAAATAAATATATTTTAAAAATGAAGCGCTGGCTCCAAGCCAGCGCCTCAAAAAGCCCCTGCCGCCGCCACTGCAGCCGGGATCACCGCTGCCGCCTGGTAAGTCAGACCCAAACTGGTTCGGCTCGCTTCGGGTTTGTATGAATTTTTTAAAAAAGAAAATCGCATGAACCCGAACCGAACCAAGGGTGGGCCCAAAACAGAAGAACCCAAACCATCGGTTTTTTGTTTTGATTCCACCTCTATCACATATTTAGTATGATACAATAGATCCCTGTGGGACCCCTGCAAATGAGGTCTCCAGGGGTGAATATGCCATCTCTAAGTTTCACCATTTGGGACTAGCCTTTGAGAAAAGCATGGGACCATCAAAATATGGTGTCCTCAGTTCCTAAATTCTGTAGCCATCAAGTGTTTTCACACATTTGAGTTCCTCAAAATGTTTATTGATCATGATGTAAT
The DNA here is from genome assembly GCA_037367245.1 of Phrynocephalus guinanensis. Taxonomy (NCBI): domain Eukaryota; kingdom Metazoa; phylum Chordata; class Lepidosauria; order Squamata; family Agamidae; genus Phrynocephalus; species Phrynocephalus guinanensis. Next base: position 3,242,664 of record CM074742.1, on the reverse strand, counting down.
CAATCTGATTCCTAGTGTTCCTATAAGCATTTGAAGTCCAAGTACACTGGCCAGAGTGGTCTTGTTGCTAGATGGTGCAGTATATAAGTCTAAATAAGATTAAGAATAAGAATAAACCAGTAAATGGGATTAGGGTGAAGCGGTAACAAGGGACTGATAAGATTTTCTCACAAGCACAATACAGGACATGACCTGGTGGTCTCTTTGAGTTATTTATTTATTTATTTATTTATTTATTTGACTTTTATACCACCCATCTAGACCAAGGGCTACTCTGGGCGGTTTACAGCATGTGATAACAAACAAAAGGATACATTTTAAAAACCAAAATACCAGGTACATAAGAAAATAAAATATACATAAATCAACAAAAAAAACCTAAAATGAAGCTAAAATGAAGCTAAAAATGGCAAAAGGTTTGATAAAGTGGGGGGAGAGATGAGAAGAAAAATTGTTTAAAAAATAGTGCCTTACTAAATGTTTGAAGAATCAGGGAACACCATTCTATAGAATCAGGGAACGCCATTCGATAGAACCAGGTCTTCAATAGTTTTTTAAAAATTTGAAGCGAGGGTGCCAGCCGAATTTCAGGAGGTAAATGGTTCCATAACTTGTTCCATAACTTGGGAGCAACCACCGAGAAGGCCCTACTCCTTGTTACAACTTTCCAGGCCTCCCTCAGGGTTGGGACTCCCAGGTGTCCTGCCTGGCTGACATGGGTGACCCTGGCAGTTCTTCTTGGGAGGAGCTGCTCTGTCAGATACTGAGGTCCCAACCCATTTAGGGCTTTGTATATTAGCATCATAACCTTGAAGTCAATGCGGTAGCGTACCGGCAACCAGTGCAAGGCTGCCAGCACGGGGATAATATGTTGGTGCTTTCTATGCCCCGTTAGAAGTCTGGCAGCTGTATTCTGCACTAGCTGCAATCTCCGCATTAACCTCAAGGGCAGCCCCACGTAGAGAGTACTACAGTAGTCTATTCTTGATATTACAAGTGCATGAACCAGCGTAGTTAACGCCCTGATGTCAAGGAGGGCCCGCAGCTGGACAATCCTCCGCAGTTGGTAATGAGCAGAATGGACCACTGATGCCACCTGGGTTTCCATGGTAAGCGCCGGGTCCAGTAGGACACCCAAACTGCAGACCCCATTCTTTGCGGAGAGAGTCACCCCCCCAAAAAAAGTGAGGGAGTTCCCCAACCCACAGACACCAGGGGGGCCCCACACGCAGGATCTCCATCTTGCCCGGGTTCAACCTCAGCCTATTAGCCCCCATCCAATCTGAGACGGCCGCCAGGCAGTGCTGAAAGGACAGAATGGCATCCACTGCAGAAGATGGAAAGGAGATATAGAGCTGGGTGTCATCCACATATTGGTGACACGAAGCTCCATACTCCCTTATGACCCCACCCAGCGGCCTCATATAAATGTTGAAGAGCATGGGAGAGATGACCAACCCCTGTGGCACCCCACAATTGAGGGACCAAGGAGCGGAGGTCATCTCACCCAGCTGCACTCACTGGGGGCGGTCCTCCAAGAAGGAACGGAACCATTGCAAAGCAGTGCCTCCAATCCCCAACTCGGAGAGCCTCCCCAGGAGGATACCGTGGTCGATGGTATCAAAGGCCGCTGAGAGGTTGAGGAGGACCAACAGGGACGTTTTGCCCCTGTCAGACTCCCTCAAAAGGTCATCATGCAGGGCGACCAATGCCATTTCCGTACTATGGCATGGCCTGAAGCCTGACTGAAAAGGATCGAGGGCATTTGTGTCATCCAGAAGACCCTGAGGCTGATCTGCCACCACCCTCTCCAAGACCTTGCTCAAATAAGAAATACTGGTGACAGGCCTATAATTATCAATTTGGTCTGCCGCCACATTAGGTTTTTTCCGAATGGGCCTAATGAGAGGAACCCTGCCCTCAAGGAGAGACCCACTAATTATTACTTTAGCCCATTCATTCCTAATTGGCCTGGCTGTTTTTATTAACCAGGCCGGGCAAAGATCCAAGGAGGAGGTGGTGGCCCGACAGCAATCGAGGGCTCTGTCCACATCTGTTGGCGTCACTGGTTGAAAGCTGGAAAGTAATGCTGGGCAAGGCGATGCACTGGACATCTCGGCTCGATCTACTGTTTGTAAATGGTGGTTCAGGTCCCGGCGGATGGTCTCCACTTTAGTCTTAAAGAATGCCACAAATTGGTCACAGGAAATACTAGGGGGAGGCCTTTCACTGTGACCAACCCCGGATAGATCGCGCACTATGTGGAACAATTCGGCCTGATGATTTTGTGCTTCGCTTATCCGGGTAGCGAAGTAAGATCTTCTTGTGGCCTTGATCTTAGCTAGATGGATGGATGACATGATCTTTTCCATTGGGGCCTGCCTCCAGATGCTCTCTAGCCTCCTCCGATTTCGCTTTAAGGCCCGCGGCTCCTGGTTAAACCATGGAACTGGACGGGCCATGCAATGGAGGGGGCGTTTGGGTGCAAACATGTCCACTGCCCTGGTGGCAGCAGTATGCCAACTATCCACCAGAGCGTAGACAGGAGCACCAACCAGTTCAGCGGGTAACCCACCCATAGCATCCTGGAAACCAAGAGGATCCAGTAGCCTGCGTGGGCGGACCATCTTAATGGGTCCAAGCTCACCGCAGGGAGGGGGTGCCACTGTGAGGCTGCATTTAATCAGGTACAAGGGAAAGAATGTAAATAGATAACAGAAACAATGTAAATCGATAACAGTAACATTGTAAATAGACAGTGTATGAAATGTTGGGAAACTTGTCTCTGTGGTGGCAGACTCTTCCACTTGCTTGATTGGAGAGATCCCATTCTGTCCTCCCTTTCTCAGCTGATTAAACAGAGCTGTTTCTCCTGTCAGGTTTATTGGCTGTTTTAAATCTGACCCAGGAAATTCAGGGAATAGCCCTGGACTCAACAACATCTCACTAATATTGAGGACATCAATATCAGGTCTTTCCATTTCCCCAATGGCACTGTGGAGTTTTCCACTTTGAAATAAGTTGCAAGAATTCCAGTTGGCTATCCTTCTCATGACTGGCCTGAAGACTCTTAATACCCCCTACCCACTAAATGGCTGTGGGGGACTAGGGTCCATGGCTTTAGGTTTTCCAGTCATGCTAAAGATTTGCCTGGGGAATCAAACCTACATGAAGTTGTTTCCTGTTGCCTTCTTCAAGTGTCATTACTGACCATTATGTCAGCTGTCCATTATGGACCAGATGCTGTTTGAAGCCGCCCACTCTGGATCAGATGCTTTGGGGGGGGGGTGGACACTGTTAGTCTAGTCTCTCCACTGAGACCTGTCTGGCCTGGAAGACCCATCTGATAGTGATGCCACCACCAACATAGTTCTCAGCTTCACTGAAGCATGCAACCCCCTCTGCATTGTCAAGGCATGTGTCCATGGAGGAGCTGGTGAACTGCATAAAATGCAGAAAGCGAAGTATTCCTAATTTATTTACAATTTTTGAACTAAGTCTTATGGGTGTCCATTTCTTATCTGAGATGGTTAGCAGTTAAATTGAGCTGTTGGCTGAAGGAAACATTTTAAATATTCTTCTACAGAGGTTTCTGTGGTGTGAATACTATGTATATTTTATTAGAGAAAAGACACTAAGGGGTAAAGTACTCCTCAGCTCTACACTTTGTGAATTTATTTTTGATTGTTTGAATGCCAAGAAGATAAACAAAGAAAAGAACTGAAGAACCAAAGTGAATAAGAAATGGGCCTCACTGCTCAGATTGTAATTTATCAGGCTACAAAGGATGGTATCTTGTGAAAGGAAAACAGCTGTTGGTGACTCTGTTGAAAATTCTGAGATAAACAAGAGAAAACTATATCTTCAGAATGGGCTGAGCCACAACAAGTAGGAAATGATTGTCTGAAGCACAGAAAAAGAGGAACTTCTTGAATTACAGGAAGAAATATCTGTTTGAAACACAGATAATAAAGACAAGACCAAAGAGATCCAAGATAAGAGAACTGAAAGAGGATTACTACAAGAGTAAACAAAATTACTGCAGAAAAATCCCATGAACCTTAAATAACGTAAAACAGATTTAAGGTAATCAATTAAAATACAACTGGAGCAAAATATACAGAATAGAGTTAAAATGTAAAGTAAAGTTATAAAAGTGGATATCTGAGATAAAATTCTGGCTTGCCTGCATTGGCTGCCTGTTGCCTCCTGAATTAGATTCAAGGTTTTCGTTTTGGCTTACAAAATCCTCCATGGCTTGGGACCTGACTGTCTGAAAGAGAGTTTCTTCCAAAGGTCACAGCTGGCCAGACCCACCAGAGTCTCACTGGACTTCTCGCTTTGGGTGGCCACCCCCAGGGAGGCTCGTAAGGTTGCAACTTGGAATAGGACCTCCTCAGTGGTTGGCCTGTTCATGTGGAACAAAGTGTCCAGTGAGATGCACCTGGCTCCATCCCTCATAGCCTTCAAAAATTATTGAAAACGTGGCTGTTCAAGGAAGCTTAAGGCGATCACTAATGTTTGTTTTGCACCCCTTGTGATTTGTTTATTTTTGTTATGACTTGTTATGCCACTTGCTGGACTCTTTTCCTCTTTTCTTTTTCCCTTCCCTTTGTTGTGTATTATTTGTTTGGAATTATGGTGATTTTAATTGGAATTATGGTGGTTTGAGTTGCTTTGTTTGTAAACTGCCCAGAGTTCTCTTTGGGAATATTGGTGTGGTATATAAACTTTAAATAAATAAATAAATAAATAAATAAATAAATAAATAAATAAATAAATAAATAAATAAATAAACCAATTGAAAATACTGAATTTAAAAGTGAAGAAAGTTGATATAATAGTTAAGGCTAATGCTGGACAATTATATTGGCATAAAGCTCATTTACTACTGTCAGTTTGGGTTCTCCTCCCAGCCACCTACCCCACTGTTTCCATTCCTTTCCATCAGGATTTGTTAATTTTGTTAATTTTGGGTTTAGAAAGTTTCTTATACATGGGGGTGTTTTATAGATGGGAAAATGCAGTGAATAAATTTAATTATTTTAGTTGCTATCTCCTATATATTTATAAACCCTCTCTAGAGACTGCCAGGCTGTCTGCATTGATGATACCAGGTCTAAAGGTACAGTATTCCATATGTTGATTGGGGCACAGGGGATGTTTTAGGATTGTGCTGGCATACCATGCTCCCTGTGACTTCGCACTTTCCCTTCGAGAGCTGCTGAAATCCCCCAGACTTCTTGTACTGAGTGACCTCAACATCCATTCAGATACCCAGGTCACAGGTTCAGTTCTTAGAAACCATAGCTTCTTTGGATATGTCCCAATATGTCAATGGTCTCACCCACATGGCAGGCCACACATTAGACCTGCTTTATTCCAATGCACTGAGAGAGTGTGGTCTAATGGTGACAGGCTTTGTGTTGGCCCCCTTGTCATGGATGGATCACCATTTGATCAAATGCAGCTACAGGGAGCAAGGACCCATTAAGATGAACCACCCCTGTGGTTTCCTGGATACCTTGCAGGGAGTTCCAACTGAATTCCTTGGCACACCTGTCAATGCCCTGGTGGGTAGCTTGTATGCCACTTCCACCAAGGCAATCAAATTCAAAACACTCACACCTAAACACCCCATCAATTGCTGAACTTATGAAGCAGCATGGTTTAATCAAGATCTGTGGGGCTTCAAGTGGAACAGGAAGATATAGAGGTGGGTGCTGAGAAATGCTAATTTAATAGCCCTCAAGATTGTGTCCACTATTTATTTAGCAAAGATTAAGGATCTTACTTTGCTAACAAGATAACCATCCGAGTGGATTATTTTGTACAGTGCACAATCTATCCAGAGTTAGTCACAGTGACAGCCATCACTCTAGTATTTCCTGTAAGAAATTTGTGGCATTTTTAAAAATCAAAAGGGGAAGCCATCTGCCAGGACCTATACCACCCTTTACATGCCAAGATGTCCAGTGCATTGCCTTATCTGCCTAAGTTTTATGGAATTTCAACTCATGATGTCAAAAGAAGTGGAAAGGGCACTCAACCTTTGCCCTATCTGGATCATAAAATCAGCCAGGACGGTTACAGACGTCCCTCACAACATCACACCCCCAAAAATTTCATGGTCCCGCTATATTGCAGGATCTGCCACCCCCCTCCGCTTTGGTGACGGCACCCCTTGTGGAGGCATCCCAACCTGGGTGCAGCCCCATCAGAGACCTTCTGATCCAGGTCCAGGGGCCTCTGTTGCAGCTGCTGCTGGGGCCAGAAGACCTTGTTGTTGGGACCTGCACTGGATCCAGAGGCCTCCACAAGGGCCGGAGGCTTCCACACTCAGGTCAAGAGGCCTGTGCTGGGAGGGACAGACTGGCGGAGGATGAAAAGTGGCCACAATCAGCCAGCCACCAGCAGCCACTGCCTGCCTTTCCTCCTGCCCACCCGCTTGCTCACTCACTGCCCAGTCTGCCAGAGGGGGTCACGGACTGGACAGAACAAAGTGCCTGCTCATGTGCTTTCCCCTCAGCCAGGGCAGTCACAGCAGCAGCCTTTATTCCATCCTCCCTCCCTCCCTCCTTCCCTTGCCCTTTCCTCTTTTACCTCAGCTGGCCAAGGGAAAAGGGGCCCCTTGCCCGTTCACCAGCCAGCCTTCCCATCTATCCCTTAGCTGGGGCAGCAGCAGTGGCAGCTTCTCTTCTGTTCACCATCCTTCCCTCACCCTTCATTCTTTCATCTTAGCCGGTGGAGGGAAAGGGGTCCATTTCCAGTGTCAGGAGTTCAGCTGAAGAAGCCCTGGAACCCAATGAGGGCGTTTATACACGACCCCTAAGCTCCGCCGCAAATGGCTGCAAGGTCCGGACCTTAAAAATGTTTACCCACCAGCTCCGGACTTTGCAGACAATTAAGTGCGACCCCGCCCACTTTAGTGCGACCCAGAGCAGTTTTCTTGTACCTGGTTTTTGGATGTGACAAATATTTGATCCGGTGTAAGGATAGTGAGTGCGGGGCTCTCCTGGCTTCTGTTTGTTCTTTTTTTGCGCCCCGCCCCTTTAAGAGATCTGAATGCTGCCGGGAACAAAAAGGAGGTAAGAAGGCATTCTTTTCTTTCTTTTTTCTCCCTCCTTCACGCAGCCAGCAACCAGGAAGTGCGGAGGGGGGTGGGGACAGAGGAAGAGCGACGAACCCCTAAGATCTCTGGTCCGAATTTAAGTGGCCAGTGGATCTTAGGGGTCGTGTAAAAAGGCCCTGACTTAACAACAGCTGAAGGAAATGCAGAGCAATTAGCCAGACCATCTGCATCTCAGGCATCTGGCTCAGATCAGGATTCACCACCAGATTCTCCCTCTCCCCTCACCAAGGTTGAGGACAAGATTGGGCAACAACTCACAACACAGAGAGAACAAGCATGGATGCATGTGTCTTGCAGGCATCTCTGGTCAGGGAATCCTGAGTTTTAGCAGAACGGGTCACCGCAGAAGCAGAATAATTACTACATCCATAAAACTCCCACACTGTAGTCTTGGAATTAGTGGAAACAAGAAGTTGTCTTCCTGGCTTGCATCCATACTCCTTGCTGATTCCAGATTCCGACTCACTGATACCCCTGGCAACTTCACCTCTGGCTCAAAGATACTTATTTCGGATTCCTCCTGTGTCTTGTTTTTGGTTTTTGGTTCCTGCTTTACTTCCTGGCAATTGTCCTTGGACTGTTGTGATCCTGCCTGCTACCCACAGAGAGCATGACACCCAGCCACACCACCACAGCCTCCTTTTCCCACTGCCTGTCTGCCTGCTTGCTCTCCAGCTTTATGGCGCAGCAGCATGGCTGGGAATGGAACCAAGATTTTTTTTAAAAAAAAAACTATGCATTTCTTTTAAATTATTTTGAGGACTTTTCCAGAGGTATCAAAGTCTTCTGATTGTTTGATTAGTGCAATATAATCAGCATACATAATTTTTTTCCAGAACTGATTGTTAACTCAAATGTATAAATATTGAAGAGCCAGCACAGAGCCTTGTGGCAGTCAACCATTTAACCTATACTTTTGGCTGGTTATGTCTGGTTAGTTCATTTAGATGTACTTCAGTGTATCTATCTGAAAACTTGTTGAGTAGATTAGCTGTTGTCTCACAGGGTACAATACCCAGAAATTTTATGATAATCCCTTCTCTTCACACAGTTTCATAAACCAATGATAAATCAATAAACACAGAGTTTTTTCTCTGTTGACTTGTGAGGTTTATTTTTTCCAGAGGGAGGCTTAATTTATAAACTTTATAACAGAGAATATTTGATTTGGATTATAGAAAGCTTATTCAGAAGTTAAATATAACCACAAGCTTGAAAATATAGAAAGTAACTGTTATGAACTTCTAAAGTAACTATATTTAATAGAGAAGGGGCACGAAACTTTTTTCCAATATTTGTTATTAATTTTATTACGGAATAAAATGAATAAGGAAGGGACCCATCAAAGAAAAATGAAACAAAATGAAATAGAAATTTCCGTTTTGTTCGCTTTGTTTTTCATTTCCCCATAGGAATGAATTGAAGCATAGGCTTTTTCCCCCACAGAAGTCACCAGAGGCTTCCCCCCCCCACAGAAGCCACTGCCAAACAGCTGTAGCACGGGGCTTCGGCAGGAAAAAACATTTTAAAAGCTTGCCCTTTCCCCCACCCAATCGGGTGCCAGAGAGTGCAGGGGAAAAACGCACTGACCCGGCCTGCAGGCCAGCTGGTCAACATGAGTTTTAAAAAAGGGGGGGAAATGCACCAACCTGACCCACGGAGGCCGGGTCGGCACTAGTTCTAAAAAAAAGAAACAATAATAATAATTTTAAAAATGTGGCGACCCAGCCCGTGGGTCAGCTGGTCAGTGCGAGTAAAAAAAAATAGGAAAAACTAAACAAATGAACAATGAAATGATTTTTTAAATTTTCATTTCATTCTAAATGAAATGAAGCAATAACAAACAAAACAAAAAATGAAATGAAAGACCATTTTGGCAATTTGTGCCCATCTCTAATATTTAAATAAAAATACAGTTCATAGATTCATAGAATAGTGGAGTTGGAAGGAACCTATAAGGCTATAAAGTCCAACCCTCTGCTCCATGTAAAGAGTCCAGCATTCCCTGCACTCTCATGCCCAAGTTGTTAATAAAAATGTTGAAGAGCACCAAACCTACAACTGAACCTTGGGGTACCCCACTTGCTACCTCCTCCCACTTAGGGAAAGAGCCATTAACCACCAGTCTCTGTGTCTCCACCTTATACTTGATATATCCAGCCCATACCTAGTTAGCTTGCTAATCAGAATCTCATGGGAACCTTTGTCAAAAATCAAAATCAAAAAGGAGAAAAGTGCTAGAGAAAATGAACTACCTATGACCACTCCTGATCCAGCTAGTCACTATATAAACCAACATTTATTTCCCTGGACTTTTCCTCAGCCCAGATCAATTGAAAGCAAGCAATAGATTAAGGTAAAACATGATTCCTGACTCATAATTCCTGCCCTTTTGATTCCTGACTCTGAATATAGCACAGCTGTGGGATAAAGCTGAGGCAGAGCTAGGGAGCTTATGACCAGAGTGAGCAAACAGGAGTTTCACAGGGGAATTCAACAGGAAGGCCAAGGGGAGGGCCTTAAATATAGAGATGGGCACGACTTGAAAAAAAAAATTTTCGAGTTGTCGTTAGTCGGGCCGGTTCCGTTTCGGCTCGTTTCCGTTTTTCGCGAAAATTCGCAAAAATTAGTCGGTTCGTTTTTTCGTTTTCGTTAGTACTGGTTTTTTGGGGGGGGTAGCGGGCTCCTGGAGGGAGCTGCAGGAGTCAGCCAGAGCCACAAGTGACGGACTGGCAGACTCTTTGCACCCGCTGTGTCTCACGTACTTGCATGTAGTGCAATGCAAGTAGATCTGGCTTAGGGTTAAGAGGGGTTAGCGCAAGGGCTAGGGTTAGGCTAGTTACAAGTGAGGTTAGGGTGAGTATTGGGGTGCACCGCTGGGTGCCTCTCTGACCCACTTAGAAGGACAGTGTACTGGCGTATGGGTTAGGCTTAGGGTTCGGGTTTGGGCTATGATTAGTGGGCTGTTTATGCCCGATTGGCACATCCCAGAAGTCTCTGTGGTCAACCTGGCCAAGTGACCATGCGATTGGTGGAAAATTTGCATGGTCTACTCCCATGGGCGAGCCCATCATTGCGAATGCGCAGGTGTAAAAAAATAAAATAAAATAAAATAAAATAAAATCAACGGAGACTTTTTTGCAAGAAAAACCCACTGCTGCTACTGTAAAAATTCAAGCATTTAAAATAGCTAATTTTCGCATGTTTCTGTGGTGCTTTGGTGGGGTTTTGGGCAACGATTTCAAAAAAAATATTGCGGTCGCCATTTTGGATCCCCCGCACTGCATGGCAAATGGATGCACCCTCCCAGCCTGGTACCAGCAGTGCAGCAGTAGCAATAGCCAAGGAGAGGGGGCGGGGAACCCCCCCCCCAAATAAAACACCCTTCTGGCCTGGTAGGTGCCCTCAGACAGTTTTCGCCTACTTTTAGGGCCAGGAATCGGGGTTTTTTTTAACTTTTAAAAACTTTTTTTCTGTGCCGCTTGGCATTGCGCGATCACCGCGATGCAAGTAACGAGCACGACAAATCAGACCAAATTGTTCGTTCATCGGTTCGAGCTCGAATTCTAGTGGAGTAATTCCCGTTTCCGTTTCCGTAGAGTAACGGATACGAGTAACGGAAACGGAAACGGGAATACCGCTAAGTCGTGCCCATCTCTACTTAAATATTTTTCATGTCATCATCATTATTATTAATGTGCTATCATTTCACTATCTTCATTTATGTTGCTTTACCCCCATTAGGGATTACGGTTGTTAAAGTTGCCAAAGATTAATTCAGGGTGCTGTAGGTTAGACAGCTCACTAACTTCCCATGGTAGTGTGCATGGTTTATAGAAATTGATGGTGTCAATGTTAGAGATTTTTATTTGTGAGATAAACACATCTATTTCAGTGTGACTTTTCATGTCTGATACTTGGTCTAGGTCAATGATGGCAAGCCTTTTAGAAATCAAGTGGCCAAACTGTGATTCAAAGTACAGCAATTGAACCTGAATACAGGTGGCTCTGGCTGTGAAGGGGCAATGTCGGGTGCCCACAGAAAGGGCTCTGAGTGCCACTTTTGGCACCCATACCATAGGGCGTTTATACACGACCCCTAAGCTCCGCCGCAAATGGCTGCAAGGTCCGGACCTTAAAAGTGTTTACCTACCAGCTCCGGACTTTGCAGACAATTAGGTGCGACCCCGCCCACTTTAGCAAGACCAAACAGCAGTTTTCTTGTACCTGGTCTTTGATGGTGACATATTTGATCCGGTGTAAGGATAGTGACTGCCGGGCTCTCCTGGCTTCTGTTTGTTCTTTTTTTGCGCCCCGCACCTTTAAAAGATCTGAATGCTGCCGGGAACAAAACGGAGGTAAACTGGCATTCTTTTCTTTCTTTTTTCTCCCTCCCTCAGGCAGCCAGCAACCAGGAAGTGCGGAGGGGGGTGGGGACAGAGGAAGAGCGACGAACCCCTAAGATCTCTGGTCCGAATTTAAGTGGCCAGCGGATCTTAGGGGTCGTGTAAAAAGGCCCATAGATTCACCAACACTGGTCTATATTATTTCTTAGATAAATAGTGGTGCTGTACATTGCATGGTAGTTGCCCACAGCCAGAGAATGTCCTGGAAGTTTACATCTGTTTTTAAGCTGAGTTTAATCAGTGCCGTGTTTTTCTTCTAGCAGAACAACATCCACTGAAAGGTCATTCATAAACCTCAGTAAATAGTCAGCTTTAGATCCGCTCCTGCCTTTCATAGGAAGCTGTAAAATTTTCAGATTGTTTCCTATGTCCTTTGTCAGCTGGTTTGGAAAAGACTTGGTTGGTTTTTTTTAATTTTGGTGTTCATGCTGATTCTTCTTGCTAAGAAATCCTTGTGAAGTCCGTGAAAATGGGATGTATACAATTTATCCAATTTATATAAGGTATTCAATATCAAAATGCTGTATTCTGTATAATCATTCTGTATAATCAAAAAGTATCCCATCTAAATGTATTAACACATAATAGGAATAAGATGACTGAGAGTGACCGAGCTTTTGGAGGGTCATCTCAGGTGAGAGCGCTTCCTGAAAAATGAGGAAGAAGGGTCACAAGGAACCTCTTTTGTGCTGAGCATTTTTGCAAATGTGACTGTGTAGAGCCAGTATAATGTGCTAACGCCAGCAATAGTGAAAAAGAGGAAGTAACTTTCCACTAGCCTTGGACAAGGACATCAAGAGGGTATAAAGGTTCTGTGAAAACTTGGACCTGGGTCTTAGAACGGAAGAGCAGCCCCTATTGTGCCGCTCTGTTCTAACACCTTTCTAATGCATTAGAAATGGTGTCACCATGTTTGTCTCTGTGTTATTTAGCTTAATAAAAGTTATTCCCCTTGCTACAATGTTATGTTTGAGTTTTCCTATTTCATTATAATATTTTATGCAAGAACCTACATTTGACAGGTCCAACAGCTGAAAATACTATTTAGTCATGACAAGTCACATTCCCTGGGGTGCACCATAAGGAGGCTAGTTTACATTGCACCACCACCACCACCACCAATACCAGCCACAACAACAATTTTACAGAACAAATAAAAGCATTCACAGTCCTGGTGGAATGTAACCTCCTTTCCTGATTCAAGAACAGTTTTAATCCACATAACCTGTGGAGCTCATGAAAGGATACCCTTCTTATTTTCCTTGAAGCCAGATATCTTGATGGTAGGTGCTTGGCAGGAGGTAGACTAACACTCACTGGACTGGGCCATATGGTTTCTTTGCTTACTTCTTCTAATGATAATCACTTTGATAATCTTCCATAATCCACCTCTCCTGATTTTCTCCCATAGTTTTCTCCCATAGTCTGCCCCCTTTTAGCACATGTATTGTTTTCTACCCCCACCTATTCTTTCCTTCCCCCTCACTCTGAGATTCAGTCAGCATTCCTTGTTGAGCCTTGTGGCACAGTGGTTAAATGCCTGTACTGCAGGTAAAACTGTGCTCAGGACCTGGGGTTCAATCCCAGGTAGCTGGCCCATGGTTGACTCAGCCTTCCATCGTTCTGAAGTCAGTAAATTGAATACCCTGCTTGCTGGGGGAGGGGCAATGAGTAACCTGCATAATTACCTTTGCTTTGCTTTGCTTTGACTAAGTATGAACTGGTCTGTTTGAGGGTGTCCTTTACATTATTTTCCCCTATACACTTTTGATTTTTAATTGTTGCAAACAAATTCAGCAGAGACTGCCAACCTGAAATAAAGGAGGTCTCCTAACGGTGAGAGCCATTAAACAGGGGAACCGCTTGCCACCCAATGTTGTGGGTGCCCCATTGCTGGAGGTTTGCAAGAAAAGATGGGACAGCCATCTGTCTGGGATGGCATGAAGTGTCTCTTCTGCTTTGGGCTGAGGGTTTGACTAGAAGACCTCCAAGGTCCCTTCCAACCCTAGGATGATGCTATGATTCAATGCATGTGGCATAATGCTCAGCTAAATAGAAAACTAAAAGAACTCATATCATGAAGATTAGTCATTGACTCTTGCTACTCTCCCTAATTCCCCTTCCACTGGGTACTTCTACAAAGTGCTGTAACCAACATTTAACATAACCTAAAGGGTTAAAGAAACAGTGAAGTATTGATCCAATGCTAGATAGCAACAAAGAAAATGGAAGAAATATAATGGTCTTCAAACTCCTCCTTTTAAGAAACTACCAATTTTGAGCCTTTTTATTAGAGTTCCCTAAGTCTGAAGCATCTTAAAACCAAGGTCTTCAGTTAAAAAGTTGTCCTGGTATAAAATCAATAGCAGTAAACATTAACTGGCCAATTATTTGACCAGCTGGGGTCATTCAATAGAAAGCCTGTTTTTACCTCTGAGAATTTAAACTGTACCTTTTATTTCATCTTGTGTCTTTTTAGGTGTTGACATTTTGGCCTGCTTTTGTTACCTTGTAGAACATTTATTTATTTATACCCTCAAAGCTTAAATGTTTTGTAAAAATATTTCTCAATACCATTTTAAAATAGTCCTCATTATCATTACCAAACATCTCTCTCTTTAGGCCATTTTCCATCTAACAAGCCTGTCAGACCAAGGTGAACTATAAATTGGATGCCTCTCACCAGCTTTCCTCAAACTGAAGAAGCTACTTGGATTAGTAACAAAATGTTTTGAACCACAAAAAAGAAGTCCAGTTGCCAAAAGTCAACTCCCAGATTACCTCACCTGGATGAATGAGAATCTCCACAGACATATCTCTCTATACCAAAGCCTGCACAGTCGCAAGGACCACACTTAGGATTTGCACGTGGAATGCACATATGTACATGATTGCAATTTTTACTTATGTATATATTGTCCCTTGAGGCATCATTTGTAGAGGAGCAGCAGCCAGGCATGCAAAATGCAGTAGCTTAACTGTTTGCATTTAAAGGTTAAATTACCTTTTATGTACAACTTAAAAATATAATGAATAGAACTATATACAAGATGCAGTTAATGCCAAAACATTAATTCAGCCAGGGCTATTGGTAACACTCCTGATCTGCCAAAGATGAAAGCATAAAGCAGCCATGTCCAAAGTCTGGCCTGTGGGCAAAATCCAGCCCATTAGGCCATTTTGAGTGGCTTGTAGCTGGCTGGCCCACCCTTTGCCCTCCCTCCTTCACCCTCCCCACACCTGTTGCTCCTGCTTGATGCACCACCGGCCCCAAAACAGCCCTGAATCGCAGGGGCTTCCATGCCTGGCTGTGGTGGTGCAGTGGTGGGGCTCGGCCAGTGGGAGCATCAGGGTGGGTTGGGGGTGGACAGTGGGCCTGGTGGAGGGATGGAGGTGGGTGTGCTGAACCCTATAGTGGCTCGTTCTCATCCTCCTCCCACCTGGGCACACACCAGTGTGTACCTTTCTTTGGCCTATGTGGCCTGGCCATGCGTCCAATGGAGTCGCCTTAGTGAGGCCACTGCTGTGCTGGGGGGCTCCATGGGCCTGGGTAAGCACAGGAGGAGTAGAGAGCATGAGCCAGGTTCCATCCCCTGGTGTAGCCACTGCTGCACCAGATCCCAAATGAGCCTGGGCAAGCACAGGGGAGCAGAGCACAGGGGCCAGGTTGTACCCCCCCCCGGTATCGCTGCCACTGTGCCAGAGCCCCCATCAGCCTGGGCAAGCATGGGGAGGGGTGAGTGTGGGGCCCAGGTTCCATACCCTGTTGTTGCCGCCACCATGCCGGAACCCCTGTGGGCCTGGACAAGTGCAGGGGGAGTGGAGCGCAGGGGCTGAGTTCCACCCCCTGGTGCCACCACCAAAGTGCCAGAGCCCCCACGGGCCTGGGCAGCTGAAGAGGGAGCAGAGGGCAGGGACCAGTTTCCAGCCCCAGTGTCACCGCCACCGTGCCAGATCCCCCATGGGCCTTGGCAAGTATGGGAGGAGTAGAGTGTGGGGGGAGGGTTCCACCCCCTGGTGTAACCACAGACACACTGGGCACCCGTAGGCCTGGACAATCTCAGAAGAGGCAGAACTCGAGAGCAGGTGCCAGGTTCCACCCCCTAGTTGGCACCGCTCACCTGGGCATCCAAGCTCAAGGATGAGTCCAAGAGCACTCCCAAGCTGCATACCTGTTTTTTCAATTGGAGGGTGACCCGGTCCAGTGCAGGTTGCATCCCTATCCCTTGTTCTCCCTTTCAACTGACGAAGAACACCTCTGTCTTGTTTGGGTTTAGTTTCAATTTGTTCATCCTCATCCATTTCATTACTGCAGCTAAGCACTCACGTAAAGTTGAGATAATTGCTCCCTTAGAATCCAGAGGTGATGAGAGGTAGAGCTAGATATCATCAGCATACTGGTGGCACTTAACCCCAAAATACCTGATAATCTCCCCCAGTGGTTTTATATAGATGTTAAATAACATAGGAGACAGAACAGAACCCTGGGGAACTCCACAGTTCCCCAGCTGATTGGTGGAAGGCACTGGCACTGCCCTTATTCTTATATTAGTAGTTGAGGGGGGCTTGTGTAATCAATTGTGATGTAGAATGCAGTGATGTAGCAGTCTTCCTATTAGTAGGATATAAAGCTTTACTAGGTGGGGCCGAGACATTTCTATTGAAGGTGCAATTACTGCCACTAGTTATCAGGCACTCAGATTCAAGAACTGTGAATCTGTTGGGAGAGATGAATGTAAAGATTTCATTTGCAGGGTCAGCCTAAGCTGATAAATCATCTAACCAGAGTTGTTTGGATGCTTTACATGAATGAATTCTTTTGGAAGGAATCCTCTGGTGCTTCCTCCTCACCATAGTGTTTACCGTTTCCAAATTTAGCCAGGGAGAGGAAAAAATACACTTTAAGGAGGTGGGGGCTAAAACAGCCAGGTTGGTACCTATCCCACTTATCAAGACAGTAAAAATTTATAGCTCTTAATATAGGCAGAAGTCTCAAGGTTATTATACTCTAAATATAGAGCAGTGGTGGCGAACCTTTGGCACTCCAGAGGTTTTGAACCACAACTCCCAGAGTCCTTTGTCATTGGCAATCTAGGCTTGGAATTCTGGGAGTTGTGGTCCAAAACATCTGGAATGCCGAAGGTTCGCCACCACTGATATAGAGTATAACAGAGAGAGCAGAGAGTAGAGATAAAACATGCCACACCAGCTAGATATAGCAAGAAAACTCCTAATAGCTATATAAAAAGGATAGTAAAAGATAAATAATTTTTAAAAATAGTATGATAAAGCAAGGACTCTGTAGCACACTGCCATATGTTCCAGTTTCAGAGCTGGAACTGGAATCCCAAACTGAAAATGATAAAAACTTATACAACAATATAGTATGGAAAATTGTATGTGCTGTGTCAACACCCATGGAAACTGGATTCAACAGAATACCAAATGATGACTTTCCAGATAAGGAAAAGTATCAATCTGTACTGGATTCACTTTTATATTTATCTGCTTGAACAAGGTCAGATATTTCAGCTGTTGTAAACATTTTGAATCAGCATGCTGCAATGCCCTTAAATAAACATTGGGTTGGTTTGAAGAGAGTGCTCAGATATTTGAAAGGCACAGTAGATTTTAAACTGAAACATTCTGCATCTAGTGATTTAAATGTGCTGTGCTATGCTGATGCAGATTGGGCATCATGTCTGGAAAATAGAAAATAAATTTCTGACTACGTAATTTATCTTGGGCAAGCATTAATTGCATGGAAATCAAGAAAACAGAGGTTTATTGTGTGTAGTTCAGTGGAGTCTGAATATGTCACTTTGAGTGATGTGTGCAATGAGGTCACATGATTTGTACAGTTGTTTAAGGATGTAAATATGAATGTGAAATTGCCTGTGCAAATATGTAATGCCTCATATTCATGTATCCAACTAGCACAAGATAAGAAAATAGGATCCAGAAGCAAACATATCGGAATCTGATACAACAATGTCAAAGATTGTGTTTTTAAGAAGTTGGTACAACTAGAATATTGTCCAAGTGATAGAAATGTGGCAAATATTTTTACAAAGCCTATTCCTTATCAGAAGCATATGTCTTTAAGGAAACAATTGGGCATTCAAAACAATTAAATAGGAGGGATGTTAGATGATAGGAAAATATGTTGTATTAGGTAGAATAGGTTTGTCTACATGTGTCCATAAAATGGAGTTCAGTGTATAATATTTCTGTGAAGATTCTCAGTCATCCAGGTGCGTTTAACTGGGAGTTGAGTCATGGCTACTGGACTTCTTTTTTGAGAGATAGAAACGTTTCGCTGTTCATCCAAACAGCTTCATCGGTCTGACCGATGAAGCTGTTTGGATGAACAGCGAAACGTTTCTATCTCTCAAAAAAGAAGTCCAGTAGCCATGACTCAACTCCCAGTGTATAATATTGAGTCAATGTAACACATGTGCACATGTTTTTTTCTAATTACTGCCAGGTGTGCAGAATAAGATATAATGGGTAAAGCTGATGCAATGCACATTCAATAGCATAATGTGACCACATTTGTGATTGGCTGTCATGAGTATAAAAGTGCACCAGAAATCAGTAGTCTTTCTTTGGACCTTTGATAAGAAGGTACCCATGCTGCCATGCTCTATGTTTGTAATACGTTATGCTGATATAATCTCTCTATGTAATCTGTGATGTGATGCTGAAACTCTTATATCTTGTATATATGTAATATAACTATTTTAAGATATTCTGGCTGCTTCATCTGAACTTTTTTCTCCATAAATACTAACTTCTGCTGGCAGAATAAATTGCCAAACTCTATCAGAAGCTGCATGGTTTTATAGTATTCTGGTTCCAACCCACCCATTCCTGAAGTCTTTCCCACTTTTAATTTATTAATGATTTCCTCAGACTCTTCTCTAATTAGTTGCTCCATTAAATCTCTATCCATATATTCAAGTCTATTTCCCCCAATTTTTCATAAGGGTTCAATTTAACAAACTTAGAAAGTGGAGGGAATTGAAAGTGGAGGGAATTGAAGTATCTGGAGTGCGAAGACTAAGACTGGGATGGTAGTTATCCCCTACCTTCTACAGTAGCACATAACTCATTTATATCTGGACAATTTAGAAATATTAACTATTTTCAGAATACCTCCCAGAGTCCTATAACTGGCATAAGCGATGCTGGTGGGCAGTGAACATTGTGGACCATAAAATTGACTTTTCCAATCTCTGATTACATTTCAGTGCTGTCACACAAACAGAAGTTGCTCCAAAATTTAAGAAAACCAGGTAGATTCAGAATGGAAGTATCTTGTAGTGCCATATTCAGATGACGGACAGCTGGCTCTTCTCATTCAAGCTAATTAAATTTATTGCACTTTTTTTTTAAACAATTTACATTTCTTCCCTAGAAAAGGCTCTAAATCAACTCCAGGCAGTGCTCCTGAGATAGTTTTGATCAACAAAAGGACTGTACTTTGAAAGGTGAGTCTGAGCAATTCAGTTCAAATTTGCAATTTTCTTTTATACCATCTGGAATCCCAGTCTCTCGTTGCACAACAAAATTAAATAGCATTTTCAGAGAAGGTACATATCCTTCTCCAAAGTAAGCAAATTCTAAGCAGAGGTCTTAAAATTAATTATTTCAATAATTAAAAAAAGTATTAACTCGTGTAAATGTCACTACATATTTCATGTAGCTGTTCTTCTCTGGAGGAAATTTGGGGTGCAGTGCTCAGCATTTGTATTGGGATTGTGCTCTATGAATACTGAAACTGTTCATTTGAGCACTCCCAGCTATATTTTCAAATATGAAGTGAAGTAAAACCATAAGGATGGGCAGATCCATCACGTCTGTCCCCACTGCTTTCTCCCTTTTCCTGCCTCTAAGTCTGTTAGGTGTCTGTCCCATGCTGATCTTTTAATGGGGAAAATATAGCATTATCATATGCATGCACCAATGATTAAAATATGGTTTGTGCATTTTTCAAATGTTTGTGTTGTGAAATAGACCTCCATGGACGAATGCAGTCATAGAAACCTATGAATTTTAGACCACAATCTACATCCATGTCCATATTTGGTCCAAGTGGTAAATCATTTTTTTTAGAAGTTAGCAGAGCAAATTTCTCATAAATCTTTAACAAGGAGTTCTCCCACATCCTGATTGGCTATTTTAACTTAATTAGAGAAAGGAAATAATGATATAAACCAGAGATACAACAAACACCTCCAGTTTGATTCAGCTAGTGATTTTCATTCAAATGAAAGTAGATTACCACCTACTTTCTCCAGACTGTTTTATATATTTACTTTTGTTTCTGCTTCCTCTTTGTCACCTTTCTCCTTCCATCTTGGACAAGACATATCAATGACTCTACTCAATAAGAGATTTTGTGTAATGATCTCAAACAAACAAACAAACAAATATACCAGAAACCACTTGGATTCAGATGAATGATTATATCACTGAGATCAATGGAGGATATGGATGAGTGAAAGTTATAAACATTAATACTGAAAGGTATGTTGAGAAATCTTTCAAATATTTAATTTTGTACTTGAAAAAAGAAATAGTAAAAATGGATGTTCTTAGTCCCTAGGCTCATCAGTTTAAAACAGATTATTATTTTTTTCCAAAACAAATAATATGAATTCCCATTCAACAGTAAACTATTCCCATAGTTTTAGGATTTATAGTAATTCAAAGCCCAGCAAAATGTGTTTGGCCATAGACAAAAATGAAATAAAGCTAATAAGTATTTACAATATGAGAAATGAGGCCTATCTGCAATTCTCTTGAAATTTTATCTTTATTTAAGTGATATAGAATTCAGTTTCCTAAACATGCCTGTAGCTTATTTGCCATTTTCACATGCAAGCAAGGATGAGCATGAGGAAAAGAGGTTCTTGTATGTGTGTGCTCTTCATATAAACAAAACCCTCAATTTTTCCAGACAGACCACACATCAGGAACATTACTTTAGACTCAATGTCAATCATGTGATGGAAGCAACACTGGACGTTTATCACATGAACACAGCTTTAATGTGTCAATCTTAAATTCATTCCTTCAAGCCTTGCGTTTTTCTTCAACTGCATTTACATTACATGCAGCATCTGGTAACAATTCTGAACAGATCACTGTTTGAACAGATCAATTCTAAACAAATTACATGCAGTCCTTCCATCCATAGGGGACTCTCCTAAGACACAGAGGCAAAAAAGAGAGTTCTGCAAAAGAGTGGGAGATATATTTTGATCATTTGGGTTGTCCTGCAAATTGAAAGAAGCAGCAACTGAAAAACAACTAAAACTGCAATAAATCTATGATGTAGGTCAGTGTTGGTGAACTTATGGCACAGGTGCCAAAGGTGACACTCGGAGCCCTTTCTGTGGGCACCCGACATCGCCCCTTCACAGCCACCTGTATACAGGTTAAACTGCTGTACAGTGACTCCCCGCCATTTCGCGGTTCAGGTCCCGCGGTCCCGCTACATCGCGGGATCACAGTACCTGCACTGCTTGGGGTGGGGGGGCAATCGGATCGCTCCCCACCACCACCCTTGCCCCCGGGGAGCCATCGCGTTGCTCCCCGCCATCCCTCTGCACACCTCTCAGGCTTCCGGAGGGGGTGGGGGGCAAGGAGCCATCACATGGCTCCCTGCCCCCCCGCCCCCTCCAAGAAGTCTCCGGGGCCATGCAGGAGGGCAGGGGGGCAGGCCCACAATCTCCATTGAAAAGCATTGCCAATGCGTTTCAATGGAGAAATTTTCCCCATTGGAAAGCATTGAGCCAATGCTTTCCAATGGGGAAAATTTTCTCCATTGAAACGCATTGGCAAGGCTTTTCAATGGAGAAGGGACAAGAAGTCTCGGGCGGCGCGGGCGGCCGCCGCGTGTGCCATGATCACCCCCCCCCGAAGCCTCCCGGGTGCGTGGCAGGGTAGCACTGAGCGATTGGATTGCTCGGTGCTGCCCCCCCCCCGCTCTAGAAGCCTCCCAGGTGTGTGGGAGGGCAGCGCCGAGCGATGGGGTCGCTCCATGCCGCCACCCCACGCTCTGCCACAGGCACGCGATTGCCCTCCCACCCCCAGGCCCCCTCACCCGCTTCCGCATATCGCAGATTTTCATGGATCACGGGTGGGATGGGTCCCTAACCCCCGCGATCGGCGGGGGTTTACTGTATTGGCACTTTGCTAAAAACTTAGTGGTTATTGCATCGCAGTTTGGGGCACTCGGTCTCTAAAAGGTGTGCCATCACTGATGTAGGGGAACACAATGTTATAGAACTCTTTCTTCCTATACAGTTTGTTCCAGAACAGCAATATTTATACTTATGGCCAATTGACTAAACTTTATTGTTAGTACCAGAGTTCACTGAGTCAATCCATGGGACTTTGGTGAAGAATCCAAAACATGATTCAGTGGATTTGTTCTATCTAGGACTAATATTTAGATTTACCATATTTTTCCATCCATAAGATGCCCCCATGTATAAGATGCCCCCACATTTCCAACCCAAAATTACAGTTGTGCAACCATGCGGTTCTCTCCTCAGCCTATTTCCATGTATAAGATGGCCCTCAATTTTTAGCCTAATAATTTTAGAAAAAAATATAATCTTATACATGTATTCACGTGGTCTTAAAATACACAAGAGTTCCCCTGATCCACTCATTTAGTTGGGATCTGTCCCAATGGGTTTAGTGTCTCCCCTTTCTAACAGGGTCATTTTTGGCAATTCACATCACCCCCATCACCATACTCAGCAGGACTGTAAAAACAATTTGCCCACGCTCCCCACTTTCCCTTCCAGAAGAGGAGGGGGCACCATGACACCTCTCCTGTATCAATGAGCTACCATGGTTGTCACCAAATTTTGGCAACAAGCTGTGATTGGATTATCAATGCAAAGGTGTTAAGAAAAATCCCTTGTAAATGCTCATTGCTGTTCATGTTCTCCTGGCTGTTGTTTAAAAGCGGAAAATGATAGTTATTTTAAATGTAACCAGGCATGCAGTGCAATCTTTTCTAGTTTGTCCCTTAGTAACATGTTCCTTACTGTCGCTTGTATAATATTCTATGGAAACGTAAGAGTGGCTTGGCACCGAGATTTTTGCTGGTTTGGGGCCATCAATGATTCGTTTCTGTAAAACTTGCATGTGTTCAATGTGTGCAAAACGAGGCCTCTGTGTGATACTCTAAAACGATTCAATAAAATAGCATAACCATCCATGTGTACATGACTCCAGTGAAACATCCCAGAAATGAAAGAAAATAACAGAGGCTGATATGCTTTCATTTCTCCTCCTTAGGCTCCCTGTGATTTGATCTTTGCTCATCTTTGCTTCAACTGAAAACAGTTTCAGTGAAATCACTTTAGTTTCTGCTGTGAACTTAAATTAGGGCAACAGGCTACAATTTGTGTTGTGTTCATAAACAATCAGCAAGGGGAAGTTGATTGGAAACTGTTGTGCTATGCATTTTCCCTCTGTGTCCCTGAGCAGTTTTTATACCTATAAAGGCAACAACAGCAGAAAACAATATCAAACATCAAGTGATGCAAACATACAGTAGTTATTGAAATTTGACTTGACTTAACATTAAAATACCCAGTTTTATGGTGTGTGGGTGGGAATGTGTCGCTGCAACATGTGGAGTTGGGAAGGGCTATGGGAATTATTCATGCTTTATGCAGTAAAAACTAGAATCCTGTTGCACAGCTTTATGCCGTATATGGCAAATGACATTATCACCCACAATTATTTTGGTAGAATTAAATATTACCTATTCCTCCTTTTCCCAAGTTCTGAGGATCACTAGGAATCTCTAGTTTTGTGGAATCCTTTGGGAGCTGCAAAATATGAAGATGATTCTGGATCAGGACCAGTGACAGAGATTTTTCCAGCAATAAGAAGCTGTCCCCGTTCTGCAGCTCCTAGCAGCACCCCCAGGAGCCTTGTGGCGCAGTGGTTAGATGCAGCTAAAACTGTGCTCATGACCTGGGGTTCAATCCCAGGTAGCAGGTTCATGGTTGGCAGCTTTCCATCCTTCCCTTCCTTCAGTAAAATGAGTACCCAGCTTGCTGGGGGGGGGCAATGTGTAGCCTGCATAGTGTAATTAAATTGTAAACCACCCAGAGACTACTTGAAATGGTATGAGGCGGTATATAAGCAGAACACTTTAAAGGGAACCTGGGCAGAGGGGGACTGGAAATCTTTAATTCCCCTAATCAGCAGCATCATTTGATTTGTAAAGTGGTGTAAAGTGTAAGAGGATTCTGGCCAAATTATACTACTTTCCCTAAAGATGATTCCCCCCCCCCATGGAAGTCTGCACAGCCTAATTCCTGTACTTGCGTGTGGCAATTAAAGCTGTACCAGCTCAGGTCTCTGACAATTTGGTTGTCATATCCCACTTTTCCAAATGCTTGTAGGACAATCTGCATATTATATTTCATATTCCACACATTATCAAATATTTTTCAAATTACATGTTACACAAATACATGTTTTTACTGATTATTTTGCTCCCATCATATTCCAGCCTAGGCATCATTTTCACTGAAATTTTCCCATCACTGACATGAAATTTGAAAAAGACTACATAGTGTAAGAGCTACTATGCTGAATTTTGAAACAACAACAACAACAATGTGCTATGAAGTTCTCACTTTGTTGTTTTTATATCTCATCGCCTAACATAGATATAAGTTCTAGGGCCTTTGCTGCCTATCACATCTGATGAAGTTGCTGTGGCGATGAAACAGATGAAAACGGTCAAAGCCACAGGGACAGGTTGTGTGGTGATGGAATTGTGGAACTCGCAACATTGGAACCCCTGCAGCTGGCTGATGTAACTCTTTGAAAAGATTTTGCTGGAGAACATATCCAAAGATTAGCAGATGAACCTGCACCATAGTCCAACTAAGTGTCAGTCAAGCTGGCTTTGTCAAGAACTGCTGAACGATCAACAACAACGATGATGCCCACCGGGATAAATGGAAACCAGTGCATGTAGCAGTCCTTGACCTCGAGAAAGCATTCCACTCAGTCCCACAAGTGTATTCTAGTCCAGTGATGGCCAACCTTTTAGAGAATGAGTGCCCAAACTCCGATTCAACACCCACTTATTTTTTTTTTTGCGAAGTGCCAATACGGCAGTTTAACCTGAATACAGTGGTACCCTGGGTTACATATGCTTCGGGTGCTACCCTTCGGGAAAGCGAGGAACAAAGAGCAGGCTTTTGAATTTCGCTGTGGCTGTGGGAAATTCACAAGCCTGCTCTTCAATCCTCGCATTCCCAAAGGGTGCTACCCTTCGGGGAAGCGAGGATCAAGGAGAGGGGGTACTACCCTTTGGGGATGCCCAGAGCAGTGTGGCTGGAGAGTAAACGGGGGCTACGATCAAGCCCACAAGCCGCTGCCTCCCATTCACCCAGCTGTCTGTACGGAGCACAGTGCCCTGCTCCGAGCGGAGGGGGGAGTCCCATGGTTGTGAATGGGTGATGTTACGTGCCCACAGAAAAGGCTCTACATGCCATCTTTGGCACCTGTGCCATGGATTCACCAACACTGTTCTAGTCTATTCTATTCAAAAACAACCTACATCAAGACTGCACAAATCCATGGATTTTTGTCCGCACCCCATTTCTATATCAGTCATACCTCAATTTCCTTATAAAGAGTCAACAATAGGCCAATGTCTAAATTAGGGTCTTTCATCATACATACTACATTATGTGAGAGCAGTATGAGCATAGATAAATTCTTCCGCAAGTAATGCCATATGCATGAACTGGATGGAATTAGGCATTAAAAGGGAAATAATTGGGTTTTCATTTCAATTGAAAATATTAACAACTGGCTGTGAGACTGGCAGTGGAACAAATTGTATTATGTCACAGAAATATATATGCTCCTAAGGTTTATAATATAGCTATATATTTTGAAATGAAAATAATATTTATAACAGAGTGTGCATATAATGAAATCATGCACACATACAAAATGCATATGTTTAGCAATTCACACATGTAGATGTGACACATGCACACATACACACAGTTTGGTCAGTGTGCAAAATACATCGAAGTCTACGATAAAATGAATACATTTTTCGTGGGGAAACCTTCCCCTCCATCTTTCTGAAAAAGGCATTCTTTTGACAAGAAATAAGAAATATCAGAAATAAGATTAACTGGGTTTTTCATGCCCTGATGAAGAAGCCTGTGGGAAGGGCCTGCCTTCTCTTTTATGTGTTTGGTTTACACAGCATGGGCCAGATTCTAGAGTGTTTTGGCAGCTTTGAGGAAGAAAATATTCTCACTCCTTCTCCAATGAAGTGAGACCTCCTCACTATACAGAGACTCAGAGCTGGAGATTACATAGAGCAGTTTCTAAAGAAAAACTGGGGAGATTGTTTGCTATGTTTGCCAATAACTTCAGAAGATTTCCCAACACTAATAGCAACCTGAGGGACTCAAGACTTGCATCCTGAAAGTCATTTTATGTTGAAGCTAAATAAGGTTATGTTTGTCTGGGGTTTGTTTCTGGATGTATATCATGATAAATTGGTAGTGCCTTTCTGTTATTGACCAGAAAGGTTGTCTGACAGTAAGATGTATGATAATAAGCAAGTCACTCTGGAGTTCTTGACTAATGTAAATGGTACAAATATTGTTCACTAATCTTAAGATCAAATCCTTTTTCATAGATAATAAATATCTTAAATTAAATAACATCATTCTGCCTAAGGCAGCATGTTTTGTACCTAGTAGCAGATGAATACAGAATGGCACTTTCAAATCTTTCTTGATATAATAAATAGCATTTTGACCTCACTAAAATCGTGTGCTTTTTTGTTTTTGTTCATTGTCTTTCTGTCTGTCTGTCTGTCTGTCTGTCTGTCTGTCTGTCTGTCTCTCTCTCTCTCTCTCTCTCTCTCTCTCTGTCTGGTTGGTTGGGTGTTTTTATAACTGCAGGATTCCAGGGTTCATGAGCTGTAAACAGAGGGAAAATAATGGCTTTCAAAGGGAAACAGAGAACAGAGGAAGAGGGTGC
The DNA here is from genome assembly GCA_037367245.1 of Phrynocephalus guinanensis. Lineage (NCBI taxonomy): Eukaryota > Metazoa > Chordata > Lepidosauria > Squamata > Agamidae > Phrynocephalus > Phrynocephalus guinanensis. The sequence continues at coordinate 3,216,054 of CM074742.1, read as the reverse complement.
CTGAGAACCAACCCAGGAAATTGATGGCTTTTTTCCAATACCTGTATGGGAGCCTACACACATATATTTTCTGACATATTTTCTATTCCATTTTTGGGCAGGAATCTCAGGAGCCAAATTTGGCAAAGAAAAATGTGCTACCTTGCTGCAATTATTAAATGTTTGAGTCAGAAATCCTAGCTGACTTGTAGGAAATCAGAGATTCTGCTACTCCATTCACCCACCCTTGGTTTCTATAGTACAAACCATACCCAAAGATGGCATAAAAGGGTGTTGGCACAAGTCCCTTATACTGCTGCATATGGGTGAGTAATATTCATTTTTGCTGGATGATCTCATAGCTCTATCAGTAGGAAAGACACTGGCTAAGAGTTGTTGGCAGAGGAGACAAAAGAAAAGAGGCAGAGAAGAGATGGGGCAAGGTTTACAATATGCCTGTAATCATAAGATGGAACTCTTCCCAACACTTGGTCACTGCCATTCCAAGCAGTGATGATGGGAAGAAAATAGACAGCAGTTCCATGGGAAGATGATTAACCTGTCCACAGCCTACTGCTTGCCTTCTGTAACTTTTAACCCCAACCATCCCCCCCCCCGACTTGTTTGGCAAAAACCTCCTTGGTACAGTAAGGATGCAGAGAGAAAAAAGCTTCCTCCCTTTTGCTCATGATAACCCTTCCAGTTATTTGAAGATGGCTATCATATCTCCTACTCTATTCTTCAGTTGGGTATACAAACCCACTGTCATATCCTGAAGCCTCAACCTCCCCAAGTCCTATAGAACTGCACAGATCTCCAGGGAAAATGACAGAATCCTGTGTTCTTCACTGCTGGCTTATATTTCAAAAGGAGCTCAATCCAATGTGAAACCAAACAATAATTGATAATCAGATCAAGATTCATCTGAGTATCAAGTCATAAATCTTTGTGCTGTTTGAATAACTTTGGCTTGTCTAATTCTACAAGTTTTATTTATCTACATTGTTTCCATGTTCATATGCACAAAATGAGTTCAAAGAGTAAAATGTTAAAATGAATTGAAAACAGAAAAAAAATGTTGTCACAAACACTTGAAAATGTATGAAAACAAAACTTAGGCAAATACTTAAGTCTGTAACTATAAAAGAAACCATCATCTGGCCCAAATGACAATTAATGATTTTAATAACTTTTGCCAATTGCCAACATAGCATTTATGGGCAAGGGGATTTATCTGGGTAACAACAGAAAACAGCCAGGGTGGGGAAAATATGCTGATATTTTTCACTCCAGTAACTAATCTGGCTGAAGCATTCTGGACCTGCTGAAGTTTCTGCACCAGTGTCATAGGCAGTCTCACATAGAAACCATTACAATAATCTAAACTCAAGACTAGTTACTAATGCATGAAATAATGTGGTGATGGAACCAGGTAGGGATGCAGCTGGGAGATCTGTCTTACATGGAAGTAGGCAGATCAGACCATGGATGGACACCACCTGGGGTTCCATGAAGAATGCTGGGTCCAACAGAGCACCCAAGCTCCAAAACCTATCCTTTGCAGAGAGAGTTCCCCCTCCCCCTCCCACCAAAGCAGGGGAATGTTCCCAATCCACAGGCACTAGATGCCTCCATCTGGAGGATCTCCATCTTTCCCTTTCAGCATTGCACCAGATTCTCCCTGAAAGCAGCAATCCACAGCTCCTAATGACAATCATTTCTGGAGTGAGAGCTTCACAACCACAAGGTTTAGTGATCTCTCTGCTAACAGCCTTCACACTAACAATGAATCCATAGGGGAGGGAGTGAAACCAGTGCCTCCAGCTACAAAGAAATAAAATACTTAGAATCATAGAATCATAGAGTTGGAAGAGACCTCAAGGGCCATCCAGTCCAACCCCCTGCCATGCAGGAACCCCATCACAGTATTTCTGACAGATGGCCATCCAGCCTCTACTGAAAAACCTCCAAAGAAGGAGACCCCACCACCTTCCATGGCAGCATATTCCACTGCCGAACAGCTCTAACTGCCAGGAAGTTCCTCCTAATGTTCAAATGGAACATCTTTTCCTGTAGTTTGAAATCATAGCTCTAAGGCCTTAGTCTCTGAAGCCAACAACAAACAAACCTGCCACCTCTTCAATATAACATCCTTTCAAATATTTAAACATGGCTATCATATCCCCCCTCAACCTTCTTTTTGTAAGGCTTAACATTCTCAGCTCCCTAAACCACTCCTCATAAGACATTTCTTCCAGACCTTCAACTATCCTGGCCACCCTCCTCTGGACCTGTTCAAGGTTGTCAACATCCTTTTTAAGTTGAGGTGCACAGAACTGGACACAGTATTCCAGGGGTGGCCTGACCAGAGCAGAATAGAGTGGTACTATCACTTCTCTTGATCTAGACACTATGCTTTTGCTGATGCAGCCAAGAATCACATTGGCTTTCATGGCCGCTGTGTCATACTGCTGACTCATGTTCAATTTGTGGTCTACCCAGACTCCCAGATCCCTTTCACGAGTACTGTTCTCTAGCCAGGTGTCTCCAATCCTATATCTATACAATTCATTTTTTCTCCCCAGATGCAGGACCTTACATTTCTATCTGTTCAAACTCATTCTGTTAGCTTTGGCACAGCATTCTAATCTGTCAAGGTCATTTTGGATTTTTATCCTGTCGTCTTGGGAATTAGCTACCTCTTGCAATTTGGTATCATCTGCAAATTTAATCAGCATACTGTCTATTCCTTCATCCAAGTCATTAATAAAGATCTTCAATAGCACTGGAACAGAATCCTGGGGTAACCCACTAGTCACCTCTCTCCATGCTGAGGAGAAGAAATTTATGATCACCCTTTGGGTGTGATCCAATTACAAATCCACCTAATCTATCCAACATTCTACTAACTTCTTTGCATGCATACCATGAGGAATCTTATTGAAGGCCTTACTGAAATCTAGATAAGCAATATCCACAGCATTCTCCTCATCCACCAGATTTGTTGTACAGTTTGGTCTTGTCACTGCATCTGTGATATGAGTCTTTAGTTGTTTAAGATTGAGCAGATTGTCTCTGAGGGAACACAGGCCTGTAATGAGGAAGTACTATTGTTTTGCACAAGCTGTAGCTTGTTAATGCTACCTATGTGTGGACTCAGATGCAAGCTGTAGGCGATTGCTATTGTGGTTCTGTCATTTTTTTCCTTTTAGGTTTGCTTTGTAGTAGCTTTTTTTTCTTTGAACAGTCACCTAGTTTGCTGAGTGGTAGCTCTGGCCCTGGATATATGCCTACTGCACCTTTTCCACAGACTTCATTGCCTTCCTACATTTTGCTTTTGCTGCCTCCTTCTCTGCTGCCACCATCTTGAGAGGCAGCATTGCTTTTTCCTAAGGCTGCCTGCCTCTAAAAATCAAACAAATACCCAGCTGAGCCCACCTCTCAGCTATGGCAGTCAGGCATTTTGTTTACGGCACTGAACTCTATCTATCTATCTATCTATCTATCATAAGCAACAAACTTATCCCCAACATACTGATTCATGGTTCATTTGGGGGAAGTTCAGAGGTTCATGATTTGTGGTTCATGCACTTTGGAAAACTGCACACCAACATTGTAAGGTCAGACAGGATAAAATATCCAAACAACCAATGTAGCCTTTCTGGCTAATGCATTTTCTTAAGCTACTCACCCCTTCTTTCCCCAAGGAACACACCTTGGTAAAATATTAAAAGCTTTACTAAAAACTAACAGAAAAGTAATAAGGCAAAAATAGCAGTTTACATAGACTAATAGAATCATAGAATATTGAAGTTGGAAGGGGCCTACAGGGCTATCAAGTCCAAACCCCTGCTCCATGAAGGAATACAAATCAAAGGATATTTGCTAGATGGTTGTCTGAATCTCTCTTGAGTGCCCCCAATATTGGAGCCCTCACCACTTCACAGGGTAATTGGTTCTATTGCCATACTGCTTACAGATTAAAACAATACAAAAGCAAGGCAAAAATAGATTCACCTTAATGTTTGAGCAGATTAAGAAAGCAATCCTAAAAGCAATAAACCTAGCTAAGGATTCTAAGCAATCATTTCCCCAAGGACCAGGAAATCCATAGTGCCAAGTTTACCAACTAATTCTAATAAAAAAATTCTCTATACCATTTTCAAAAGCATCAACATTTCCATTCCTCCAGCAATATTCCTCTCCGCTCCTCCCATCAGTTCCCATGAGAAGTTCTGCCACCTTCAGCAATGCTGGAATATGTTTGGTCTTCCTTCAGCAAGTTTGGTGTGGTTTTGCTACTCCAGGCTTCTTGCAACGAGGAGCACCTGTGTAAACCTTTGGGAGAAGCCTGAGAGAATTCTATATAACCCATCTAATTCCTTGACAGCCATAGGCTGCATACTGAAGTGTCATTTCTAGACATTTTTTCTGGAAGGCTCTGTCCACGGTTTGGCATGGGTTTAGACTGGAATATAAGGTGTGTTTCACTGTTTCTTCTCCCCTCTCTTTGTTCTTTGCTTTCCTTTTTATAGCCATCCCATTGTCTCCAACATATATTTTCTGTGATCTTTCATTCCTCAATAAAGCCTGGAGTTCTCCTCTCCCTCTTGTCTACCACACCGTGCCTCTTTTTATAAAGAGTTCTTGACTGATTTATTCTGCTTCACCCCCTTATGATTTTTAGCTTATTTTTTCTCTCAAAAAGAATGATTTTATATATCTGTCATGGAAGTTTTGCTGCAAACACTAGTCATCAAGCTAGATAAGACCCTTAATCTCTCTCTCTCTCTCTCTCTCTCTCTCTCTCTCTCTCTCTCTCTCTCTCTCTCTCTCTCTCTCTCTCTCTCTGTGTGTGTGTGTGTGTGTCTTTTCAACAAAGGCAGAAAAGGTGTGGGTCAACTCTTAGGGGGATACTACTAACAATACAAAGTGTTCAGATGCAATACAAGACCAGGATTGGGGGCATATTTTCTGGTTCCAGTTACTCCTTGTTTTGACGAGGCAAAGTGTGGTTATACGAGGGGTTGATTGCAAGCAAGGACAGCTTGAGGTTCCATAACATATTCCCCATTGGGGATTATGATTTCTTGTGCTATCTTGTGCTCTCAATGAGGAAAGAAGAGGGGGGGAAATCTCTGATGTGAACTCCTAGTGAGATTTCTCTGTGTGAATATTATACAATATACACATTTCTCAGCTGTTTTGTTTTCATGATTTTCCAGAGGAAACATCAGAATCACTATAATGCCTGAAGAAATGTTATCTATCCTGCATATTTGGAAAAGGGGTTGAGCTTTTTAGAATTCATCACTATTTTTGTGTAAAAGAATAGTGCAAAATAAAAATGGGAAAATAATACTGGTTGTCTCATTTTCACTGGAAACAAGGGAATCTTGCTTGTGGGATAGTCTTGGCAATGATTCCCAGCATTGTGAGATTCAGAAAAAATGAGATATCATTCCAGTGCTCTTCACATTCTGGAGCAGGAGAAATATCCATTAAGGCAGCTTGCACTTGAGACATGTCAGCCAACATGATTTAGGTTTAACTTTAAGCAGGATTGTTTTTGTCACTGATTATTAACCTGAGTTTGGCAAAATTCCATCCTCACCCTGAAGTATTAGTGTGCCTAGCTCATTTCTATTGTACTCTAAGGGTGGGTTCACACAGTAGAAAAGATTCTTGAGTGTCCCTCTTTAATCTTGGTTTGTTTGTTTGGTTGATTTAGGTGATGCACAATCTACTTCACATCCCACACCCAAGCATACTGCATCCATGGCAGATCCTGCCAACTGAGGTTCTATTACATTTTTTATTCTGTGTTCCATCCTGCATTGCATTTGGGTTTGGGTTGGGTGTGAACCCACAGTCCTGGAATATTTATTTGTCTGTTGCCAATACTAACCCCCTAGGCACTGTCTAACAGTAGACGTCTGTGAAGATTCTCAGTCATCCAGGTGCGTTTATCTGGGAGTTGAGTCATGGCTACTGGACTTCTTTTTTGAGAGATAGAAACGTTTCGCTGTTCATCCAAACAGCTTCATCGGTCTGAATACAGCTAGTGCAAGAGACCTTCTTATAGTCAGCTTGACCTCTTGTCCCCTTGTCTGATTGGCTCATAAGATGAACAAAGCCTGAATAGGCTCGTTAGGGAGACATTAGTGTCCATGGCCTTAAGGTAAACAATGGCCTAAGGTGCTGAAACCCATCAAGAATGGGTCGTTAGATGTCAAGAATGGGTCGTTAGCTGTGACCTGGTGGTGAAGGCTCCTTGATTTGCCTGGGTACTGTGGAAAGTACAGCCTGGTAAGTAGCAGCTAGACTATGCCGGAGCCCCCCACCTCTGTTGAGGGAGGGATTTTCAATGCTGACATGAATGGCTTCCCTTACTCCTCTCTCAAACCACCTCTCTTCTTTGTCTAATATGTGTACATCCTCATCTTTGAAAGAGTGGCCTTTTTCCTTCAAATGGAGGTGTACTGCTGATTCTGGTCCTGAGCTGTTACCTCTCCTATGTTGGGCTATTCTTCTGTTTAATGGCTGTTTAGTTTCTCCAATGTAGAGGTCTGAACACTCTTCACTGCATTGGACTGCATATACTATATTGCTCCTTTTATGGTTTGGTATCGGATCCTTTGGGTGGACAAGTCTCTGCCTTAGTGTGTTCATGGGTTTGAAATAAACCGGGATGTGGTGTTTGCCAAAAATCCTTTTAAGGAAGTGGAGAAGAAGGCACTCAACACCTTCCCAGGGACAACACCATCCCATTGGTTCAGGTATGTAGATGATACCTGGGTTAAAATAAAGACGCAGGAAGTACAGGCCTTTACAGACCACATCAACGCAGTGGATCCTAATATTAAGTTCACTAGGGAAGACACCCAAGACAACAGGCTGGCTTTCCTGGATTGTGCAGTCATCATCAGACCTGACCGTGGCCTAGGAGTAGAAGTTTACAGGAAACCCACCCACACAGATCAATACTTACTGTTTGACTCCCAACCATCCATTACAACACAAACTAGGAGTCATCAGGACCCTAAGCCACAGAGCAGAGAGTATCCCCACCTCCTCAGAAGCCAAGAAGAAGGAAGACAGGCACCTGAAGACAGCACTTAAGGCCTGTGGATATCCAAGGTGGGCCTTCAACAAAGCAGTGGGCCATCCCAGAAGAACAAGGGATCAGTCTGAGACCCAGACCCAGCGGAAGAACCTGGTCATTCCCTACATGGCGGGAGTGTCGGAGAAGCTTAAAAGGATTTTTGGCAAACACCACATCCCTGTTTATTTCAAACCCATGAACACACTAAGGCAGAGACTTGTCCACCCAAAGGATCCGATACCAAACCATAAAAGGAGCAATATAGTATATGCAGTCCAATGCAGTGAAGAGTGTTCAGACCTCTACATTGGAGAAACTAAACAGCCATTAAACAGAAGAATGGCCCAACATAGGAGAGGTAACAGCTCAGGACCAGAATCAGCAGTACACCTCCATTTGAAGGAAAAAGGCCACTCTTTCAAAGATGAGGATGTACACATATTAGACAAAGAAGAGAGGTGGTTTGAGAGAGGAGTAAGGGAAGCCATTCATGTCAGCATTGAAAATCCCTCCCTCAACAGAGGTGGGGGGCTCCGGCATAGTCTAGCTGCTACTTACCAGGCTGTACTTTCCACAGTACCCAGGCAAATCAAGGAGCCTTCACCACCAGGTCACAGCTAACGACCCATTCTTGACATCTAACGACCCATTCTTGATGGGTTTCAGCACCTTAGGCCATTGTTTACCTTAAGGCCATGGACACTAATGTCTCCCTAACGAGCCTATTCAGGCTTTGTTCATCTTATGAGCCAATCAGACAAGGGGACAAGAGGTCAAGCTGACTATAAGAAGGTCTCTTGCACTAGCTGTATTCAGACCGATGAAGCTGTTTGGATGAACAGCGAAACGTTTCTATCTCTCAAAAAAGAAGTCCAGTAGCCATGACTCAACCTCCAGATAAACGCACCTGGATGACTGAGAATCTTCACAGACGTATTGCTATGCAATTTGGGGCAGATGCCCTGAAGTTGGTGCGAGAATATGAAAGAACAGCAAGAAAAGTAGCAGACTACAAGAACCACTTACGTTTTAACTTGAGATGCAGACAACAAAGTCTCACCCCAACAAGCCTCCGCCTACAATCAACAGTAAGAAGCCATCGGGCTAACAATATCCTCCAGAGAGCTCAAGAACAACTTCTCAATGAGAGGATCAGACAAGTCCACTTTACCTTAGACACACTGCAACACAGAAAAGACCACATTCACCAAGAACTACTCTCCACCCTATCCAAACCAGCAGTGGATGCAGTCATAGAATTTGTCCAGAAAGCACAACTGGCTCAGCATTGCAAAGGCAAAGAGAGGCAAATGAAGAAGTTCGATCTTCTCCTCTGCCGGAAAGAGGTAGTTAAAGAGCTTGGCAGGAGGAAGAAGGATGAAGGGACCATGACAGGAGATGTAAAGGACAAATGGGTGAAGAACCTCTCAAACAGGGAACTCACCCAGACAGAGAGAGAGGTCCTATCCAAAGGCCTAAATTTTGCCATCACACCCAAACAGGTTCCTGTTGTGGATTTCGTCACAGCGACAGAATCAGCCATCCACAGCAACAATCTGCCAGCAGCAGAAGCAGAACTACTCAGGATAAAAGTCTCTGCTGCATTATCCAGTGCTCAACCACCACCATCCAACCTCACCAGCCAAGAGAGAAGTGCTGTGACATCCCTCAGCAGGGATGAGAGCATCACAATTCTGCCTGCGGACAAAGGAAGGTGCACTGTCGTCCTCAATACGGTGGACTACCACGAGAAGGTTATCACACTTTTAGATGATCAGCATACATATGAAAAACTAAGAAGAGACCCCACCAGCAATTACAAGAAGAAAGTAATAGAATGCTTAAAACTCTTGGAGCAGGAAAACGCAATTGACAGGGTGACCTACCACCGGTTATATCCCGGAGAGACAGTCCCCTGCTTTTATGGACTTCCCAAGATCCACAAGCAAGGAATCCCCCTCAGACCTATTGTCAGCAGTATAAATTCAGTGACTTATAACATCGCAAAATACCTGGCAACTATCCTAGCCCCACTGGTTGGACACACGGACCACCACGTACACAACTCAGAAGAGTTTGTTTCTAAAGTCAGGGAGCTCAAACTGGATACAGAGGAAACCATGGTCTCCTTTGATGTTACATCACTCTTTACCAGCATACCCACCACTGATGCGCTAATAATGGTAAAGAGAAGATTAAGAGAAGACAGCACCCTCACCTCCAGAAGCCGCCTCAACCCAGACCAGATAGGCCTGCTCCTGGACCTGTGTCTGAACACCACATATTTCATGTACAGAGGGGACTTCTACAGACAGAAGCATGGCTGTGCCATGGGTTCCCCAGTGTCACCAATTGTAGCAAACCTATACATGGAGGAAGTGGAGAAGAAGGCACTCAACACCTTCCCAGGGACAACACCATCCCATTGGTTCAGGTATGTAGATGATACCTGGGTTAAAATAAAGACGCAGGAAGTACAGGCCTTTACAGACCACATCAACGCAGTGGATCCTAATATTAAGTTCACTAGGGAAGACACCCAAGACAACAGGCTGGCTTTCCTGGATTGTGCAGTCATCATCAGACCTGACCGTGGCCTAGGAGTAGAAGTTTACAGGAAACCCACCCACACAGATCAATACTTACTGTTTGACTCCCACCATCCATTACAACACAAACTAGGAGTCATCAGGACCCTAAGCCACAGAGCAGAGAGTATCCCCACCTCCTCAGAAGCCAAGAAGAAGGAAGACAGGCACCTGAAGACAGCACTTAAGGCCTGTGGATATCCAAGGTGGGCCTTCAACAAAGCAGTGGGCCATCCCAGAAGAACAAGGGATCAGTCTGAGACCCAGACCCGACGGAAGAACCTGGTCATTCCCTACATGGCGGGAGTGTCGGAGAAGCTTAAAAGGATTTTTGGCAAACACCACATCCCGGTTTATTTCAAACCCATGAACACACTAAGGCAGAGACTTGTCCACCCAAAGGATCCGATACCAAACCATAAAAGGAGCAATATAGTATATGCAGTCCAATGCAGTGAAGAGTGTTCAGACCTCTACATTGGAGAAACTAAACAGCCATTAAACAGAAGAATGGCCCAACATAGGAGAGGTAACAGCTCAGGACCAGAATCAGCAGTACACCTCCATTTGAAGGAAAAAGGCCACTCTTTCAAAGATGAGGATGTACACATATTAGACAAAGAAGAGAGGTGGTTTGAGAGAGGAGTAAGGGAAGCCATTCATGTCAGCATTGAAAATCCCTCCCTCAACAGAGGTGGGGGGCTCCGGCATAGTCTAGCTGCTACTTACCAGGCTGTACTTTCCACAGTACCCAGGCAAATCAAGGAGCCTTCACCACCAGGTCACAGCTAACGACCCATTCTTGACAGCTAACGACCCATTCTTGATGGGTTTCAGCACCTTAGGCCATTGTTTACCTTAAGGCCATGGACACTAATGTCTCCCTAACGAGCCTATTCAGGCTTTGTTCATCTTATGAGCCAATCAGACAAGGGGGCAAGAGGTAAAGCTGACTATAAGAAGGTCTCTTGCACTAGCTGTATTCAGACCGATGAAGCTGTTTGGATGAACAGCGAAACGTTTCTATCTCTCAAAAAAGAAGTCCAGTAGCCATGACTCAACTCCCAGATCTAACAGTAGACCTCCTTTCCTGTTGAGCAGGTGATGGGCAAAGAAGCTGCTCACCTCACTGTCAGTCCTTAAATGCCCTGTGACCACAGGCCACGTGTCCCAGCAGTCAGTGACTGGACAAGGTTTGTGCTGGTGGTAGCAGGGTCCCATTGGACCATGTGACCACTGGTCAAACTGTCCCATCCCAAGTGGGTAGACAAAGGATCCCCTCCTGGCATGGGGCCGGTCAGAGCAAATGTTGTCTGTTGCCTTTACTACCCCCCCCCAGAAGAGACATCACCAGCAACTAAAATCTGTGCTTGGACAGCATAGGCATTTAATTGACAAATCAATGTCTCCATATTAATTTTTAAAGAGGCGGCAGGGACAATGGGAAACGGATTTGTGACATTTGTGTTGCTTCGTAGCCATGTGAATGAACAATTGTGGATCATTGCCTGTTAAATAATACAAGATTAAACATAAACGCCTGAAGTCTTGCCACACAATATCAGCCACATGACACAATCATGCAAGCTTTCACAAAACAGAAAACATGAGAAAATGGAGAGACATTTTGGATTTGTGAACATAGCCTAAGGTGAATAAGGGATTTTCTCCATTCTTCCTTCCCACTGTCACTGCAACTACCAACAGTGCAGCATCATAAACTTTGGTGATTCAAGGGTGATAAGGAGGAGAAAAAGTAACAATTGAAGACTTCAGCTACCTTGAAAGAAGTCCAACTCTGCAAAGACTCTAAGGCCCAACAATTTCCTCTGCTGCTTTGCTAACAACTTCATATCTGAGCAGATGAGGAAAGCAACAAAAGTTCAGGTACAGCAGAACTGGTCTTAACTATTGCAGAGTTTTGAATTTTGGGTTAAAATTTTCCTTTTGATATACCGCAGAAGTACAGAGAGAACTCACAGAAGAGAATAAATTCAAGTTCATTAACTGGTGTGCTGCTTATATGAGTCCCAGTGACTCACTCTGAAACATCATTAGCAGGAAGAATGAAAACATTTCATTATTTATTAGATAACAGCAAACTAACAAGCAACCAACTAACTTTAACAGATTATAATAGACAAAAGAGAGGAAAACAGAGCCCTCAGCAGTGAGATAGGGGCTGTCTTTCAATTCTGTGGTGGGAGGGAAACATTGATTAGTTGCTGGATAAATTGACAGTCGATCCAGCTAAGAAAGGGATGGGCACAAAACGAAAAATGAAATTCTGTTTTGTCATTTCATTCCATAATTAAATGAAACAAAACAAAATGATGAAGCAGCATTTTGTTACAGATGAAATGAAACAGTCATTTTTTTGTTAAAATGAACCATTTTGTTCCCTCTGTAAAACAGCTTGCTGCCACAGGTAAAAATAAAAAAGTGCCGACCTGACCTGCGGGCCACCAGCCTCCCTTTGGGCCAACTGGTCAAAGGGAGGAAAAAAAACCCATGACCATGTCCCCAACAGTGTGTGTGTGTGTGTGTGTGTGTGTGTGTGTGTGTGTGTGTGTGTGTGTGTGTGTGCGCGCGCGTGTGTGCGTGCGTGTGTGTGTGTGCGTGTGTGTGCGCGTGTGTGTGTGTGTATACACAAAATGATACAAAATGAAAAACGAAATGATTTTTTTAAAGAAATTCATTTTGTAATAAATGAAACAAAATGGGGGAAGAAACAAAAAATACAGAAACAAAACACCATTTTGGCATTTTGTGCCCATCCCTAGTCCCTTTTAGTCAAACTGCAGGCAGCATGGAATCTATAGACACAACTTTAAGGAAATACTGGGACAGAAAGAGGGATCCATGATGGATGGGAGTGTCTTAAGGGTGAGATACTAAAGACACAATTTCAAGCAGTTCTCATGAGAAAGGAAAGTGGAGACACTTACTTTCTGATTTATTTATTTAAAATGTTTTTATCCCACCTTTCTCCATTAAAGCACCCAAGGCAACTAAACTGACTAAGATGACTGCATAACAAGCTTTAAGATAAGATAAAATAAGTCAGCAAGTGTCATTTTGCTTTATAAATTCATGGTGAGGCCCCATCTGGAATATTGTGTACAGTTCTGGTCACCATACCTCCAGAAGGATATTATGGCAATGGTAAAATTGTAGAGGAGAGCAACCAGAATGATTAGGGGACTGGAACACCTTCCTTACCATCTGAGACTGCAACAGCTGGGCCTCTTCACTCTTAAACGATGGCGTCTAAGAGGTGATTGAAGTTTATAAAATCATACACTTTTCCCCATTGCACAACACAAGAACTAGGGGGCACTCCATGAAACCTTTGGGTGCTAGATATCAAACAAATAACAAAAAGTAATTTTTCACCCAGAGGATCACTGGTCTATGGAACTCCCTGCCAGAAGAAGTGGTGTCAGCTGTCCTCCTTGACAGCTTTAAGAAAGGATTGGACAAGTTCATGGAGAACAAGGGTCTCCATGGCTGTCATGATGGATGCCTAAAGGACAACCTCCGGGTTGGAGAGAGAGGCAGGATATCTCTCAATGCCATTTGCAGGGAATCATAAGCAAGTGAAGACATCTGCTTGGGAATACCCTGAAGCAAATGGTGAGCCACTGTGTGAGAGAATGCTGGACTGGATGGGCTGTGGCCTGTTCCAGCAAGGCTGTTCTTATGTTCTTATATGACGAACTAAGATTTTTAAAAGGAATATGGAAGAAATGAAAGGATGGCAAATCAACAAGGAAGATTACAAATAGCCAATAATATTAGCAAGAAGGTTAGAAAGCTAAAGCATGAAATGAGCTCAAACTCTCAATAAAAGTTGGAAAGAACAAAAGGGAGGTTTTCAGCTGTGCTTGAAGCAGGAGGAAGAACAAGAAAGTAGCCCTTGCTGAAAGGAATGGATGGAGAAACACTAATGGGAGGCAGAGGGAAGACGAAAATCCAAGAGAAGACTAAGCACACTTACTTCTCTCAGTCTCCCAAAGGAAAACTTGTGCTCACTGTAGGTAAGATAAAAGAGGAAGGGGTTGCTGGCCAAGTTAGGAAAAAGTCTTTTTTTTTTTAAAAAAATCATTCCTGTATTAACTTCTTTATAGTACCAGGACTTAAGATGGTTCACAAAGAATTACAGAATCGTTGAAATAAAAACATGTAAAACATAGATACAAATATAAGTTTTACACAAACTGTTGGAGTCCGAGCCAAGACACCCAGGTAGAAGGTGTCCTTGAAGTGCATGTGCGTGTCATTATGGAAAAATGATTCTTATTATTAGAAATGTTATCATTATTAACTCAAGCAAATATATACAATATTAGCTGACTGGGGCCATGCTTCTATACGTAGGAGCAAAACATTTTTGATTCCAACTAAGCATGTATAGAATGAAACTGTACAATTTCTTCATGTGGGTAACAACCTAATAGCTGCAAAGATAAGGGGGGAATCTTTAGCAGTTTTCAGACCAGCATACCTCATATTTGGATTTTTAGAGTTCTACCTTGAAATACAACTTTCTAAACATAAAAACTGGCAAGATGACATATAACCAGTTCCCTAAGTTTTTCGGGCTTTTGAACTTATTCCATGAACATGTTTCAAGTTCATCTTAAATCACAGACCATTTCATTACTTTCTAGCCATTAATATATACAGTACTAACATTCTCCCAGTACTGGAGTATGATCATATGCATGTTCCTATATGCCATGCATGGCTTAGATACGGGGTCGAACCAGCATTAAGCAAAATAAAGTTTCTTCCTCAGAAGGAAGAAGAGGCAGCCTTCTAAATATTTCTCATTAATTCAGAGTCACTTACTTTGGAAGAAAGGGCTATGAAGGCCACATAGAATCATAGAATAATTGAGTTGGATGGGTCCTGTAAAGCCATCAAGTCCACCCCCCTGCTCCATGCAGGAATCCATATCAAATGTTGTCCAATTTTCTTGTGAATGCCTCCAGTGTTGGAGTACTCACCACCCAAGGAAATTGGTTCCATTGTCATACCACTATAACAACTAAGAGCATAACCTTTCCTGGGCACAACAATCAAGTCTGCTACTCCTGGTGCTTTAAAGAATGCTGTCCCATTGCCATTATTGAAATATTCAAGATTTAACTGCCAGCCCAGTAAGTTAGTGTGTGTGGACTGGGTAGTGAGCATCAACTTTCCATTAATCTCTCCTTGCAAAATATCTTTGGCCATCTCTGAACTTATATTTATTTATTTATTTATTTATTTATTTTATTTCTATACTGCCCATCTTCCAGCAGGAACTCTGGCTGGTTTACAGCAGGGTTAAAATCAACAATAGATAAATAAATCAACAATACTAAACAGGAAGAGAGCGGAAACCCTCAGCAAGAGGTGTCAGGGGCGGAAGAAAGAAACCAAACCTAAAATAAATTAAAGGTCGCCAAAAGCCTCCCTAAAAAGCAAGGTTTTTGAGTGCTTTTTTGAAGGCGGGCAGGGACTGTACTAGGTGCAACTCACTAGGGAGATGGTTCCACAGCGTGGGGCCCACCACAGAGAAGGCGCAGTTGCGCGTGAGTGACTTCCGCACCTCCCTGGGTGTGGCCACACTGAGTGAGCACGCCTGTGACATTCGAGTGGGCCTGGCCTCAGTTGACCTCTGGGAGATACGCTCCAACAGGTATTCAGGACCCAAGCCGTGGAGGGTTTTGAAAACCAAAACCAGGACCTTGAACCTTATCCGGAGGGCCACCGGCAGCCAATGCAGGTGTGCCAAAACTGGGGTGATGTGACTGAATCTATGAGCACCCACCACCAGTCTGGCCACCGCATTCTGCACCCATTGGAGCCTCCGGATAAGGGTCAAGGGCAACCCCACATAGAGGGCGTTGCAATAATCAGTCCTCAAGATCGTGAGGGCCTGCACAACTGTCCTCAGGGAGGACCCATCAAGGTACTGGCAGATCTGGGCAATCCTGCGGAGATGGAAGAAAGCGACCTTAGAAACAGCCATCATCTGAGCCTCCAGGGAAAGGGCTGAGTCAAAGACCACACCCAGATCCCTGGCCCTGTCCGTAGGCTGGAGGGAAACTCCCCCCAGACTAGGGAGGGGGCAATTGTACCAAGAGGAGGGGGCCCTGAAGAACAGAACCTCGGTCTTCTCCGGGTTGAGTTTGAGCCTGTTAGTCTTGGTCCATTCCAAGACCACCACCAGGCACAGATCAAGGGAGCGTACTGCCTCCATTGCAGAGGTAGAAAAGGAGATATAGAGTTGTGTGTCATCAGCATACTGATGGCAGCAAACTCTAAATCTCCTGATGACCTCAGCCAGCAGCCTCATATAAATGTTAAACAACATAGAGGAGATTGCCAATCCCTGGGGCACCCCACAAGGGAGCGTGCAAGGAGCTGACAGCTCATCCCCCAGCTGGACTCCCCGAGACCAGCCACTGAGGGAGGATCGGAGACAGCAGAATGCTGAGCCCCCGATTCCCGCCTCGGCAATCCGATCCAGCAGGATACCATGGTTGACGGTATCAAAGGCTGCTGACAAGTCAAGGAGGACCAACAAGGTAGAGCATCCCCCATCAGCCTCCCTGAGGAGGTCATCCTGCAGAGCGACCAGGGCAGTCTCGGTCCCATGAAGCGGCCTGAACCCAGACTGGAATGGGTGAAGGATATGATTTTCCTCTAGGAATGACTGAAGCCGGACGGTGGCCACCTTTTCAACAACCTTGCCCATGAAGGGAACAATGGCCAAATCATCCAATGCCAAGCCGGGCTTCTTTAATGTGGGCTTCAACACCGTCTCCTTCTGGCGAGAAGGAAAAATTCCTTCCCTGAAGAAGGTGGTGGCAATAGCTGAAGCCCACTCCGGCATGCTCCCTCCGGCAGATTTAATAAGCCAAGATGGGCAAGGGTCGAAAGGGGAGGCCGCTGGCCAGCAATAAGCCAAAGCCCTGGAGGCCTCTGCTGGTAAAGCAGGCCCAAATTCAACCAGGCAAAGAGACTGGGGTGGTGAGGTGCCCGGGATACAAGAGGAGGGATTAGGGCAACCAGAGTCCAGATCGGAACAGATGGCCTCAATTTTATATCTAAAAAAGTCTGCAAATTTCTCACTAGTGAACTCACTAGGAGGAGGCCTTGGCTGAACAGGATTGAAGAGGTCTCGAACCACCCGGAACAACTCCGCTTGGTGGTTCGAGGCCTCACCAATTCTCAGGGAGGCATAAGCTGTTCTAGCGTACCTGATTGCGTGAAGATAACGGCTGGTCAGCTGCTTAATGGCTGGTCAGCTATGTTGTTCACAAGTCATGAGTGGTGTAAGTATTTCATGCCCAAAGTGGCAAACCCAGCAAGACATTGGCAATATTCTGGAGTCACTGCTGAAATGAATTCTGGGAAAAAATGAAAATTTCAAGGTTCTGCATCCTTCACAAAGACGACTGATGAATAATGCATTGCCATTCCATGGGCTTAGCTCTACTGATAGAATCTATCCGATGATTAATTATCTCCCCTCAGGCCATTTTTTTCCACTAGCCCTGTCACTGGTAACAGACTCTGGTGAATCCTGCTACAGATGAGAACATGAGATAAAACAGCAGAATTTCAGAAATATGTCCTCTTCACATGATGATGTCCTTTAGATTGTGCATGTTGGTGAAAGAAGTTGATTGCTTTCTTAATGCTTTGATTAAACATATGCTTTATACTCTGTTGAGCTTTGGGAACCTCCAGAACAAAACTGTTGGGTCAGTTATAATTACATTATAATTATATAATTATAATGAAGAGAATCCCCCGCGGATGGGATATCCTGAATGGATATTATGTTGATATTTTCACACTTGCTAGACCACAAGGAGAGGAGGTGGACAGGAGAGACAGCATTTAAAAAGGGAAGAAGTCTAGGCCTGACAAAGTGGAGTGGACTTTTGAAAACTGGTTAGTGGGCTATGCGGAGTACGCTGGGGTGGTACCAATGACTTATCCAGAATGTGGCTGGTATTTAAACAATCACCTTAGATATGTCTTGAAGCAGCTAGCTGGGGACCAGTCTGTGCTGGGCTATGATACATCTTTTAGAAAGAAGGCATTCCAGTCAGCATCAGCCAGGTGGGACCTCATTAACCAGCCCATTTGGCTGGTAGAGGTCGGCCCTCACACGAAGGGGACTGGGTAAGGGTGCCTCACTGGGGATGGTGTGATGGGGCAAAAAGGATCCGCTGGGAGTATAAGTCTGGCAGATGTGCAAGGCCCAAGTGAAAATTTGATCACGACTGTGATCAGTATTCTGGGCTACATCCCCGGGTGCCATGTACCCAGCAGAGGTTGGGCCAGGGGTCCTTTTAGGGTGCAAGACCTCCTTCCAAGCCAAACATCAGCAAGGATGGGGGGGTCAGGGGAGCCCCCCCCCCCCAGTAATCAGCCAACACCCGGAAAGGAGGGTGTTGATAAGCCCCAGGACAATCACCCTACTGACTATTTCCCCCATCAAGATAGATGTTTTGGCTCTGCTGCTCCTGGCATATCTGAACCATAAAGCAGAACTGTTCTTGTGGGAGGGATTTAACTATGGCTTCCAGGCCCCAGGATACCACCCATGGAGGCCAATAACTTGAAATCTGCCAAGGTCCTTCCGCACATAGTAAAGGCCAAGATCGAGAAAGAGATCCAGGCAGGGAGAGTGGCAGGACCATTTACAACTCCCCCTCGGCCTAATCTCAGGGTATCCCCTCTGGGTGTGGTTCCTAAGAAGACACTTGGGGAATTTAGGCTGATACATCACCTGTCATATACTCCAGGTGCTTCTGTTCGCTACGCCTCTTTTGATCAGGCAGTAGCACTGATTAGAGACAAAGGGCCGGGGTCCTTAATGCGATATTCAATCAACATTTTGGCTCCTCCCAGTGCACCCTGAGGACTTCTCCCTGCTGGCCTTTAAATTTGGTGGCCACTGGAACTTTGACGAAGCGTTGCCCATGGGTTGTGCAGTATCTTGTGCAGCGTTTGAAACATTTAGCACATTTGTGCAGTGGGCATTCTAGAGCAGAATGCACGACGTAGCAGTCACACCTTATTTAGTTGATTGTTTGATTACCGGCAGAGTAGGAAGCCCAGAATGTGTCAACGGGTTGAGATCATTCCAGCAGCTAGCTGCAGAGCTAGGAATCCCACTGGCAGAAGAAAAGACTGAGGGGCCACCTCACTTCAAAAAGGACACTGACAAAATTGGAACAAGTTCATAGCACGGCTACAAGGATGATCCAAGGGCTAGAAACCAACCCTATGAGGAAAGACTGAAATAATTGGGCATTTTTAGCCTAGTGAAACAATGACTGAGGGGAGATATGATAAAACATTCCAAATACTTGAAAGGCTGTCATACAGAGGAGGTCAGGATCTGTTATCAAGTAACAGAGTGCAGAACATGCAATAATGGGTTCAAGTTAAAGGAAACCAGGTTTCTGCTGAATATCTGTCATAGCAGTATGGCAATGGAACCAATTGCACTGCAAAGTAGTGAGAGTGCACCACTGGAGGCATTCAAGAGAAATTTAGACAACCACCTGGCTGATACCTTTTGATTTATGTTCCTGCATGGATCGGGGGATTGGAATCAATGGCCTTGTAGGTTATGATTTTATGATTTCCTTGGACAACAATGACCCCGTGTAGGCTGATTCTTTCACTGCATAAGCACCATTGGATTGCTTCTGGTATGAGTGAAGAAGTCCCAATCTATGTCATGTTTAGGCATGAGGATTGCATATCAAAAAAAAGAAAAGAAAGATAAGGCAGTGAGGCTCATCTATATGACACATAATTAAGGTAATGTATGCAGTTTAATTTTCAGAATTACAATCAATCTCTCTTTTTTAATCTGACTAAAATTTCTATAGAATAACATGTTCCCACCCTCAAAAGACAAATAGTTTGCATTCTGTCTCCTAGTGAAAACACCAGGTAAAGTTTTGAAACACTGGCTTCCATAATTCATGCCATGCTCCATTGTAAAGAATTCAAGACATGAGGTGTTTAGAAAAAAATACAAGTGCAAGCATATTCTATTATTCTGTGGTATAATGTTTGTAAAGAAAACATGGTGCAACACATTTTGTAGGTAAGATAAAACCACATTTACTGTTGTTTTAATTCCCAAAGCAAAATACAAAGTACTTTTGCAAACATTATGTCACCACTAAAGTAGCAATTACTCTCCCCTTCACAGATTAAGCCATCTTGGTTATTGCAAGGGTGGAATTTGCTATACATCATTTCCCACTCCTTCAGTTCTTCAAAAGTGTGCTTGCAGTGGAGCAGTGAAGATGCCTTTTTTAGGGCAAACCATGCCAGAATTCAGAAAATGGTTCCTATGCATCATTTATATGGAGTTGTGCTTTTCCTGGGTCAGAGATCACCAACTTTTCTATTCTCTGGGGAACACTCCATTCTCCTGATAATGGTCCATAGGCTAGAAGAGTATGTTGTTGCACATACTGACCCTATCACAAAAATCCAAGCTCTGTCATAAAGTTGCTGCCATCTTGCTGCTAGCAAAGGCTTCACAGATAACTTCAAAGCAAGGATATTACTTACAGAGACATTTAATATCCTCACTTGGGGAATACCTCTATTACTCATGATATAAAAAATGTTTCAGTTCTCTATTCAGGTGAAAAATGTGTGCAACCTATTTGCTATGCCCCGATTTAAATTCAACTACTTTTAAATTCCACACAGAGCAATCTTTTTGTGAGAAAGTGGGTAATTCGAGGGATGTTACAGTATGTAACAATAAATATAAAGAAAATTAATGGCTATGCCTACTTTATTATTTGTCTTTCAAGTAATAATATGCCATGCCTGTTGTAATGCCTTATGAGTGGTTTTCCATGATAAGAATCCCAAAAAAGTAGGCCTGTATTAGTGCATTTGCATAATTATGAGTGGTGAATAATTGCTGCTAATTAACAATTCCCCTCATCAAGTCTGTGGTCATATGTGAAGTCCTACAATCCATGTACTTCTAGGAATACAATGGGGAACTTATTAATCAGCAACTATTGAGTGATATTTGTTACACCAATGTATCCGTTCAGGTGTAAACAGTCACTTAAAGATTCTGCCCTCTGATTTTTGTGTATATGACATTAGGTATTCCTCTTATTCTGTAAAATTACTGATTTATTATTTGATATACTGAGTTTTTCCATATATCCCCCTCTGGTATATCCACCAATGTAGAATAAATAACTAAATAATTGTAAAAAAATTAAAATTGCAGATCTTATTTGTCCTGGTGGCTATCAGGTGGGCCAAGAACCATTAATCACCTGTAACACATACTGGAGGAAGAGTGGTTGTAGAACCTGGGTTATTTCTCTTTGTTGGAGAAGAGAGTTACTTCTACCCCATGACCTTTTCTAGGTTCTCTGAATTAGTGTGCTCTTTTACAGGTCTGGAATACATGTGACCTCTCCCTCCTCTGCCTTTTGGCAGGCAAGAGACAAGGAGAGAGAGAGTCTGACTGCTACCTTGCTTTTCAAGTTCTACTGATTTCAGCAGAGGGATGAGAACCAGTGGAATCAGCAGCAAGAGAATTTGGCAACCACCAGTTATGTTTCTTTTTTCACTGTGATAAAGTAAATTGCCATTTAAGTTTCAAATATTTTGTAGGACTGTTTTGGACTTAATGAAATTGTGAGGAAAACAGTGAATACATAAATTAAGCATAAATAAAATTAAAAATGTGCTACCCTTCTGTTACATTACAATCCTTAGTTAGTTCGCTAACATCATTTATTTCCAATTTGAGTGAGAATGATTTTGAATGTTTGGAGAAAATATCCCTCTGTATAAACAACACACCTAGTCATACTCATTAAAAGCTGACATTCCAGGGAATATGCTCCAACTGATATTCTTCTCCAATATGCACATATTTTGTATTAGGGAGGTTTGAAAAAAGGAAGGCTTTGAAACAAAGCAAAACAAAAAGATACCGAATTGTCAAATATTAAGGCTGCAGTCCTGCAGCAGGGTTTGCTTTCAAGTAGAGATGGGCATGAAACAAATGAATAATGAATGCCCCCTCTAAGAGAAATGGAATGAAATGAAACCGAAATTTCCATTTCGTTTCACTTTGTTTCGTTTGCCAGTATATCCTGGAGTGGTCCTTTTCCTGGGCCAGTACTCCTCGCTGCGGGGGGGGGGGGGGAGCCGGCCAGCTGCGCTACATCTGGTAGGCAGCTGCAGTCAACAGTAAAAAAAAACACGCCCACTAAAAATGAAATAAAATAAAAGATCTGACGCACGGGCCCCAGAACTGGCACCAGCCCGCAGGCCAGCCCACCCCCCAAAAATATCCAATCCGGCATTCAGGCCCAGTACCAGCCCACGAGCACCGGACCCAGGCCACAGGCCGTGGAATCGACCCACAGGCCGGCAAAAGTTTTTTAAAAAGCTGACCAGCCCACACTATAGCTGTAGTACAGGCCACATGGTTGACAGTAAAATAAAATAAAATAAAATAAAATAAAATAAAATAAAATAAAATAAAATAAAGGAGTGCTGACCCAGCCCCAGGGGTGGCTGGGTCAGCCCTCTAAAATGAAAAAAAATTGAAAATTAAAAAATTAAAACCAGTGCTGACCCGACCCTAGGGGCCGCACAGTCGGTGCTTGAAATTTTTTAAAATTTCATTTAATTTTAAAAAGGAGCAATGACCCAGCCCCAGGGGTGGCCAGGTCAGTGGTCTAAAATAAAGAAAACAATAACAGGGGTTTATCAATGTTGGGATCCATAAGAACATAAGAGCCATGCTGAATCAGGTCAAAAGCCCATCTAGCCCAGCTTCCTGTATCTCATACTGGCCCCACCAGATGCATCTGGGAGTGCATGAGACTAAATATCTCTCTCCTGATACCACTCCCCAGCATCTGGCTCTTGAAGTATCCTGGTTTTAAGCCTGGAGATTGCACATCTCCATCATGGTTTGTATAAAGAAATAGCAGAGAGATTTTCTTTTCTAAGTGATGTGCCACATTATGTCACTTCATCATCTACTAAAATTGAAAGGTATTCCCAGTGCTGCCTAAAGCTGATTGATGCTTATACAGAGGACTTCAACAGTAATTTTTCAGCTGAACTTCAGCAGTTTCATTCATATGTGCAGCATAAGTTCAGTGCAACAAAAATGTAAACACAAGATTGTTCTGCTGAACTTTATAAAATAATTTTAGAAGTCAATATTGAAGGTGCCTTTCCCAATGCAGACATTGGCTTTCTTATATTTTAACATTAGCGGTCATAAATTGCTCAGCTGAATGTTCATTTTCTCAGTTAAATTATATTAAAAATCTTATCGGAACAACTATGTTTTGTTTAATTTCAATAAATAACATTTCATTTTATGGTTTATTATTGCTTATATTTTGAATTAAAGATATATGAGGGGGGGCACCAAAATCTTTTAACTGTTTAGGGCTTCAGAGATCTTAATCTGGTTCTGGGTATTGTGCTACTGTACCAATGATTCAAAAATCCAGGAAATAACCCAACATTGCTGCAAAATATTGTGACCATGTTGCAAGGAGGACAAAGGATGCCAGGCTTTACACAACAAAGGATAGACTGAATGTTGACAGTACCAATGGAAGTAGTCAAGATGTTCTACAGGGTGCCCTCTATTGCTTGCTCCATTCATATTTGTTGAAAAACAGCCCTGACAGTTGCTTTGTTTTGGGGTTAGTGGTGAACTGCTGAAAAAAGAAGTCACTTTCTGGGATTTTCCTTTGTGTGGTGTCCCTTTGTGAATGGTAGTGGTGCTGGGGGACTCTGTGTGTCCAGCATCTTGACCATTAGCCTGTAGAGTGTGTCAGGGTTCCATGATTGCCCAAACTATTTCACACATACAGTGGCCCATCGACTTATGAGTGGCTCTTCTTACAAGCAATTCAACTTACAAGCCAAATCATTGGAAACGGATTTGCGAAAGAACTCGAGTTATGAGCAGAAATCTATTTCCATTTATGTGACTTTCCTGCTGCACCAATGAGGGTGCTGGTGTGGTGGGGAATTGAAAAGGCTCTAGCCCTCCACTGCTCTCCTTCTGAGCCAGGCAAGCGTCAGGTGGTTGTCCAACGCTTGCCTGGTCCCGATCTGTCAAAAAGCCCTAACTGGGAGGTGGGGAGGGAGAGGAGAAAGGCAGAAGGGAGCAGGGTTTTTTTTTAAACAGCATTCCTATGGGAAACAGCTGTTCGACTTATGAGTAGTTCGGCTTCAGAGGATGCCCTCAGAATGAATTAATCTCATACGTCAAGGTACTGCTGTACATGAAAAACCTAATGCTGTGCAGAATTTTGAGGTCTGGTACCACCGGTAAGCTGATGACACCACACTTCCATCTGCTTTTTAAGATCAGAACTTTCCAGTCTACAGAATTATCCAGTAGCAAAGAATTCCAGAAGATGAGCATAGGCTCTGCAATATGGTTACAGGAGAAGACAGAAGCAAGAATTGCTTAAATGTGGCTGTAGTCCCTCTGGGCCAAAATATTTTGAAGGGTTATTTTGGACTTAATGACCACCCAGCTTGCTGGGGGGGGTGTAGCCTGCATACTGTAATTAAACTGTAAACTGCCAAGAGACTACCTGAACTGGTATGGGGCAGTATATAAGCAGAACGCTTTGCTTTCTGCTTTTCAAGCAAATGTGTTATGACGTAGGATGGGAATTACAATATATAATAGGTAGAGAGGTAGTACAGGAACACCTGGAAACATTAAATGAATTTAAGTCTCCTGGGTTAGATGAATTACACCCAAGGATATTAAAAGAACTGGCAGAAGTAATTTCAGAGCCACTGGCAGTAATATATTTTTGTTTTGTTTTGTTTTGTTTCCAAATGCCTGCTGCATGGCCCCTGTAACCAGTCGGTGCTTCTTTTTTATATATTTTCTTTATTTTAGCATCGACCCAGCCACCCCTGGGGACAGGTCGGTGTTCCTTTATTTTATTTTATTTTATTTTATTTATTTATTTTATTTTATTTTTATTTATTTTTTCCAGCCACACCTCAGCTGTAGCACGGCTCCCCCCCCCCCAAAAAAAACTCTGACCGCAGGGCCCCTGGGGCCTGGTCGGCGCTGGTTTTTTTAATATATATTTTTTTCCATTTTAGGGTGCCGGCCAGGCTACCCCTGGGGCCCGGTCGGGGCTCCATTTTTTTTATTATTATTATTATTTACAAGTGCCGACCCCGCGGCTCCAGGTGCCCAGTCGCCACTTGTTTTTTATTTTTTTCTTCTTTTTGATTTTAGGATGCCGACCCAGCCACCTCGGGTCAGGTTGGCATTCCTTTATTTTTTTAATTTTAATTTTAATTTTAATTTTAATTTTAATTTTTATTTTATTTTATTTTATTTTATTTTCTTCTCTTCCAGGTTCTGGCTACACTGCAGCTGTAGCGCAAGCCAGATTTTCTTTCCAAGTGCCAACCCCGGCCCCTGAGGCCCGGTTGGTGCTTTTTTTTTTTTTAAATTCCATTTTAGGGTGCCGACCAGGCCACCCCTGCGGCCCAGTCGGCACTCCTTCATTTTATTTTTTCAGCCTCCATGGTGGAGGAGGGAAAGAAGGGGGCTCCGATCCGGTCTCCTCGCATGCGGAGGCTGGATAGGAGCCCCCACACACCCCTCACCACCCTCCTCCATTACGGAGCCTGACAGCCTGGTGGACTGTCAGCCTCCATGGTGGAGGAGGGAAGGAAGGGGGTTCCAATCCGCCCTCCTCACACCCGGAGGCCGGATCGGAGCCCCCGCCCCCCTCGCCCCCCTCCTCCACCATGGACCTTGACAGCCCAGTGGGCTGTCAGCTTCCGTGGTTGAGTCGGGAAGGAAGGGGGTTCTGATCTGATCTCCTCATACACGGAGGCCGGATTGGAGCCCCCGCCCCCCTCACCCCCTCCTCTACCATGGAGCCTGACAGCCTGGTGGGCTGTCAGGCTCCCTGGTGGAGTCGGGAAGGAAGGGGGCTCTGATCTGGTCTCCGCACACGGAGGCCAGATCGGAGCCCCCTGTCCAGCGATCTCCACCCCGGGCATGACAGCCCGCCGGGATGCCATGCATCGAGGCAGAGGGAGGTGAGAGGGATCTTCCCCACGCCAGATGACAGGGCATTGTCATCCAGCACGGCACTGTTTCCAAAAAAAGAAAAACGGAACAATTTTTTTAAAAAAAAAATCGGTCCGAAAAACGGAAACGGAGGGAGATGGGCCACGAACAGAACGGAAATGGAACACAGTTTTTCCATTTCGTGCCCATCTCTAGTACCTGTGAAAGGAATCAGTGTTATGCGGCAGCCAGGAGAGCCAATTTGATTCTTGATTGCATCAACAGAAGCATTGTGTCTAGATCAAGGGAAGTGATAGTACCACTCTATTCTACTCTGATCAAACCCAACATGGAGTACTGTGTCCAGTTCTGTGCACCTCAATTTTAAAAGGATGTTAACAATCTTGAATGGGTCCAGAGGAGGGCAACCAAGATGTTTGAGGGTCTGAAAGAAATGTCTTGTGAGGGGCGGCTTAGGGACCTGGGAATGTTTGCTCTTACAAAAAGAAGGCTGAGAGGGGATGTGATAGCTATGTTTAAATATTTGAAAGGATGTCACTTTGAGGAAGGGACTGGTTAGTTTTCCATGGCTTCAGAGACTAGGCCAATGCGAGCTCTGTGCAAGAGAAACTAGGTTTCTTGACTTGCTGAATGACTGTGCCTTAGAGCAACTTGTCATGGAGCCCACCCGAGAACAGGCAACTCTGGATCTAATACTGTCTGATACTCAGGACCTGGTCAGGGATGTGAATGTCACTGAGCCTCTGGGGAACAGTGACCATGCTGCAATCTCCTTTGCCATGTATGTTGAAGGAAGAGTGTCAAGCAAATCAGACATAAAAACCCTTGATTTTCGAAGGGCAAACTTCCCTCAGATGAGGAAACTAGTTAGAAAGAAATTGAAGGGGAAGGTTGGAAGAATCCAATCTCTTCAGAGTGCATGGAACCTGTTTAAAACAACGGTAACAGAGGCCCAGCACAAGTGCATACCACAAAGAAAGAAGAGCTCATTTAAGTCCAAGAGGGCACCGGCATGGTTAACAAGTGGAGTTAGAGAGGCTCTAAAGTGCAAGGAGAGGTCTTTCTGTAAATGGAAATCCTCCCCAAATGAGGAAAATAAAAAGGAACACAAACTCTGGCAAAAGAAATGTAAGAAGATGATAAGAGAGGCAAAGAAAGATTTTGAGGAACGCATGGGTAGCAATATAAAGGGTAATAATAAAAGCTTCTTTAAATATGTTAGAAGTAGAAAACCTGCCAGAGAACCAGTTGGCCCTCTGGATGGTGAGGGAGGAAAAGGGGAGATTAAGGAGGACTTGGAAATTGCAGAGAAATTAAATGAGTTCTTTGCTTCTGTCTTCACGACAGAAGACCTTGAGCAGATTCCGCTGCCTGAACGGCCCCTCTTGACTAAAGAATTAAATCAAATACAGGTTAAAAGAGAGGATGTTTTAGGACTAATTGATAAATTGAAGATTAACAAGTCACTGGGCCCAGATGGCATCCACCCAAGGGTTATTAGGGAACTGAGAAATGAAATTGCAGATCTCTTAACGGTAATATGCAAATTGTCTCTTAAAATGGCCACAGTGCTGTGGGACTGGAGGATAGCAGATGTCACACCAATTTTTAAAAAAGGAAGGAGGGGGGGCGGGAAACTACAGGCCAGTTAGCCTTACATCTGTCCCAGGGAAGATGGTGGAAAGCCTCATCCAAGAGAAAATCATAAAACACATAAAAGAACAAACCTTGCTGAGAGAAAATCAGCATGGCTTCTGCAAGGGTAAGTCTTGTCTGACAAATCTTTTAGAATTTTTTGAAAAGGTCAACAGGCATGTAGATTTGGGTGAACTGGTGGATATATTCTATCTGGATTTTCAAAAGGCTTTTGACACAGTCCCTCATCAGAGGCTGCTGAGAAAATTGCACAGTCAGGGGATAAGAGGGCAGGTCCTCTTATGGATTGAGAATTGGTTGAGATACAGGAAACAAAGAGTAGGTGTCAATGGGAAATTTTCACAATGGAGAGAGGTGAAAAGCGGTGTGCCCCAGGAATCTGTCCTGAGACCAGTGCTTTTCAGTCTGTTCAGAAATGACCTGGAGACAGGGATAAGCAGTGAGGTGGCCAAGTTTGCAGATGACACAAAACTTTTCCGTGTGGTAAAAACCAGAGAAGATTGTGAAGAGCTCCAGAAGGATCTCTCCAAACTGGGGGAATGGGCTACGAAATGGCAAATGCATTTTAATGTAGCCAAATGTAAAGTAATGCATATTGGAGCAAAAAATCAAAACTTTATCTATCAACTCATGGGCTCTGAGTTATCCGTGACAAATCAGGAAAGAGATCTTGGTGTGTTGGTGGACAGCTCCATGAAGGTGTCTCCCCAATGTGTGGCAGCGGTGAAGAAGGCCAATTCCATGCTAGGGATTATCAAAAAGGGGATTGAAAATAAAACAGCCAACATTATAGTGCCATTATACAAAACAATAGTAAGGCCGCACCTGGAGTATTGTGTACAATTCTGGCCACCGCATCTCAAGAAAGACATAGTGGAACTGGAAAAGGTGCAGAAGAGAGCGACTAAAATGATTACTGGGCTGGGGCACCTCCCTTATGAGGAAAGGCTGAAACATTTGGGGCTCTTTAGTCTGGAAAAAGGCGCCTGAGGGGGGATATGATTGAGACGTACAAAATTATGCAGGGCATGAGTCAAGTGGATAGAGGGAAGCTCTTCTCCCTCTCACAAAATACCAGAACTAGCAGACATACACTCAAATTGAGGGCTGGGAGAGTAAGAACAGACAAAAGAAAATATTTTTCACCCAGCGCGTTGTTAGTCTATGGAACTCCCTGCCACAGGATGTGGTGATGGCATCTGGCTTGGATGCCTTCAAAAGGGGATTGGACAGATTCCTGGAGGAAAAGTCCATCACAGGTTACAAACCATGATGGAGATGTGTAATCTCCAGGCTTAAAATCAGGGTACTTCAAGGGCCAGATGCAGGGGAGTGGTATCAGGAGACAGATATCTAGTCTCATGCGCTCCCAAACGCATCTGGTGGGGCCACTGTGAGATACAGGAAGCTGGACTAGATGGGTCTTTGGCCTGATCCAGCATGGCTCTTCTTATGTTCTTATGTTCTTATGACTTGGGGCAATGGTCTCAAACTACAGGGAAAGTGATTCAATTTAAACATTAGGAAGAATTTCATGACAGTTAGAGCTGTTTGGCAATGGAATATGCTGCCATGCAAAGTGGTGGAGTCTCCTCCTTTGGAGGTTTTTAAGCAAAGCCTGGATGGCCGTCTGTCAGAAGTCCTGTGATGGGGTTCCTGCATGGCAGGAGGTTGGACTGGATGGCCCTTGAGGTCTCTTCCAACTCTATGATTCTATGGTTCTATTATTCTAGGTATACAATGGAGAAACATACACAATAGAATCTGGAAGTTGAATCATGGCAACTGGACTTCTTTTCCTTGAGAGATTGAAAAAATGTGCTGCTCATCCAAACAGCTTCATCAGAAATTAGAAATGAACATGATCCTCTGTTTGGAGGTTTTTGTCATTTCATTGGCTCAGTACCACAATTACTGCACATTCATTTTCCCCACCCCTGCTCGCTCCCCAACACCACCAGCTAGCACAAGCTGCTTTTCTCTTGCTCTTTACACAATTATCCAGGAACATGAACTAACCTTCTTTACTCCAGCACCCACCCTCTCAAAAGCAGAACTGCTGTATATTATTATCTGTTTTTTAAAAAAAATTAAAAGCAGATGCTAAAAATGGGTGGCCAGGAAGGAATGCTCAGAAGTTATTTTAAAAGGAGTGTCTCAGAGGTTTCAAGGGTTAAAAGCCAGCAGTTAAGGGTCTGAATTAAACTCATAATTGATATAATTGCTGTGGATGGGGGAAGCAGTTAAAATGAAAGGCTTTTTCATCAGGTATGAAAATTTTCCATTATCTATGTTTCTCTAGGCACTAAAACAGATTTGGCAGCGAGCAAGAGC
This sequence comes from Phrynocephalus guinanensis, assembly GCA_037367245.1. NCBI lineage: Eukaryota > Metazoa > Chordata > Lepidosauria > Squamata > Agamidae > Phrynocephalus > Phrynocephalus guinanensis. The sequence goes on along the minus strand of CM074742.1, from coordinate 3,186,248 downwards.
AGACATTCTGCTACATCTGTACCAAAATGTGGCACTGATCTGAGGTTCAGTTTTGTCATTATAATTTTTTGTTTGCCTTCCCCATCCTTTTTATTTTACTGGTAGAACACTACTTAGTCTGTCCACACAAAATATGGCATGCTAGTGGTGCCATAATGCACGAGCTTCTGTTTGACAGTGTCAAGTGGTACACGGTAAGATGGGGAATGCTTTGATGACAAGGGCTCAGGCACACACTTGGATGAAATTGGATGAAATTTCTTTCTCTTTATGAAAAGTATAATAAATGGAACTGTTCATAAATCTATACAAAATAATCAACACTAACACATCTCTATGTCAAAGATCATACAGTTTAGCACCATATAACAGAAAAGCACTGGGAACTTCAATCAGATTGTTAAATACAAAAAGGCAAGGGAGAAATAAAACAATCTGAATATCACACTTCACTGCTACATTGCAGCACTTTGTACTCCATTGTGTTTGATGATTTTTTCATTACACTATATAAATTACTGTCATCTAGACATAAAACACTGTATTTTTTCTTCCTTTTTGTATGTTTTATTCGGCTTGGAACTGTTGCAATAATATCTGTTTCAGCACTGATTAGCTGGATACCTGATGACTGAAAATCATTTTTATATATTGAATTTTAGTGTTCAAGAGGAAGATAGCTGTTAAAGTCTTTGAACCTTTAAAAAAAACTGTGGCCATCTGCAAATAGTAAAAATGGTGTAGCAAAATGAGAGCCAGACCATAGATTATGAACTTTTCAGACAGCTTGCTAGAAATGACCCTCTTGGGATGGTTCTGTGGCATGATTTCAAGAACCAGCCAGCCACCATGTTGTTCCAGACTTGGGCATGAATAATTTTCACATGACTGTTAATATCTTGGGTGGGGGAGAGTGAAACTTGTCATGGGAAATCTCATCAACTCTTTTCTGAACTGTCATGATAGTAAGGGTTGGCCATCCAGTTTTCACAGAAATATGAATATACTATAGCTTCATTTTCTGAAACACTGTGCTAACTGGAATCCAGTTCTTGCAGGCCTTTCTTTGGCCCAGCTAACATATAGATCTAATCTCTTCATCCTAAATGGTACTTTTACAGGTGACTATCCAGCTGAATTTACCTACATATCTGGATCCAAAATGAGCACCATTGATTATGTATGTGTTTCCATGGATCTTCTTCCCTACGTCAAAAACTTACAAGTACTTCCTAAATTCGACATTGATCATCTCCCCATTTTGCTTCTCCTAAATGCTTTTACTCAGGAAGTGCGCACTGTCACTCACTATCAACTGAACATAACTCCTTCAGGAAGAACTTATCAGCCTAATACTGAGATTGAGATCATAAAAACATCCGACCATGCTTTAATGTCGATTGATTTAGCAACAAATAAAAATTATAGAGAAGCTAAAAGGTGGAGAATGAATCTAAAAATATTTCAACATCCAGAAGTGCTGGAAAAGGTTAAAAAAGAATGGTTAGAAACTTGGGATATAAACGAAAAGGCAGGGAGCCAAACGTCAATCATATGGGACACCCTGAAAGCGGTAGCTAGAGGCCTTATCATAAAAGAAAATATTAAAACTAAAAAACAGGAAGAACTCAATAAAAGAAAATTAGAAAAATTAATAGCAGATTTAGAATCCCAATTCTTTCTTACTAAGGATAATAAGATATTGAGGTTGATTGAAGCAAGAAAAAAAGAGTTAGAAGATCTAGATTTACAACAAACACAAAGGAATCTTCTGTACCTAAAAAGAATTTTTTTTGAATACAGCAATAAGAACTCAAAACTTTTAGCCAGATTAGCACAGAAAAGACAAGACAAGAATACAATAGGGATTATAAAAGACTCCTCAGGCAAGACATGCACACAAATGAAGGAAAAGTTAATAGCTATACAAGAGTTTTATCAGTTGTTATATACTGCAAAAAATAAACCTAAGGAGGATATAGAAAGGTACATCACTAAGAATTTAAAGAGGGTCTTGGAACAGGAAGATATGCTGGAAATGGAAAAGCCTATTACAGACCAAGAGATAAGCGAGGTAATAGACAAATTAAAGAATAATAAAACGCCCGGAGTGGATGCTCTGGGACCTGAATTTTACAAACTTTTTAAAGCAGTATTAATACCTAAATTAAAGAAGCTATATAATGAAATTCTGGATGGAGAACAAATTCCGAGATCTTGGACCAATTCTTTAACTATTTTAATTCCAAAACCTAATAAAAATTTAATGGATATTGGGTCATACAGACCAATATCCCTATTAAATCAAGATGCCAAGATTTTCACAGCAATTCTGGCTAAAAGAATGAATAAATTTATAGCTAAATATATTAAAGAGGATCAATGTGGTTTTATCAAAGGTAGACAAATGGCAAATATTATTAGAAGGAATTTGAATGTTCTTTATGAAATGGGAAAGAGTACTACTAAAGCTGGGATGTTATCTCTAGATCTTTTTAAAGCTTTTGATTGTGTTCAATGGCCCACATTAAAAATATTGTTTAAAAATGGGGATTTGGGAAATCCTTTTTGGGAGTAATAAATCAACTATATTCAAGGGGCACTTCCTCAATAATAGTTAATGATGGATTGACTGAACAAATTACCCTAGGCCGGGGAACTAGACAAGGATGTCCTCTTTCTCCAGTCCTCTTTTGTATTGTTATAGAACTCCTGGCAAATGCTATAAGGGACGATAAATCTATTAAAGGTATAGGGAATGATGGGGCAACTAAAATCAGTTTATTCGCGGACGATGCTCTTTTGACTATTGTAAACCCAATAGAGAATATTCAAAGAATAAAAACTCATTTAGAAGAATTTGGAGAAATAACAGGATTATGTGTAAACTGGCAAAAATCAGAGAGTTTATTGTTCAATTATGGAAAACATGACTTAAAGATGATTGAAAAATCCGGACTTAAACCGGGAAAAAGCATTAAATATCTAGGATTAGAACTCCATAAAGAATTTACTAAAACTAAAGAAAGAAATATTTCGAAATTAGAAGAAGAGATGAAAAACAAATTATTATCCTATTCTAAACTAAAATCATCGTGGTTCGGCAGAATTGCATTGATAAAAATGAAAATACTTCCAAAAATTAATTTTATTTTTAAAATGTTACCGGTTCAGTTTTTAGAAAAGGAAATTAAAACTCTCCAAGACATGATAAATAGGTTTTGCAATGCAGGGAAAAAATCAAGAATAAATAAAAGTCTATGGTATAGATCTCAGAAAGAAGGAGGGATAGGTATACCCAATATAAGAAATTACTATATAGCTAATCAACTCAGTTCTTTGGGGGAAATTCTTTTTAAACCACAGAAGCTAATATGGTGGGAGCAAGAGTCTTTGGATATAAAGGGGGAAATAAATACATTTTTATTCACGGAAGTTAAAAACAAAGTAAAGATAGACAACCCCCTATTGAATAGTCTAATTGTCACATGGAGAACATATAGAAAAATCTTGTCTCCGAAGGGATCCCCACTGGCTTTAGTTACTGACTTGGAACTACTGGAGTGCGTGCTGCACACAACTTCTCTTTCCTTCTTAGTGAGCCACAGTGTTTTGCATCCAAGAGGAAAGAGTGGCTGGAGGAGCCCACATAGCCTGAGTCTGAGGCCACAGGGCCTCCGTACGGTGGGTCTATTTCTTTAAGGCTGTAAGGAGGGGAGCTTGCCCCCTGATACTCAGTCTTTGAGGTAGGTTGTTGTAAAGTGCTTCCTCACCACGTTGTGTGTGAGAGAATACAGGTAGGTAGGCAGGCAGGCAGGCAGGCAGGCAGGCAGGCTCGTAAACCCCAGGGAACGGCGTGAAGCACGAAGGAAGGCAGGTATTAGGGTCTCTCTCAGACCAGCCATGGCAAAAGGGGAAACATTGGGCCAATACAGACAGACCCTTTCCAATGACACTTTGAGTGGCCCTGCCTGGTTTGGAGACAGGCCAGGGCTAGAAAAATTGGGCCACTAATAGTACCCTTCAATTGTGTGTGTGAAAGAATACAGTTAGGCAGGCAGGCAGGCAGGCAGTCAAGCAGGCAGTTTTGCAGGCATTAGGCACTTGAGTCGGCAGGTAGTCACAGGGCCAGGCAGGCAGGCAGGCAGGCAGGCAGGCTCGTAGGGCCAAGGGGAGGCAGGCAGGCTTGCAGGCAGGCATGGAGGATTGCAGGCAGGAGGTTAGGTTACAGGCAGCAACTTAGTTCTTGGAGTGTTGGGGTAATCCCAAGGTGGAAAGGTTGAAGCGGATGAAAGTCAACCTTTCCACCGTCTCCGGGTCCAGGCGACAGCGGCGCGGCCTCAGGACATCTCCCATGTGGGAGAAGACACTCTCACTCTGGACACTGGTGGGTGGGATAGACAAGAGGTCCAACGCCAGAGTTGAAAGAGCGGGCCAGAGGTCTGCCTTTCTGGCCCAGTACTGCAGTGGGTCCGACCTGAGGGGTTGGAGGGGCTCGGCCATGTACTCCTTCACCATGGTCTGAGTGGGGTCTGCTACTTCTTCCTCCCTGGCCTCCACTGAGGAGGAAACTGCCATGGCTAGGGCAGAGGCCAGGTAGTTGGCTGCTGGAACGGAACCTGGTCTCTAGGTGAACGCTCCTGGAATAGAGAGGGATGTGGATCCTTGCGAGGACTCCTCCTCAGCATCACTCTGGCTTCCGTGCGCCCTCTGAAACGCCTGGCCCTCATCGGAGAGAGCCCTGACTTGACGGCATAGCTCCGTCTTCCAGGATTTCAGTTCGGCAGTGCTGGCCGCCAGGGAACCCTTGACGCGAGAGTTGCACAGGCAGGCCATCTGGTACACCTTTACCCTTCTAAGTGGGCCAAGGCGGGTATCCACGCCGGTCAACAGCCTGTCTGCCAATGCCCTGCTCTTAGGGAGAAGATTGCCTTCTTCCCGGATACTGGTCTCTAGGCGTTGGCAAAGGGCATTGACCAGGGGGAGAACGTGGCCCAGGCTGGCGTTGTAGCTGCTGAGGACGTGGGTGGTCTCCTCAAAAGGCTGCAGGATACCCGCCATCTGGGAGAGGGCGAGCCACTCGGTAGCACCAAGGTCCAATTCCCTCCCCTCATGCAGGACTGGGGTGGTTGACATGATGTATTCCACCACTTCCTTCTGCTCCACCAGACGCTTGACCATTTCGTGGGTGGAGTTCCACCGGGTGGTCACGTCCTGGATCAGGACGTGCTCCGGTCGGCCCGTCTCCGCCTGCCTCTCACGCATCATCCTGGCTGCCTTGACGCTGTGAGCGAAGTGCCCCACGATCTTCCAACACTTGTCCAGCAAGGCCCTGGTCTCCCTGGTCCCCTCACTCCAGGAGTCCTTTGGTGCACCCAGGCCAATGGCATCGCCCACCACTAGATGCAGTTTGTGTGCTGAGCACACGATGCCCTGAAACCCTGCCCCAAGAACCGCGTTGGTCATGTTACGGCCCACGTCTGTAACCATGACTCCACGATTGACCTTTCCCTCTGTCCCCAATCCCCACTCTCGCATTGCTGTCTTGAGAACGTCAGCAATGTTGATCCCTGTGGCGTTGTCCTCCATGCTTTGGGCCTGGAGAAGCACCACCCTATACCCTCTTGGGGTGCTGCCTTGTGCCTCCCCCTGCAGCTGCTCATGGGCTGACCGGGGCTCCAGGACCTCCTTGGGTTGCCACCAATGAGCCGTCAGTGAGAGGTATCCGTGGTGCCCACCGGTCCAGAGGTCGGAAGTGAAGTGGATCTTCCTCCCTCTGGCCGCCTGCAGCAGGGCCCGGATCCTGTCCCTGACAGACTCATAAAGGGAGGGAAGCACCCGCCTGCTGAAGGTACGCCGGGATGGAGTCTCGTACCATGGTGCCACGTGCTTCATCAGGTGCCTGAAGCCTGATGACTCCACAAAGGAGAGGGGCAACCCGTTCATGGCCACCATTTCACCCACCACTCGAGTGGTGGTCTCCTGTGCTTTGGCCCTATTTCGCGGGCTGACAAAAGTCCCACCCAACAGCCCCACTTCCTGCAGAGTGGCCTGCCTCTTCCCACTCTCACTAGCGGAGCTGTGTTTTTCTTTCTCTAACCCTTCTTCCCCTCTCTTCCTCCCTGAAGAGCAAGGGCCTAACAGGGTTCCAGGCAGAGTCCCAGGGTGCTTCCTCATCAGATGGCTGCGCAACCCACTTGAGGAGAGGTGTTTGGGGTCATTCCCCCTGCGCAAGACCACCCCGCATATCTTGCACACCGCCATCCTTGCGTCTTG